>CM061140.1:92790989-92995819 GCA_030789695.1 Scilla litardierei
ACAGAGAACGTTACACTAAGACACAAATAAAGGAGTTTAGAGTTTAGAAATGCTCAGTTTGTGTCTGTGTATGCGTCTCTGTCAATCAGCACGTCGTCAGCTCCAATCTGACGCAAACGGTGTCTCAATCTGACTCATGGATGTCAAGTTGTGCACTGGTCTGTGCGTAAAGTAATTGCAGTTCAATCCTTTAATAATCAGCTGTCTGTACGCTCAGCAACTCCACTAAATAATACCGTCGGTGCGCAGAGCAAAACAATTCAAACTTTTTAATTCAGCAGCTGTTCGCAAAGCAACTCCTTTAAATCTTCCAGCGCCACGTCAGCAGGTAACGCAAAACGAAATCGTTTCAATTTCTTTCGCGTTCGACAATCCTAGCCGTCCGATCGATTCCATGCAGCGATCACAACCGTTGGTGTTTCGCGATCGTCTATCCTCGTCAGTACGCAGACGATATGGTCTTTGATTTACGCATGCAACAAAAGAAAACCCATCTTCGATCGTGGCCGTTGATCCCTCGTATCGTGCGGCTCTTGTTTTATCTAGGGCATGCAGGCTTCGACGGTGCTTCGAACAGTGATGGCTTCGCTTTACAGTGCAGCAGCAATCTGCTCCGATTGCTCTTCGACGGCGAGACTCTCAAGTGCTCGAATCCCACGATAACTCACGGTGATGCCTCTCTAATGAACGGCGGCGACTTCTTCACACGTCAGCAGAAGGATTCTCCAAGCAACTCGCCTACAGCGACGACGTCTGATGTCGGAAGCTTCTTCAGCGAGTAGTAACGACGGTGATCTCTCGACTGCAGCAGCGACGATCTCAACTTCTTCTTCGACAGCAGCAAGCTACGACGAAGGCTTCTTCAGCTTTCGGTGACGGCTTCGAACGGCAGTGGCTTCTTCCAACGACGATGAGCTTCGACTTCGGCGACGATGCAGCGGCGGTCTCGTTCTTCAACGTCGACTTCAGCTCCTCATAGCGATGGCAGCGGCGGAGTTCTTCGTCGTAGCGGTGATCTTCAGCAGCAGCAGCAGCGTCGATCTCTTCGAGCGAAGGCAGCAGCCGCTCCTCCGGTGACGGTGGCCTCCTTTCGATGGTGAAGCTGACAACGGCAGCCTCCTCTCGGCGGTGAAGATGACGACGTCTCCTTCTTCGGCGATGGGCAACGGCTGCTTTGGTCTTCTCTGACGGCGACTTCGTGATGATGCACAGAGCAGCAGTGATCTTCGGGCAGCTCTTCACGGATCTCAACGACGAACAGTGGCGAAGATTTCTTGGCGTTGGTGATGATGTCGTGCTCAACGGTGATGGGTTCGCCAAGTTGAAGCTAGGTGCGGCTCTAAGAGTTTTTCTCACTTTTGCTGCAACCTTAATTTAAGTATTTGTATGGCCGTCACGCACAACAAAAAAATTTGTAGCCCCCAATAAAATAATTTGATTGCCCCAGATGAAAGTTGTAGCTCTCTCCAATAATTTGTTTGCCGCACACCTCTCAATTTTGTAGCCCCTCAAAAATATTTGATAGCCGCAGAAAATAATGTAGCCCCTCAATTGTGTTTTTATAGGCTAGGGCTAGGGTTTTGGGGAGAATCCCTAAGAGATAGGGATTTTGTATTTTGATAGGGATTTTGAATTAGAGTAGGGTTAGGAAATCTTCTAATTGATTTGACTAAATCCCCACGAAATTTGAAATGGCTCCATCTCATTCCTCATTGGACCAAGTCCAACTTTGATTTGAATTGGTCACACCTTATCACTTTATCTTGACCAAGTCTAACTCCTTTGCACACTCACTTCCTTCTTCTCCTCAGATGCTATACGCATAGCAATGTCGCCAAATACTGGGAATACATTGTTTTCCCAAGCCTGAAACACACTGAGCACACACATTAGATATACCGACACGTTTGTCATCATCAAACTAAGATCCTAGATCGTTGCTCCCAACAATCTCCCCTTTTTGGTGATGACAAACTCACAAAAGATTTGATCAATAGAAAAGAGTGTGTGAAGTGTGTTGAAGGGTGTAATGCAATATTCATGCACTACAAACTAACAACAAATACAATAGCATGCTCCCCCTTCTCTCAAGTTCCCCCTTCAACAAGTAATATCAACATCAAAGCTCAAAGCTGTCAAAATCTTTTCTTTCTCCCCCTTTGTAATCACCAAAAGTGGATTAATGAAGTCACAAAAATATCCCATGCAAAAATAAATCATTGTTAGAAGTAGCGTGCAATTTGCATGAGTATTCCAAATAATGGGCAAGTCAAGTTCATAGAATTTCATACCAAGACTTCTCCACCTTTGTGTAAGTGTAATGATATAGACAATAAAGTACTAGAGGAGACTCAATTTCAGAAAATCAACCAATTCAATCCACATTTTCCAATTTTCATGAATATCACTAAGATTGGTTTTTCCCACCTCATCAAGGATGGGTTCAAGTTACCGAATCCCAAAACATGGCCTAAAAGGACTTTTAAATGTGGGGTGGCATTGCTTGACGAGTTATATACACCAGCGCTAATGATTACCCATGTAGCACAAGTTGGATACTCGTGGGTTGTGTTTTAGCCATGAAGTGTATCCATTTTTCATACGGAGCAAATATCGTTTTTTTATTTCAATTCTTTTGTGCTCAATTTTAATTCATGGCTAAACACATCTTATCCCTTAGAAATTTCAGAAATTAAGCATTCCTACATTCACTTTCCATTATTCTTCAAAAGAATCTCCAAAAGCACTAAAAAGTCAAATATCGTGAAAGTGCAAATGTAGGTGTAGAAGTCAAGTTTGAAACTTATGAGACATGTCATGGCTACTAAAAAGAATAACATCATGTTCATGTAGCTACAACAATAATGAATTGACTTCTACAAGGGATAGAATTGATCATTCATACAATATCACTCAAGAGATTCAAAAGAGGATTCAATAAGCACACATTTTTTTTATTTTTGATTTTTCAATTTTTTTTTTCAGAGATAAAAACATTAAAAATCATCCATGCAAGCACACAAAACAAAATAAATCAAGCACACACAACAATCTATGAAGGTATGCAATGAAATGCAAAGAGGGATATAAAATTATACCTTCTCGTCGCTTTTTGACGAAGGAGCTAAAAGAATGAAACATTGAATTTAACGCTCCTCGCCAAAACTGCATCACACCTACATGAAAGGTGTTAAGTGTGACCTTGGAATCCAACAAGGTCCACTAGTGTTAGCCAACATAGTTTTAGGAACCCACACTTGTTTAAACTTGATGTTTGTGTTCCTAAATTTACAATAGTATGAAGTGTGGCCTACACTATCGCAAGTAAAGCACTTTGCATATAAGTTCTTTGCAATAGATGGTGCATTGTGGAATTTTTTGAATTTTGACTTTTCAACGTTTTTCGAACCAAATCCAAGTCCTCTTCTATTATTGCCATATAATTGATTCTCTAAAATAGTATCCAACGATTGTTTTCCCATAGAGAATTTCTTAATGGCTAATTCAAGATTAGAGACTTTGGATTTTAACAATCTATTTTCTTCCACAAGCAATGTGCATTTACTTATAAAAGCTCTCTTGTTTTCCTCTTCCTTCTTTTCAAATTCAACCATTTTTCTTTTAAAATCATTATCCAACATGCAGAATTTATCATTAAGCTCTCTAATAACATAGTCTTTTTCAGTTTTGAGCTTAATCAAACCAAGTTTAAGCATGCTAATATTATTCAACAAGGAAGGGCAAGAGAGACAAGGTGCTTCATCATTAAAACTGGATTTTTCCTTTTTCAGAATATCAATAGTAGAGTCACGTGCAACAATATCAATTTTGAGTTTTTCAATCTCTTTAGACATTTCATATTCAGATTTTTGCATTTCAAAGTTCTCATTTTGATAATCATCTATAGTGGATTCAAGCTCTACTATTTTATCTTGCATTTCTTTACAAAGAGTAAGGAGTTCAGTTTTACTACCAGAAGTTACCTCGTTCTGTATTCCCATCAATGCCATGCATGAATGGGCTTCGTGTTCCTCCTCCTCGCTCTCAGCTTCGCTATCCATGTCCCAAGTAAGCACCTTGGATTTTCCCTTTTCTTTAGCTACCTGAGCTGTCTCATGTGGGCATCCCTCATTCGATGTCCTCTTTTCTTGCATTTAAAACAAGTCATTCTATTAGTAGTATTCTGATCATAATTTTGCTTAGAAGACTGAAAAAAGTTAGAGCGATTAAACCTGGGTGCCATTTCTGCTCTTCCTTGCTTGGTCTGGACAAACTTTCTGAAATTTCTGACCATTAGCGCTATGTCATCATCATCATCTTCACTTTCATCAGCTTTCAGAGCAAGTGGCTTGGTAGCTTTCTCCTTTTCCTCAGGTTTCTCCCTTTCAACAATATTTTGCAATTCAAGCTCGTGGGACATTAAATTACCTATTAAGTCCTCCACCCTCATCTGTGACAAATCTTTCGCTTCTTGGATGGCAGTGACTTTAGGCCTGAAAGAGCTTGACAGAGCTCTTAATATCTTCCTCACCTGCTCAAGGCTAGAATATGGCTTACCGAGCGAACTAGACTTGTAGACAATGTTGGTGAACCTCGCAAACATTTCTGATATCGTCTCTGATGGTAGCATGCGAAATCCCTCGTATTCCGTGCTCAGAAGTGCAAGTCTAGACTCCTTCACATGTGACGTTCCCTCATGCGTCACCTCCAAAGTATGCCATATTTCCTGCGCAGTTAGACAATGTGAGATACGATTGAATTCAGATTTATCTAATGCACAAATAAGAGCATTCATAGCTTTAGCATTTAAAGAATAAAGCTTCCAATCATTATCATCCCACTTATCATCAGGTTTAGGCATCTCAGTATTTTCAATTTTGATAACAGGTGATTTATATCCTTTTTCAACAATTTGCCAAGCTTTATAATCAATAGAAATAAGATAGATTTTCATACGATTTTTCCAGTAAGCATAATCTCCTCCATTAAATCTAGGTGGTCGGGAAATAGACTGACCCTCAGCAAAAGCACTATCAATGTGGTCCATGGTCAAACTAGGCTAGATCTACTAAACTGGCCCTGATACCACTTGTTGGATCTGGATCCTAGCCTAGAGGGGGGTGAATAGGCTAATAAAAAAATTCTCGTGCAACCCACGAGAAATCACACGCAGTTAAAAGCACAACCAGAGTAATAAAAAGCAGACACAGAGTACACAGCAGATTTACCCTGGTTCGGTCGTCCCAACGACCTACTCCAGCCCCCAAAGCAAATACTAGATTGAATAGTGCAATAGGTACAAAGTCACAAGTTAGAGCACGCTCAGAGCACCCTCTACATCTCTACACTCGCCAGACTCTCAGTACCCCACACACAGTGTTTCCTTTCACTATCAATCCTAGCAAAGCTTTCTACCAGCTAGTCCCAAACTAGCTGGGTCCCACTTGTCTAGTCCCAACTAGACAAGTCCCAAAATAGTCCACAAAAATAGGTAAAAGTTTCCCCTACAGAGAACGTTACACTAAGACACAAATAAAGGAGTTTAGAGTTTAGAAATGCTCAGTTTGTGTCTGTGTAGGCGTCTCTGTCAATCAGCACGTCGTCAGCTCCAATCTGACGCAAACGGTGTCTCAATCTGACTCATGGATGTCAAGTTGTGCACTGGTCTGTGCGTAAAGCAATTGCAGTTCAATCCTTTAATAATCAGCTGTCTGTGCGCTCAGCAACTCCACTAAATAATACCGTCGGTGCGCAGAGCAAAACAATTCAAACTTTTTAATTTAGCAGCTGTTCGCAAAGCAACTCCTTTAAATCTTCCAGCGCCACGTCAGCAGGTAACGCGAAACGAAATCGTTTCAATTTCTTTCGTGTTCGACAATCCTAGCCGTCCGATCGATTCCATGCAGCGATCACAACCGTTGGTGTTTCACGATCGTCTATCCTCGTCAGCACGCAGACGATATGGGCTTTGATTTACGCATGCAACAAAAGAAAACCCATCTTCGATCGTGGCCGTTGATCCCTCGTATCGTGCGGCTCTTGTTTTATCTAGGGCATGCAGGCTTCGACGGTGCTTCGAACGGCGATGGCTTCGCTTTACAGTGCAGCGGCGATCTGCTCTGATTGCTCTTCGACGGCGAGACTCTCAAGTGCTCGAATCCCACGAAAACTCACGGTGATGCCTCTCTAATGAACGGCGGCGACTTCTTCACACGTCAGCAGAAAGATTCTCCAAGCAACTCGCCTACAGCGACGACGTCCGACGTCGGAAGCTTCTTCAGTGAGCAGTAACGACGGCGATCTCTCGACTGCAGCAGCGACGATCTCAACTTCTTCTTCGACAGCAGCAAGCTACGACGAAGGCTTCTTCAGCTCTCGGTTACGGCTTCGAACGACAGCGGCTTCTTCCAATGACGATGAGCTTCGACTTCGGAGACGATGCAGCGGTGGTCTCGTTCTTCAGCGTCGACTTCAGCTCCTCAGATCGATGGCAGCGGCGGAGTTCTTCGTCGTAGCGGTGATCTTCAGCAGCAGCAGCAGCGTCGATCTCTTCGAGCGAAGGCAGCAGCAGCTCCTCCGGTGACGGCGGCCTCCTTTCGATGGTGAAGCCGACAATGGCAGCCTCCTCTCGGCGGTGAAGATGACGACGTCTCCTTCTTCGGCGATGGGCAACGGCTGCTTTGGTCTTCTCTGACGGCGACTTCGTGATGATGCAGAGAGCAGCAGTGATCTTCGGGCAGCTCTTCACGGATCTCAACGACGAACAGCGGCGAAGATTTCTTGGCGTTGGTGATGACGTCGTGCTCAACGGTGATGGGTTCGCCAAGTTGAAGCTAGGTGCGGCTCTAAGAGTTTTTCTCACCTTTGCTGCAACCTTCTTTTAAGTATTTGTATGGCCGTCATGCACAACAAAAAAAGTTGTAGGCCCCAATAAAATAATTTGATTGCCCCAGATGAAAGTTGTAGCTCTCTCCAATAATTTGTTTGCCGCACACCTCTCAATTTTGTAGCCCCTCAAAAATATTTGATAGCCGCAGAAAACAATGTAGCCCCTCAATTGTGTTTTTATAGGCTAGGGCTAGGGTTTTGGGGAGAGTCCCTAAGAGATAGGGATTTTTTATTTTAATAGGGATTTTGAATTAGAGTAGGGTTAGGAAATCTTCTAATTGATTTGACTAAATCCCCACGAAATTTGAAATTGCTCCATCTCATTCCTCATTGGACCAAGTCCAACTTTGATTTGAATTGGTCACACCTTATCACTTTATCTTGACCAAGTCTAACTCCTTTGCACACTCACTTCCTTCTTCTCCTCAGATGCTATACGAATAGCAATGTCGCCAAATACTGGGAATACATTGTTTTCCCAAGCCTGAAACACACTGAGCACACACATTAGATATACCGACACGTTTGTAATCATCAAACTAAGATCCTAGATCGTTGCTCCCAACAGGTAGATGAAGCAGGACCAGAGGAAGATGCTCGGCCTGGTGGATGGCCGACGGCGTGAGCGTACGGCGGTGGGTGGCCGTGAGAAGCCGGAGAGGACAGATTTGCGCAACGTCAGTTGTGGCGCATCTCGGTAGAATTCCAGCGATGAACAGTAAAAACAGGAAGTTGCAGAAGGTAAAGGACTTCAAGACGAAGCCAACGGCAGTGGAGTTGTCACCGGGGGTGGTCGGAGGTGATCGTGCGCGGGCGTCGAAATTTAGCTTCCAGATCTGTGAAAAACAGCCGATACGGCGTGTTCCGACGAGGATTCACGGAGCTACAGGTGGGCTATGAGTGTAAGGGAAATTGCAGTTGGTAGGGGGTTTCGATAGGAATCCAACGGTAGTAGGGTGGTCGTCTTAAATGGCCGGATGGCCGGTGGGCGTGAGTTTTCCCGGTAGTGGCACAGATCTGTAAAACTGTCGTTAAGTCGAGTTCGAGAGATGTTTCGAGGAGGTAGAGATGAGGAAAGAGGGTAAGGGGAGGTGTAGATGATTGGGGGGTCAAAGGAGATTTCGACGGTGGTGGAGTTCACCGGAGGGGGTGGCCGGAGTGGCGGCGGAGGCCGTTTTCCGGCGGGCGCGTAGATTTGGCATGGGCTGTAAAAACTGGCGGCTAGGGCTCCTTTGTTGCGGTTTTTGAGGACTTTGGTAGCTTTGGAGAGGGGAGAGGGAGGAGATGGAGGTGGAGCAGGTGGTGGCCAGAGAGGGGGCACTGCAGATGGTTGTGCGGCGGCCGGAGGTGGCCGAAAGGTGGTTTGGACGGATGAGCTGTCATTTGTGCGGCCATGGGGGTTTGATGGGTTTTAAGAGAGAGAGAAGAGAGAGGAGGGAGAGAAGAGAGATGAGGGAGGAGGTGGCTGGACTTAGGGGGTGGCCGGAGCCTTGCCGGCGACGAGAGGAAGGAGGAGAAGTGGGTGACGGCTGGCTTGGGTGCATGCCCTAGGGCAAAACGTGAATGGGTTTAAAAGAGAACTCATTTGCTACTCACCTCTTGATTATTGGTTAATTGCGGGAGGGAGAGAGAGATAGGGGAGTAGACTTAGGGGAAAGAGGCGGTGCAAATAGTAGCAGAAATCCTATCTCCTCATACGTAAGAGATTAGAGGGATTTGATTAAGATTCCAAGTAAGTTTGAAATTCAAATGGATTAGAGGCTAATCAATGGTTGAAAATTGATTAGGGAATATCTTCCACTACGGGCATCGGAAAAATAATCCGAAAATACCTGGACGATCGTGGAGACGAGAAGTATGGGGCTACAGGGTCCGATCGTATGCTACACCTACCAAAAATTCTCGTAAAATCGGGAACCACGTATTGGTGCAAAAAGACCAAAACGCCCTTCCATTCAAAGCTGTTTTGCGAGAAAACGAGCCGTGAAATTGTTGGATATGGAAGACGTTTGTACACCCTTGTGGGGGATGTACGAGGGAATACGGACCTCGAACGTCGCGCACACGAAGTCGTGTGCAAAGGGAATCTGTTCCCTAGCGGAGAGGATCTCTGTATGAGTGGGAAAGTCGCATTATATATGCATAAATGCATGCGACATATGGCTAATAAAGGGGGAATATCTTAAGCTTATGTTGTACCATGCATATGGTACAACTTAAGCTTATAATGTGCCATGCATCATGGTACACCTTAATTAAGTTGTTCCAAAGGAACAACTTACCCTAAAATAACTACCTTGGGGGCTATAAATAAGACCCAAGGGTAGCCATTTTCCTAACACATTTTGCATGAAATTCATGCATGCATCTTCTTCATAGCGAAGCTCTGCAGAAATATTTCCTCTCCCTCCATCCAAGTTCTTAATCTAAAATAGAGATTTAGATTGTGGGATTAGTAGCCTTACTCCGTTCGTGAGTAGACTCGATCCGTCGTGGCGAATCCGAAGGCGAAGTTCGTAGACTACCGTGCCGCGTACGCAAGCGTAAGTCTAAACTTCATGTTATCGATCCTAACTCTGTTTTGGACAGGATCCTACATTGGTATCAGAGCCATATGGGTTCGCCCCGGTCAAACCACCGCCCCGTCGAAACTACGAACGAGTCGTTGTCTTTTTCACGAATGGGTCTCCTACTATTACAGATATAGTAGGAACGCTTCGTGACGGAGAGAACGCAGCGGTTGTTCTTTTCACGTTAGGGTCTCCTATCATTATGGATATGGTAGGAACTCTCCGTGACGGGAAGAACCGACCGTTCACGTAGTAAGTTATTCATTTTTGGCACACGGCCATTAGAAAATAACTAAATTCTCGACGAACGGGTGCTTCATCGACGAACGGGTGCTTCATCGAGGAAGATGATGGAAGTTATTTCCATCGGGTAAGAGGAAAATTTGGTGCATGTGCACCATGGCCAAATGGGCCATGAAGGCCATGCATCCCCTCTCCTCATGCGGAGGGGGTTGGCTACGGCCAATAACCACCGGCGACCACCCCATCAAGGGGGAGGAGAAAGTACGGCAACCCCATTCAAAGGGGGTGGCCGGCCATGGCCAAAGGGGCCATGGCCGGCCAACGCCGAAAGGCCTTGACCATGGCCGGCCATGGCCAAGCCATGACCGGCCATGGCCAGGCCGGCAGTGGCCGGCCAAGGCCGGGCCGGCAGTGGCCGGCCTTGGCCAAGGGCCTGCCGGCCAGGCCGGCCCTGGCCGGCGCCCTGGCCACTGCCAGGGCCAGGCCGGCCCTGGCAGAGGCCAGGCCGGCCCTGGCAGAGGCCAGGGCCGGCGCCCTGGCCTCAGGCCAGGGCCTGGCCGAGGCCAGGGCAGGAGCCCTGGCCCCAGCCAGCGGCCAGGCCGCCCTGGCAAGAGGCCAGGGCAGCGCCCTGGCCTCAGGCCAGGACCTGGCCGAGGCCAGGGCAGGAGCCCTGGCGCCGGCCAGTGGCCTGGCCGGCCGGCCCTGGCAGAGGCCAGGGCCTGGCCGGCCCTGGCCGAGGGGGGCAGGCCCCCTGGCCGGCCAAGGCAGAGGCCCTGGCCGGCCATTGGCCAAGCCCCGGCCAGGGCAGAGGCCCTGGCCGGGAGAAGTTGCAGTTCGAATATTGGTCGACCAATTTTGTGTTTTTGGTCGACCAATCTGGCAGAAGGTCTGGGTCGACTGCAAATTTGTCAACTAACCCATACGGGGTGACAAAGGGCATTGGTCAAACTCGAATGTGTCGATTAGCCCATACGGGGCTAACCACAGTGCCGACTAGTTCATACGGGACTAACGTTTTAATGAAGTTTTTCATTGGGCTCTACTCCTTGAAGATTAGCCATAGTGCTCTACTTCATGCGAGATTAGCCAAGTCATTGTGCTCTACTCTTCGGAGATTAGCCAATGTACTTATGAAATTGTGCTCTACTCCTTGAAGATTAGCCGTAATGCTCTACTTCATGCGAGATTAGCCATGTCATTGTGCTCTACTCTACGGAGATTAGCCAATGAACTTATGACGTTGTGCTCTACTCTACGGAGATTAGCCAATGTATTTTTTTTTTTGAAAAATACGTTTTCAAAAACGCTTTTCCGCTGCTAAGTACTATAAGAGTACTAACATTTGATAAAGTGAGGGAGAAATATTGAAAGTTACTCTAGATGGTGATTGGAAACATAGTGACCTTTCCAATTCTAGAGTAACATCTTCAATATTTTTCGAAAGTAACTTATCAAATACTCATTTTCCGCTGCTAGTACTATAAGAGTACTATTGTTTGATAAGTGATGGGGGAATATTGAAAGTTGTTCTAGATGGTGATTGGAATCATAGAGACCTTTTCGATTCTAGAACAACACCTTCAATATTTTTCGAAAGTAACTTATCAAATATAATATAATTCCAAGTGGGATTTGAATTTTTAGAACTATCCAAATGGGATACTCTATAAATTCAAATCAAGTGGGAGTTATATTTTAAGAATTTTTTATGAAATGTTTTTTGATCGAACCTTCGGTTTTGTGTCTTTTGCAGCATTTTAAAAGTAAAATGTCTTCCGCTTCAAAGAATATCGTCGCTGAGTTAAACAAAGGTGAAAAACTCAACGGCGATAATTACAAACTTTGGTCCATTAAGATACAATACGTTTTAGAGGAGCAAGAAGTGCTCGAAACTCTAAAGAACGTAATGATTGAACCCGAGTTGGGCACTACGGCCCAACACCGAAGAGACAAGGAAGCTTTTGATGCTTGGTCTCGGAAGAATAAGATAGCGCGCATTACGTTATTAAGCAGTATGGCTGATGACATAATGCGCATCTTCCGAGAACATGACCTAGCCATGGACATATGGTCCAAGCTAGAGGAGAAGTTCGGTGGCACATCGGTGTCCAAACTTCGCGCCTTAACTATAAAGTTCGATACATATAAGAAACGTCCAGATCATTCCATGGGGAAACATCTGCGACATATGGCGAACCTTATCTCGGAGTTAAAGGACGCAGGTCATGTGCTCACTGATGAGCAAAAAATCCAAGCAGTCATACGTTCCCTACCAAATGGGTGGGATCAAATGAAGATGCATCTCACTCACAATAAGAGCATCAAGACCTTCAACGACGTTTCCAAGCACCTCGAATTAGAGGAAGAGCGGCTTGCGGCTGCCAAGCCAAGTGCAGAAGTGCACATGGTTGCTAGTTCCTCACATGGGGGAAAGAAACGTAAAGATCGTTCGAAGTCTTCTAATGAACGTAATAAGCAACCTGAGTCTACCAAGGAACCCAAACATAAGGGTGGGCACAAGAAATGGCACAAGAAGAAAGACTTGAAAAGGATCAAGTGCTTCAAGTGCAACAAGCTCGGTCACTATGCTCGTTCGTGTACGAGTGGAAGTGACGAGGTGCCACCGACCACATAGCAAAGGACAGACGGTCCTTCGTGGAGTATCACCGGATACTCAAGGAATGAAGTGGATCAATGTAGGAAACAACACACGTGTTGAAGTGAAAGGCGTTGGGACTCGCAAGCTTGTCTTGGACAACGGCCGCACTATCCTACTTCATGAAGTTCTCTTCATTCAATATATTCAAAGGAATATTAAAATTGTGGTCAATTTATTGGGTCTTGGTTAATGGTTGGTTCCTTCATGTTTGTAATATAGACCTATTTTTGTAATAATTCCTTTATTGGTTCTGGGTTATGTATTTAAAGGATTCATTGTAATAAGTACAATGTATGATTTCTCATTTCCTTATGACAAATTCTTTGACTAATGAGTCTAATATAATTTGTTGGCACTCAAGGCTTGGTCATATTGGACCAACGCGTATGGATAGACTTGCCAAACGTGGCCTTCTATCCAATGTTTCAAAGGTTGAAATGTCGACCTGCGAACATTGCCTTGAAAGGAAATCTTGTCGCAAGCCGTTTGGAACCGGCACAAGGGCCAAGGTTCCATTACCGCTTATCCATTCGGACATATGTGGTCCGATGAATGTCAAGACAAGACGCGGGAAGTCCTATTTCATCACTTTTAATTGATGATTTCACCCGATTCGGTCATATCTATTTGATATCCCACAAAAGTGAAAGCACTAAACCTGCTTTAAAAACTATATGAGTTTAGTGGAGAATCAATTAGATCGCAAGATTAAGGTCATGCGAACCGATAGGGGCGGTGAATATCAATCAACAAGTTTAAAGGAACTTTGTGATGAAAAAGGCATAGTACATCAGGTAACTATGCCTTATACTCCTCAACAAATTGGTGTTGCAGAAAGGAGGTATAGGACTTTAATGAAAAATGGTCCGTTCAATGATGGCGCAAGCTAACTTGCCAATCACCTTCTGGGATGATGCATTATTGACAACCGTTTTCATTTTAAACCGCGTATCCTCGAAATCAGTTAGCTCCACTCCTTATGAGTTGTGGAACCAAAGGTCTCCTGACTTAAACATTTTTACCTTGAGTTTGTGCATTCAACGCACATATTTCCTCCCATAAGTATGGCAAACTTGGGCCATGGGGAAGGAAATGTATCTTTAAACGATACGCATTAAACTCCAAAGGTTATGTTTTTGTTAGTCAGGAAGACAATGGTGTGCTAATTGAGTTTGAGTCGAGGGATGTCACTTTCTTGGAAAACGAGTTTCCAAGACAGGGCGAGATAAGTCAGGACTTATCTCTATTTGAGATTTGTGATCAAGAAGGATTACCTCATTCGAGTGGGAGAATTCTTGGTGAAAACGAAAATACTTTTCAACCTTCACCAATGGATTATACGAATGACGATTATCCTATTCCATACGGGAATAATAATCCAAGTGGGAGCAATTCTAACAACATTTCAAGTGGGAGTGATATTAGAATTGATCTAAATTCGAGTCAACAAGGACTTAAAGAATCTCAAATATGCCACATCATGCCCTGCAAAAGACAAATGGATGGAAGCGATGAAGGAGGAATTGAAATCCATGAAAGTTAACCAAGTCTGGGACTTAGTTAACTCACCCAGAGGACATAGAGCAATTGGGAACAAATGGGTTCTCAAGATCAAGCATAAGGCTGATGGCTCTATAGATAGATATAAAGCTCGCCTTGTCGCGAAAGGTTTTACGCAACAGGAAGGGATAGACTACGAAGAGACCTTCTCACCTGTTGTGCGTTTTACCTCGATTCGCCTGATTCTGGAAATGGTAGCTTGCTTATACCTCGAATTACATCAGATGGATGTAAAGACTGCCTTTCTCAATGGAGAATTAGACGAGGAGATCTATATGGAACAACCAACAGGGTTTGTAAAAGAAGGAAACGAACATAAGGTTTGTAAACTTCGTAAGTCCATATATAGTCTTAAATAATCCTCGAGGCAATGGTATATACGATTTCAAGAAATTGTCTTATCAAATGGATTTTCCATACTTGATGAAGATAACTACGTATATATCAAGAGGATTAAAAGCAAGCATGTTATTATGTCTCTATATGTAGATGACATTTTAATAGCCAGAAATGACAAGGGCTTTGTGATGAGTATCAAGGCTTGGCTTTCATCAGTATTTGAGATGAAAGGCATAGGAAAAGCCGCATATATCCTTGGAGTTAAGATTTCAAGGAATCGTTCGAAGAAACTTCTTTCTCTTTCACAGGAGATTTATATAAAGAAGGTTCTAGAACGATTTAATATGCAGGACTGCAAGTCCATTGATATTCATATAAGCATATGCGATAATTTATATCTGGAATCGTGTCCAAAGAACCAAAAAGGAAAAGGAAATTATGGAAAAAGTTCCATATTCCAGTGCAGTTGATAGTCTTATGTACGCTATGGTGTGTACGAGACCGGACATCTGTTTTGCCGTTGGAAACGGTAAACTGTTACCAATCCAACCCATGGCAAGAACACTAGAAAGCGGTTAAGAGGATAATGCAGTATCTTAAAGGAACTGCAGATTTGCAAAAGACTATGATAAAACCAAGAAGGTAGACATAAGGTACATATCTACGCATGAGATGATAGAGGATCAGCTTACGAAAGCAATCCCCAGAAATGTGTTTTATAAACACTTATCATCCCAAGAATTGCGTATGAGCTGAGTTGTACCAATATATATTCCCATGTCTAAGAAAGATCAAATTTAATAAAAGAATAAGTTCTTTTTCAAGCATTGCATATGAATTTCTTAAAGAAATGTTTGTGTACATTTTTTGAAATCTCAGCTGAATTGTGTGTATGTCGGACAGATTAAGGTTGGCTCTCTCACATGAGCAACCGCCGTATCTTATCAGATGGATAAGATAGAGATGAGACTAGTTTAAAGTCAAAATCATTAGACGAATGATTTAGAGTCATGACTTTAACAAAGTTAGTCGAATGAAAGATCTGCATCATATGGATGCTTACAAAAGATCTGAGATCTGTATCACAAGGATAAAAAGATCTCATTGGATTTTATAATCCTATCTGTCTTATGCAGGATGAGAGTCCGGGAATATTTCCTGAGTAGTAAGGGGACTCAAAAGATAGGCACTGTGGTGTCTGATCTTTCATCCGTACAACATCATTAAGACATACTCTCCCTGGGAAAGGAGTGATGTTGTAATACGTGTTCATACCACGTATGCATTTCGACCACTGAGTTAGTAGCAATAGTGTTTGCTATTATGTGAGACTCAAAGGCCATATGGGTCTTAACTCTTACCCTCAAGGACTCCAATTGGTTCCTTTAGATTTGACGAGATGATCGCTATCTTAGCGTGTTACTAATGGGCTATGGTAATTCGGCTCGGCGGGGCACGTTAGAAAAGCGAATCAAGTCAAGATCAGAAGGTTCGCAAGAAGAGGAAGATTGATTTCATATTCGCATTTGGACTTTAGTAATTCAAAGCTGGCCAGCCAATTGTAATCCAGATGGGATTCAATTGTTGAATATAAAGTACAAGAAATGTGAAGAAATAATCTAGGGTAAAGCATGCGTTGAACTACTCAACTTTGCACCTTCGAGGTCGTTGTGTATCTCTAACAAGTGCACAACAACAGACTCTACGCGCATGACGGTCGCACGGTCTATTTCTCGGTATGATAGATGAAAGAACTAAGGGAAAGACGTTCTCTTACAATCCCCTCAAGTGTGAGTGGGAGATGTTGGATATGGAAGACGTTTGTACACCCTTGTGGGGGATGTACGAGGGAATACGGACCTCGAACGTCGCGCACACGAAGTCGTGTGCAAAGGGAATCTGTTCCCTAGCGGAGAGGATCTCTGTATGAGTGGGAAAGTCGCATTATATATGCATAAATGCATGCGACATATGGCTAATAAAGGGGGAATATCTTAAGCTTATGTTGTACCATGCATATGGTACAACTTAAGCTTATAATGTGCCATGCATCATGGTACACCTTAATTAAGTTGTTCCAAAGGAACAACTTACCCTAAAATAACTACCTTGGGGGCTATAAATAAGACCCAAGGGTAGCCATTTTCCTAACACATTTTGCATGAAATTCATGCATGCATCTTCTTCATAGCGAAGCTCTGCAGAAATATTTCCTCTCCCTCCATCCAAGTTCTTAATCTAAAATAGAGATTTAGATTATGGGATTAGTAGCCTTACTCCGTTCGTGAGTAGACTCGATCCGTCGTGGCGAATCCGAAGGCGAAGTTCGTAGACTACCGTGCCGCGTACGCAAGCGTAAGTCTAAACTTCATGTTATCGATCCTAACTCTGTTTTGGACATGATCCTACAGAAATGACGTTCCTAAAAATTACTATAAAATTCCACACTTCCATATGGTCACAATGGCATATAACTTCGTATATACCGAAACCAAGAAAGAGTCAAATAAAATACGTGCACGAAAAAGCACGTGCACGTAAAGAATACGAACGGTCGGAAAGCGGCCGTTACATTCTACCCACCTTAGACATGATTCCGCTCTCGGAATCACTTATAGTAAAAATAATACTATCTATCCAATCTTATACCCGCAACTCTCATATCTACACATAAAGATCGCTAATCCTAAAACTTCAAACGACGTTCCTCAATAATACATCATAACGCGTCTCTCCACTGGATAATGCTACAACTAGAATCACACCCTAGCACCTGATTATAGATCCACGTCATCGCCTACCAGTCTTCAATCATCTCGCCCCCAATACATTCTCCATCATATCGACTCACAAGTTTATCCTCCGAATTCAATGAACCATCGAACTACATCTATCCTTACCCCCATCATCTAATCTCCTAATCATACAAAATCTGTCTTCCTAACATCTCATTTATCTCCACATGTCGGGTTATCTCCAATGCCTTCTCATCTCAACTTAATAATCAAATCCTGACGCTTTAAATGTTCTACTCATTCTCATGATCACTCTAAATCATACTATCACGTCCTAGCTACTCTTATCTATCACTCGTCCAAGTTTCAGATCGATTAAGTACTCATCTCCCTATACATAATTTCATCCAATCAGAGTTCTCCATTGGGTCCTTCACACATCGGTATTATAAATAAGTATCGGACACCTCATTCTTTTCATCCAAAGAAATCTAATCTCATATCCTTGTGTCCCAAAATCAATTAATCATCGCTATTACATATCTCATCACACACTATACCTACCCGCACACAAGATCCCATAACAATAATAGTTAGTCCCAATAATATATCAACAATAAACATAACATTTTTAAGGGAGAAAGAAGAGAAGAGAAATGAAAACTTAAGGCCAATGACATATTTTTAAAACATGTGGGTAAAAACGTGTGGAGTGGTGGTAATGGTTGAGGGAGAATAATGGGTCGTGATCATGTGAGCTAGTTACAAACTTTAAGGATTTGATTTTAAAAAAAAGACAAAAGTTTGATACAGTCACATGCAACCAAAGATAAGCTATATAATAGTATGAAAAGACTAAGTCTAAGGAATTGCCTGCTATGACGATGTCCACGCCTATATGAATACCATCATTCAGACAACCTATACGTATATCACGGACCACACTGAGTATACATACACGACAGAAGAGACACTCACTAATATCCTAAAGGTAGCACACTCATACCGGTCCACACACTCTACCTATACACATGCACTGCGTCGACATCACAAAACCAATGGGCACACTACTAAACTAGAGTTGACACAGGCAACAACAAGCACTAATGAGATAGCTAAACAATAGTGAAGAATCCAAATCGAATAGCGAAACGAAACAAGATCGGGATGAACCTGTTCGGATGGACATGGACAAGGGAAATAGCTTAGTTATATGAAAACAGAAATATAGTGGTGATTAATTAAGTAGGAAAAAGTGATATACTAATATTCTTATAAAATGTAAGTGACAAAAAAAATGCGTAGATGATATAAGTTTAAAATACGAAATAAAGTATTTTGACGACGAAAATAATGAGTATGAAAATGAAGTGATTGTTTTGGCAAATGGAGATAGATTTTTATAAAACTTGGACGTGCGAATACGATGAGTATAGGACTGTCACACTGATAAGTTTAGAAAAGAATTTTAAAAAAAATTTGCGATGAGTCATTTGAAATACGTCTTAACAGTGACGGGTAAGAAAGGGAAAATTGCATATCGAATTAGGGAAAATATAAGTAAGGTTTAGAAAAAAAAATTTGAACGAAATATGGCATTTATATGAGTATGAAAGATACATGTTAGAAAAATATTATACGATTGTAATTTAAAGGTTTCGTTGAGAAAGTTTCGAAATTCAAAGAATAAATTTAAGTCAACTGAAAAGTAAAAAGTTTAAGTTCAGGCTAAATGTTTTCAAAGAATTTATACTAGAAGGGAAATCCAAAAAATAGTATTGAAAATACTTTTTGAATAATCATGATTGTAATGGGGAAAAGTCAACGTTTGATGATGAACAACATGAAATAGTCACGCGAATCGGGAGTAAGAGATATGATCGCATGATCGAAACATAACTACGCCTAGGATATGACTTATGAAAAGTCACGGGAAAATCCTACATTCGGCAACACAGATATGTAATGATTAGAAAGATGATATAAATCAGAGATTCCTAATTATCGGGCCGTCTAAAGATCAGGGGAAAATCAGCACTAAGACTTCCTAATGAACTAGACTGTAATAGAGAGATCTCAGGAAAGGGCCCTAAGAGAATCAAGATTATGTTCTGCTGGGCCCGAAGTCGATGGAACCGAGCGAACGACTAAAAGAAGGGCTCTAGAAATCTAACACGGTCAGAGTCAAGTGAGGGCTACTAGGGTATCCTAAGATGTGTATGACTAAATCTTCACCAAGGCGTCTGACTATCAAACCTGGACGTCTATCTAAGTCTTCCTACCATCTAAGACTGGGAAAACCTAATTTAGACTTGTACATGGATATTAAATGAATGCGGTACTCTTATTATTCCGAAATTTTTGCGAGACCTGCATGGGCCACCACTAAAACCTGTCACGCCCCGCTTCCCAAAACGACGGAAGCGAAACGTGACAAGGCCCGCTTAGGCCGGAGCTGTGAAGCTCGGACCCAATAAGCGTCTGTGTAGTACTCCAAGACGAATGAACAGGTCCCTACAGGTTAGTACGGAACAACAAAAGTACAAAAGGGGGAAACATTCATTTTATTCCAAAATAACAATCCAGGAGTACTGAGAGTCTAACAAAAGCCTGACACGGCAACAATAACTGAAAGGTAAACTACTGGTGCAAGCACCCAACATAGAACAAAAATAAACGGTGCTACGCACCCAACTAAACTGCAGTGAGACCTCTGGATCAGCAACGTGAAGACCTCTAGCTCTGGTCCTCCTCGGGCACGTAATCTGGATCGATATCCTCCGGCTCTACGTACTCTGGCAGGTCTGCCTTGTCAACGTACTCTGGCTCAACACCCGACGTACAGCACCCAAAAGAAAGGAATTGTACGTCAAGTAAAGTCTACAAAAGAGGGTTAGACTATATTGCAAGTATACCGAAATTTTAAGCAACGATTTACTGGTTGATTAGCATGCTGGGGTTATAACAGAGTAACAAAAGGAAGTAAACGCAGCAGGAAAAGTACAACGCGACAAGTAGTAGCCGTAGCGTCTACTACGGACTACGGGACTAACCTAAACGGGTCCAGACGGGACGTGACAAGATAAGACAAGACAAGACGTGTCACTAAGGTTCACGCCTTTCGGTTAGAAGGTGGCCAGCACCTTCTCAACCGAGGGAATGCTCAACCTTGTGCACGGGACAAGACAAGACAAGAAGTGTGTCACTAAGGTTCACGCCTTTCGGTTAGAAGGCGGACAACACCTTCTCAACCGAAGGAACGCTCAACCTTGTGCACGGGAACAAGACAAGACAAGAAGTGTGTCACTAAGGTTCACGCCTTTCGGTTAGAAGGCGGCCAGCACCTTCTCAACCGAGGGAACGCTCAACCTTGTGCACGGGAACAAGACAAGACACGTGTGACTCGAAGGGTTCACGCCTTACGGTTTGAGGGGGATCAGACCCTCTCCCCATGTGCACGCTCAACCCTACCCCAACCCAAGTGCACAAGACAAGTCCGTACAAGGGATCACTCACTCTAGCTTGGTGAGTGCCATATTACACGCAAGCTATGTATCAGTACAAGGGATCACTCGGAGAGTGCCCTATTGCCTGCAGGCTGTGCAAAATAAGACGGGACATGACAAGACAGGGATGGTTCTTCTAGGGGGTCCACACGCACGCACACACAAGATAACCCTAAGGTGTCAAAAGTTGTTGAACTTAGACTTCATCGTCAAGTCTAAGCTATCTAGGGCGTCCCGGACGCTATCATTTCACGTCCGGTTCTCTTTGTTCACAATATAACAATTCTAAGAGTCTAAGGCCTAAACACGGTCGAAGTTACAAGTGAGTACACTTGCCTGCGGTGGCGAGTGTGTCGTCCGTCTGGAGCATCCTGTCCAAGCGTCGCGTCTGCGGTAGTCCGTCTGAAACGGGGTCACGACGACGGTGTCAGGTCATGTTTTTCAACAAATCCTATTAGGGTTCGTTTCTAAAATTGACGGGACTACCCTAACAGTCAAGAAGTCAGGTTTTGATGTTTTGTTCAGTTTAGATCGACATTAACCCTATGTGCACAGAAAATAAGTCTGTTCGTCGATCTTTCCTATGGTGGGCAACATTTTAAAGATTCAGAAAATAAATTTAGTTCAAGTTGACCAATTTTAGTTTAGATTTTGGTTAGCTACGGTGTAGGTTTTACTACTCGTTAGGAAAACCAACCTCGTGATGTCGTCCAGCAAGCGGAAGTCGGGTCTGAACGGCGAAACGTCGACATCGTCTAGAACTCCTCGGCCGCGGGTAGCGCAGCGAGGTACCTCTAGACAGTGGGGTGGTGGTGCAAAATTAGTGAGCTAACAGCGATTCTCCTCCCATTGCGAGTAGCGCAACAGATCTTCACGATAATGACGACGTCGGCTAAAAGTACGTGTGTGCGGCAACGCACGTGAACTCCGAGAGTCCAATAGGGCTGTCGATAGATGAAGTAGGACCAGAGAAAGATGCTCGGCCCGGTGGATGGCCGACGGCGTAAGCGTACGGCGGTGGGTGGCCGTGAGAAGCCGGAGAGGACAGATTTGCGCAATGTCCGTTGTCGTGCGTCTCAGCGGAATTCCAGCGATGAACAGCAAAAACAAGAAGTTGCAGAAGGAAAAGGACTTCAAGACGAAGCCAACGGCAGTGGAGTTGTCACCGGGGGTGGTCGGAGCTGATCGTGCGCGTGCGTCGAAGTTTAGTTTCCAGATCTGTGAAAAACAGCCGATACGGCGTGTTCCGACGAGGATTCACGGAGCTACAGATGGGCTATGAGTGTAAGGAAAATTGCAGTTGGTAGGGGGTTTCGATAGAAATCCAACAGCAGTAGGGTGGTTGTCGTAGGTGGCCGGATAGCCGGTGGGTGCGAGTTTTTCCGGCAGTGGTGCAGATCTGTAAAACTGTCGTTAAGTCGAGTTCGAGAGATGTTTCGAGGAGGTAGAGATGAGAAAAGAGGGTAAGGAGAGTTGTAGATGATTAGGGGGTCAAATGAGAGTTTGACGGTGGTTGAGTTTGCCGGAGGGGGTGGCCGAAGTGGCGGCGGCGGCCGTCTTCCGGCGGGCGCGCAGATCTGGCATGGGCTGTGAAAACTGTCGGCTAGGGCTCCTTTGTTGCGGTTTTTGAGGACTTTGGTGGCTTTGGAGAGGGGGAGAGGAAGGAGATGGAGGTGGAGCAGGTGGTGGCCAGAGAGGGGGTGCTGGGGATGGTTGTGAGGCGGCCGGAGGTGGCCGAAAAGTGGGTTGGACGGATGAGCTGTCATTTGTGCGGCCATGGGGGTTTGATGGGTTTTAAGAGATAGAGAGAATAGAGATGAGGGAGATAAGAGAGATGAGGGAGGAGGTGGCCGGACTTAGGGGGTGGCCGGATCCTCGCCGGCAACGAGAGGAAGGAGGAGAAGTGGGTGGCGGCTGGCTTGGGTGCATGCCCTAGGGCAAAATGTGAATGGGTTTAAAAGAGAACTCATTTGCTACTCACCTCTTGATTATTGGTTAATTGCGGGAGGGAGAGAGAGATAGGGGAGTAGACTTAGGGGAAAGAGGGGGTGCAAATAGTAGCAGAAATCTTATCTCCTCATACGTAAGAGATTAGAGGGATTTGATTAAGATTCCAAGTAAGTTTGAAATTCAAATGGATTAGAGGCTAATCATTGGTTGAAAATTGATTAGGGAATATCTTCTACTACGGGCATCGAAAAAATAATCCGAAAATATCAGGACGATCGTGGAGACGAGAAGTATGGGGCTACAGGGTCCGATCGCATGCTACACATACCAAAAATTCTCGTAAAATCAGGAACCGTGTATTGGTGCCAAAAGACCAAAACTCCCTTCCATTCAAGGCTGTTTTGCGAGAAAACGAGCCGTGAAATGACGTTCGTAAAAATTACTATAAAATTCCACACTTCCATACGGTCACAATGGCATATGACTTCGTATATACCGAAACCAAGAAAGAGTCAAATAAAATACGTGCACAAAAAAGCACGTGCACGTAGAGAATACGAACGGTCGGAAAGCGGCCGTTACAAAGAGAAGAAAGGGGCAAAATAGGGCGAGATGGGGCGGAGATCACCGGAGCTTGACCGCCTGAGGGTCGTCAAAGTTGGTGCTGCCAACGAGTGGGGACGACGGCTTTGGGCGAGTGGGTGGAGGGACTTGAATGGGCGGCTCGGTTCGATCGAGTCGAAGGGAAGAGGGAGTTCGATCGATTTGGGGGAAATTATGACCGAGCTATCGAATTTGGGGGCTTTAATAGGGATGGCCCACTTAATTCACTCAGCCGAGTGACTATGGTCACTCGGTTGAGTGGCCCAATCGACAAAATTTTAGAATAATGGTGGTTGGGCTGAGTCGAGTGACTCAGCCGAGTGGTTCGAGTCACTCGGGCGAGTGGCAATTTCCACTTGGTCGAGTGGCAAATAGAAACAGAGTGTGGATTTTTCGAAAATTCTGTTACAATATCTTACTCAGTCGAGTGAACTAATCTACTCGGCCGAGTGAACAGGCCTCACAGAGCATTATATAGAGATATTCAAGATAGAATTCACTCGGTCGAGTGACTTTGTCACTCGGCCGAGTGGCATATAATTTTTAGAGAGGCAGGTTTGAGGCTTCCATATACAGTATCTCGCTCAGTCGAGTGAGATCTTTACTCGGCCAAGTGAGAATATCACTTAGCCAGGTGTGCTACTCTTTTCAGCTCCAAACTCTCTGTTTTTCTCCAGTTTCTGATTCTTTCTCTCCGTCAGTTTCTTCCTTCCTTTGGCATTTAAGCACGTCCCTATATCTTCTCTCCATCGCTATGGCTATCCTTCACTGAATTGTTTCCTCGTATCTTCTTCTTGCAATGAAAAACATTGCATGTTGTCAGATTTTTATTAGACTCTTGACTCTCTAAACTTTAAAATTTTAAAACGAAAATGAAAACTAAAATTCAACTAAAAGAACTAAGATAGAACGCTGGGTTGCCTCCTGATAAGTGCTCGTTTAAGGTCTTGAGCTCGGCTCCTTAAGATTTCTTCGTTTAACGCGTGATGTTCGACGCATAGGAGATGCACGTGTCAAACTTCTCGGGGAGGCCATGAGGGTTTAGATATTGTGCTTGTTCTTCCTTGGTCTCCTTTGAATGCGCCTCCTCTCTAATGATGGTGTGGGATGACTCCTACAAGCTTTTGTTCTTGGCTTCTTTGGGCTTTCTCGGTGGTGAAGATGTGTTCGCCAGTGGCTCTATCTTTCTTTGCTTCACCGTAGAGAGCTTGCAGAGCTCTCTAATCCTTACGACATTAGCATCGTTCTCATCTCCCTCGGTGAGAGGATCCGGTGTATCTCCAATTGGAGCGCTATTTTCAGAAGTTGGCATTCCATCATGACTATCCTCATGCAAAGCTCCAATGGAATGTGGCATGGCTTCATCGATGACCTCGTCAAGGAGATCCACATAGTCGCCTTCCTCTAGCGAGTATCTATTCTTCCTGGCTCGTGGGAGGTGAAACTTGACTTCAATATTACCAATGTTGAGTGACAACGTTCCCTCCCTCACATCAATGATAACTCCAGTTGTAGCTATGATGGGGCACCCAAGTATAAGAGATGTATCACCCTCTTCTTTCACGTCCATGATAACAGAATCACATGGTATGCATAGTCCTCCCGGTATTTGGAATGACACGTTCTCGGCGATCCCCACCGACCTAGTAATCCGTCCATCTGCGTGTTGAATCTTCATATCTGTGGCCTTAAGGTCGGTCCTCGTATTGAGCTTCTTGAACATGGTAACAGGCATGAGGCTCACGCTCGAACACAAATCTACCAAAGCTTTGTGTAGAGGGACTCCACCAAGAGTGCATGGAATCCTAAAACTTCCATGATCCTTTAGCTTCTTCGAAAACTTCTCTTTATTTATGAACCAAGTACCTTGTTCGGCAAGCATGATCTTCTCCGTTCTTTTTCTTCCCGTGATCAAATTTTTGAGAAACTTCGCATATGTTGGGATTTCAATAATTGCATCAAGGAACATGATGTTCAAGATAATACCTCTCAAATACTCCAGAAATTTGGCGAACTTCTTCTCCAATTTGGCCTTTGCCAACCATTGAGGAAATGGTATCGGCGGCATGTATGATCACTCCTTCTGAGGCTCATCAATTTCAGATTTTTCTTCATTGTTTGTAGTCGTTGTGGGCTCCTTTCTTCATTACTTCCCTCTTTCTCAATCGGGGCCTCATCCCTTAAGCTTCTAGTTTGGACCATGATGGGAGTGGTGTCCTTTCCGAATTTAGTACTAACCGCCACCACTGCATTGACGTGGCCGGTGTTGCTCCTAGGATTTGGCTCCGGTTGAGCCGGTAATTGATGTTGAGCCTTACTAAGCAAGGTAATCTTCTCCGCTAATTGCGCCACTATAGTATTGAGACTATCTTGGTCCGCCGTCAATTTGGCATTGATCTTCTTTTGCTCGGCCATAAATTCTTCAACTCTAGTCTCATACTCTAACCTCTGTGTTGTCGGCGGTGGATTTTGGGGCCTCCATCCTTCATTGAATCCGGGGGGTCTAAAAGGCACAGGTTGTTACCTCTACTGGAATTATTGTTGTTGTGGTGGCCTATGTTGGTATGGTTGTTGTTCAGGTGGTGGTCGGGCTTGTTGTTGTTGTTGTGGTTATTGAGGAGGGGTTAAGGCTCCACTGTTGTTAGCATATGAAAATCCGAGGTGACTCTTCACAGCTGGATTCACCTAAGATCCATTATTAGCTCCACCTTGAACATACTGAGCTTGCTCCATAGCTTCCTTACTAGCCTTGCCGCCAACATACATAACTTGGCCTTGCCAATCATTTGATGTAGATGTGTCAGGTGCAACATGAGGCTCACATATCTTCTTCTCAAGTCTCTCTACCACTTTAGATAGAGAGGCAAACGTTGTTGCTAACTCTGCCACTGCCTTTTCTTCGTAGATGCTTGTCGGCTTCACGGATGATGATGTTTGGCTCCTCTCATCAGCCGAATGCTGATTGTTAGAGGCCATCTCCTCGAATAGCACCGTAGCATCCTCTGGCATCTTTGACAATATAGCTCCATTGGCGGTGGTGTCAATAATCATCTTTGTATTCGCCCTCAATCCATTGTAAAAACTGTGCACGAGCTCCCAATCATCGATGCTATGATGTGGGCATTGATGTTGTAGATCTTTGAAGCGCTCCCATGCCTTATATAAAGATTCTTGGGGCCCCTGCTTAAAAGACATCAAGGAATATCTTATCTTAACTGTCTTCGACGGCGGAAAGAACTTGTTGACGAATGTGCTTGCCAGCTCGTCCCAAGTAGTGAAGGTGCCATGTGCTTGCGTCATCAACTAATATTGAGCTTTATCTCGGAGAGTGAAGGGAAAAAGGTTTAGACAGATGGCGTCCTCCGGTACATTGGGGATATGAAAAGTGGCGCACTTCGCCAAGAACATCTGGAGATGGTAATGCGGATTTTCATGCGCATTCCCATGGAAGGAGTCTTGTTGCATTAGCACGACAAGCCCCATTTTCAACACGAAATTCTTATCCGGCAACTCCGGCATGAGTATAGAGGATGTAGTAGCCGAGTTGTTTGGAGTAAGCCTATCCCAGATGAAAATATACCTAACGGGCCTTTCGTGAACATTCTCCTCCGTCATTTGATCTTCCTCTAGAATTTGTCTCTTTTTTGCTCTTAATCTCCTTGTCGTGCGCTCAATCTCGGGATCAAATAATATATCCTCCTCTGTCTCCCTCGATCGTGTGTACATGTACAGAAAAAGAGATTATTGTTAGCACAATAGAGGAAAAAAAGAAAATAAATAAAATGAAAAAGAAGTAGCTAAGTAAAGATGTAGAAAACCGTAGCCTCCTCGACAACGACACCAAAAACTTGGTCATCTCGGAATACAACTCTGAAAACAATGTAGTTTTACCACAAATGCACGGTTAAGTGGTAAGCGGGTATCGATCACGGGGAGGAACTAATAACGGTAATCTACATGATTTACTAAGCTATTGGTTGGGAAATTTTCTTTGAAAGAGTTGATGTCACAATCATTCAAGTATCGATGTAAATTCAATTTATAAAGATGTCTAGGGCTCGGGAATCCCCACTATAGATCTCAAGTAATCACTACAAATTAAGAATCTCAATATTACTAGACTTGGGTTCAAGGTGAACTTGTCATAACTAAATAGAGAACCAACACACGCTCTTGTGCTACGCAAGTCTATAGCAATCCAAACTAGAGCTTCACTCTCACGCAAGCCTAGTTCAAAATACTAGCAGTAAGATCGACAATTATGTCCAATCCCAACTCAAGCTCGCTCTCGCGCAACTCAAGTTCGGATCTAGATCATGATAGTTTGTACTCGTTTCACCGTCATGCAAACGAATATAAGTATAGAAATATAATAAATATGCTAGCTTTGGTCGCTCTCGCGCACCAAATCTAGTGAATCTCGATTATAGATCTAAATTGAATATCTAGGGCTTCACATAGATCAAGATCCTCTCTCGAGCTCTTATGATCAAATAGAAACCCGAGCTATCAGTAGTAATCTAATCACAATCTAACCTTTAGCAATTCTAGCAACATTGGAATTCAACAAATATCACAAATCCTACTTTTGATCCATAGGGTTCATCCCTTTGCCCTAGAGCAAAGGAATTACTCATAAATCATCATGAAAATCACAAGAAAAATAAGATTGACAAGAGAATTCATTGCAAAACTCAGATTTAAGAAGAAATATATCATAAAAATATAAACTTGCAAGAGTTTTAGAGATACCAATGTCAATTACAAGCTTTAACAATAAAAGAAAGATCCAAGTCTTCAATCGCTCGTCAAAAGAAATCTCTAAACTAAAATTAAACTTATGAAAATTAAATTATAGAGTCTCTCCTTGGGCTAGAGATAAAACTAGGTATTTATATATGCCCAAAATAACCAAAAAATTCGTGACAATTATGCCCGCAACCCTAGCTTTCAAGACTGGGTCGGCAGTGCTACTCGGTGGAGTGAACATCTCACTCGGTCGAGTGAAGAATCCTCTTTGGAATAGGAATATCAGTGTTCTGGCTCTTCAGACCACTTGGCTGAGTTGTCTACTCACTCGGTCGAGTGAGATTTCTACTCGGTCGAGTGGAGTCTTTTGCATATCCTCCAAAAAACAGAGAAGTATCGAAGATTTCCTTTACAAAATTTTGCTCCTCTCAACCGCGTGGAATCCTCACTCGGTCGAGTGGAAATTCCCACTCGGCTGAGTACATTTCAGCTCATCTTCAGGCTTGATTTATTGTATCAGCTCCACTCGGTCGAGTGAGCTGCTTCACTCGGTCGAGTGAGCTGCTTCACTCGGTCGAGTGAGCTGTGTCACTCGGCTGAGTGCCTGGTTCAGTACTCTTTTCTTCTTCTCCTCGCTTCCTCGTCGATTCCTTCGCCTCTCTTCCTCTTCTAATCATCCTCCAGTGCCGTTAGCCCTCCGATATCATCGTGGGTGATGCTCTGGCACACGTGTAAGCTCTCATGGCTCCAAACTGCTCCCGATTGCTCCATATCTCCTGAAATTAGACAAAATAGAGAAATAGTGAAATATATCGTGATATCGTCGTATAATCATGAAAATCATGATATGAGCAATCGAAATGGCATGCAAAAATGCATAAATAAAGTGTAAAATATGAGCCTATCACATATATCATGAGGTTTCCTATGAAGGTCTCCATGGTATACTTTGTCATGTCGTTTTCCTCTTCAATGGCCATTGTCTTCTTCTCCTATTCCAAACTCAGGACCATATTGAGCTTCTGAACTTTCTCCTCTTTGGTGTACACCTTCCCAAGAGCTTCTAGATCGTTCACGATGTCATTGAACCGTGCATACATGCTAGAGACCTTCTCCTTATCATGCATTTAGAACATTTTGAATTTTTGTACATAAACATGTAACCTTGACATCTTTACCTTGGATGTCCCTTCATGGGTGACGAGGAGATGGTTCCAAATTTGGTATGCAATTCTTCAAGTTGAAACTTTGTTGAACTCGGTTACATCAAATGCACAAAATAGCAAGCTCATTGCCTTTGAATTGTTCACCTCCGCACTCACTTGCTCTGGAGTCCATTAAGAGAATTCCTCTTCGGCAGGCTTAATGTACTCCTTCTCCATGGTTTGTCATAGTGAAATGCTTTTGAGGTAGATGACCATCCGGCACTTCCAATACCCATAATTGGATACATTGAAGAGTGGGGGCGTACGGTGGATTGCCATTCGGCCATAGTAGATGCACTATCACGGTTGTTGTTGTTTGTTGACATAGCTCTAACTTACCTCTGATACCAATTGTAAGAACTATAGCTATAATGGAAAAACACTAAATAGGGTGAATAGTGTTCTACAATAATAACGGGAATTTATGCCAATTAAAACCCTAAACAACCAAATATGCAAAATTAGAAAACCAACCACAGAAATTTGATCAACGCAAATACAGAGAATTATCCTGGTTCGAATTCCTGAGTCAACCACTGACTCACTGAATCCTCCTCCAGCACCCTCAAGCAAATCACATGCACTTATGATTATATCCACTAAAACCAACTTGCCAAATTCCAGCAAGTGTACATCGAAATACAACGATATCCCTATTCCCACAACCTGGGAATAGTCAATGTCATAACCCGAGAGTTAATTCTCAACAAATGAAAGAGAACGTATTTTGCAATAAACTTAAAATAATAAATAAACATATGCCTTGAATTATTACTTACTTGAAGAAAGTCTAGGAAGTGTATGGTGTGCTTTAAATAAGTGAGATGAAGCACTTAATGATCTTGTCCATTGACATGAAGTATTCAATGCTTGGATGAGAGCTTTAGAGCTTTAGTTGGATAAGAGAGAGTTGTGAGCTTGAGGGAGGTGAGAGCTTTTAATATGTATTCAATGAAAGAATTAATGCATCAAGAGTTCTAAATGGTAGGCCAACATCCCCTATTTATAATGCTCAAGGAATAACTCAAAACCCCATGAAAACCCATCAGTAATAAATTCTGCAACCGGCTGTTACAGGTAGTTTCAACCAGGATCAGACATCTGGAGAAAGTCTTCTAGATGGCTGGACAACTGTCTGATAATACAATACATGATGTCTAACGGATATTTATCAGACGTTTGATGAAGGGTTCTCATATGTCTATTGAACTGTTCAGTCATCTGAACAATGTGCATCAGACGACTGACCAAAGGATTAAGGAGAGAGACAACTCTCGGAAAATAAATCGACTATAATCAAACTTTTGAAGAACAACTCCCAGATGTCTAACTCACTATTCAGTCGTCTGATAAGAAGCTTTCAGACAGCTGACACATGAGCAAGAAAAACTGCAGTCTCATCAGACGTCTGGAGTACAACTTCTAGATGGCTGACTACTCTATTAGATGTCGAAAAAGCCTAGGTTTTCTAAGCCTTGGGTAACGTGCACGTCAGACGTCGGATGGGTCTTCTTCAAACGTCTCATCCAGTGCTAAAATATCAGTTTTAAGATTTATGAACTAAGTACCATATGGGATCATCTAATGGTTATTCTAATTACATGTGCATGAAATGTAAGTGCTTCTAAGTAGAATAATTCAAGGCTTAACAATATAATGAATCAAAAGAGTAAAGAAGTAAATAAAATTAGATTTTTAATCCTCTTCACTTCCTTTTTGAGTCCTTGACTCTGTTCACTGGAATTCTTCAAGACATTGCTTCAATCTAATGTCGCTTTTGATTAATCATTAATCTAACTTTGACGACGCTTTAATTAACTATAAAATGAGGAGTTAATCACAGTAATTTATGTTTACTTTTCATTAAATCTAAATTGGAGGATCCAATACTCAACAATTAATGATAAACTAGTTTTGGAAAATAAAAATCTTAAAGAAGAGCTAGATGAAATCCTTTTAAGTAATGAAATTTTATTTGTGGAAAATAAGAATCTTAAGAAGAAAATTTATTACTCAAAAGGAATCTTTATATTGAAATAAAAAAATTAAAAAGCTTGACACCAACATTTCATTAATTAAATTGAAGTATAATGAGATTACACTTAATGTTAGTAAAGTTAACAAGGGCAAGAGAACTTGGACAAAACTTTTTCATGTCAACATAAGTCTAGGCAAAGATTAGGTTTTAATCATTTGAAGAAACATGTTAATGTGCATACAAATCATGTGAGAAATAATCATACATTCTTATATATAAAGAATCATAAAGTTAAACCTAATATTTCAAATGTGTCAAATCAAAACAAATTGGATTATAAAATCCATGTTTTTAAGAATTAAAGCCATAAAAAGAATGTCATTTCTTAGGATTTGCATGATACTAAAATCTGGATTCCAAAGAATTTGATCACATTTGATAAAAATGAATATATAAATAACTTTATGAAATATATGCACAAATTAAAAAAATAAAAATATATGCAATCAAGGAAAACAGATCTTAAATTGATTTGGGTTCCTAATAATTGATTCTTTTGAACTCAATAATATTAAAAATATCAATACTTAAGTATTATCTTATTGGATACCTAGTTTAAAAATAAGATTAAAACTAATCTTTTAATCTTGAATGTTTTTTATTTCAATAAATTCAATGATTTAACCACAATGACTTGTTGGAACTTATCCAACACAGTTGGATCTTAATCCAACATTGGGCTAATATGCGAATATAATTATATAGTGCTACACTGTCATATTAAAGCCCAATGTATAAGTGATCTCATTTATTAAATTGAGTGGGCTTAAATGAGTCATATAAGTTGTGGGCCTTTACGTGTAGAGGCTATTGGGCTTCAACTCGTTGATGGGCCGAGTTGGAAACCTTAAGGCTAAAGAGGCTAGCCAATAAATATATGTGGTCATGATCCCCGGAGCACACGAACAAGTTAGCCGTCTTTTCTACGCCCCGTCGCTAGGAGAGAAACCGGAAGAAAGCCAAAGGATTTCTCCAACGGTTGATTCGTGCTGTTCTTGAAGATCATCCGCTACGTTATCGTCCGGATCTCTTTGAGACTATTAGCGATGGATTCAGTTACGTTTTCGCAAATCAGAGAATGTAAAGATTAAAGGTTCAGCATGTTTTATCTAGATCCGTGTTATTTGGTTTGTACGCACATTTAGATCTTTAGTTCTCACAATTGGTATCAGAGCCGCCATGCTTGGATCTTAAGATTTTGCTTGCTAGTAAATTCAGATCTGATAAAAATTAAATTTTTAATCTGTTTCTAAATTCAGATATGTGAAAATTGGGGTTTTTGATTGATTTTTCCTGATTTATATATATATAAATTATTAACCCTAGATCGGGGGCAGCCCGCCGGCCGCCGCCCGACACGAATCAAAAGGGGGCAGCTACGCCGCCCCCGTCAGTAGATCAGCGTCGGCCTTGTCGGTGCCGATGCAATAAGAAAGGGGCGGCCTGGCTGCCCCTGTCGGACCATGCAGAGGGAGGGGCGACACCCTGCCACCCCTCCATCGGTAATAGAGGCCAGAGGCATCAGCACCTGTCGCCCCAGTCGAGTCTCAGAGGGGGCGACTCCTGTCGCCCCCAGCATGTGTTATCTGAGGGGGCAGCGCCCTGCCACCCCTCCGATCGAAAGAGCAGGCCCCCAGTCAGGGGCCTGCCGCAGACTGTAGAGGGGGCGGCACCCACCGCCCCTCGGTTGGAGATTTGGAAAGGGGACGGCGCCTTACTGCCCCCTGTCGGAAGACGGCGACGCCGGCACCCTGCCGGTGGCGCCGGCACCCTGCCGGCGCCGGCTGTGAAGGAGGGGGGCGACGGCGGTCGCTCCCCTAGAGAGGCCACCTGCTGGGGGTTTCAAACCCTAGCAGGCCTTGGGCCAGAGCATGGCCCAAAACAACATTTTTTCAATAAAAAATTTTAAACAGTATTAGGCTGGCTTGTTTTTGGGCTTGTTTGGGTTATTTGGATATTATGGACTCTTTTGGGTTATATGAACACTATTTGGGGCCTGATTTGGATTTATTTTAACACTAAGGGAAGGGGAAATAAATGGACTGTTGTTAAGAGCCCCCCTACCATCATATTTATAGCTTTCAATAATGGGCCGGATACCCAATGGGCCTCATGGGCCTATTCATTACACTTCCACTTATCCAACCAACATTGAATAAGAGGTGGATTCTTCAGGATCCGAGTTAAGATAACTGCCTTGTTAAATAAAGAATAGTTAATCCATAACTTCCCATGTTTTACGACTGTGTCTAGGGGTGGATACTTCAGGATCCAGAGTCAACGAGGTTACCTCGTCAAAACCTTGACTACGAAAAACCCTGTGGGAAAAACCAGTATCCAAGGGAAAAGAGTACAACACTGCAGTTGACTCCCCCTCATCTGGCCAAGCTTCAGGCTTGCAGATTTCCTATGAATCTATACATCAGACTCCTATGTATCTATGTGTTCATAGTCCTCTCATCCTGACCCAGTTTACATTTCTTCACTCTCCTCATCCCAATCCCATATACAAGTTTCTCAAAGATACTAGTAGGCAGGGATTTGGTTAGCAAATCTGCCAAGTTATTACATGATTGGATCTTCTGTACCTCAATCTGTTTTTGCTTCTGAAGGTCGTACATCCAGAAGAACTTGGGGGGAGAAATGCTTCGTCTTGTCGCCTTTGATGTAGCCGTCCTGTAGTTGGGCTATACATGCTGCATTGTCTTCATGGAGTGGAGTAGGCACAAGTACGCTGGTCATCGGGCCGGTGTAGGTGAGAATGTGCTGGATCACAGAGCGTAGCCAGAAACTCTCCTTGCTTGCTTCATGGATCGCTAGAAGTTCTGAGTGAGTGGATGAGACGGTTGTCATGGTCTCCTTTACAGATCTCCAGGATATGGCAGTGCCGCCATAGGTAAACATGTATTCGGTCTGAGCCTTCTCTGTATGAGGATCGGACCAGTAACCTGCATCAGCATAATCAACTAAACCAGTTGATGCCCCTTTTCGGTAGAATAGACCTAAGTCTATGGACCCTTGGAGGTAGCGCAGAAGATGCTTAACTCCGGCCCAGTGCCACTGTGTAGGTGCAGCACTATATCTGACTAGTAAGTTGACTATAAATGCTATGTCAGGGCGAGTGTAGTTAGCCAGGTAAAGGAGTGCACCAATAGCACTTAGATAAGGCACTTCAGGGCCTAGTACTTCCTTCCCCTCTTCCAGCGGCCGGAAGGGGTCTTTATGCACATCCAATGATCTGACGACCATTGGGGTGCTGAGGGGGTGTCACTTATCCATCTGAAACTTTTTTAATAAGTTTGATGTGTAAGTTGACTGATGTAATAGGATCACATCGTTAAGATGCTCTATTTGAAGACCAAAACAGAATTTTGACTTTCTGAGGGCTTTCATCTCGAAGGTTTCTGTCAAGCTTCTAGAAATCTCGGTGATCTCTTCAAGAGATCGGATGAGGTTCAAGTCGTCCACATAGACGGCTATAATGACAAATCCTGTTGCCTTTGCTCTTATAAAGATGCAATGACAGACTGGATCATTTGTAAATCCTTGTTTTGCAAGGAAGTCGCTCAGTCTATTATACCACATCCTTCCAGATTGTTTTAGACCATACAATGATCTTTGCAGTTTCACTGAGTACATGTCACGTTGTCTCTCTTTTAGTGATGCAGGCAAGTAATAACCGTCAGGCAAATCTCATATAGATGTCTCGGTCTAAGTTGCCATATAGGTATGCAGTCACGACGTACATAAGCTGCATATCTAAACCCTCTTGGGTTGTTAAGCCAATGAGGAATCGGAAGGTGATCGCGTCCATGACCGGGGAGTATGTGGCTTCAAAATCCACCCCTGGACGTTGGGTAAAACCATGCGCTACAAGCCTTGCTTTGTAGAGAACGATCTCATTTTGTTCATTTCTTTTTCTAACAAATTCCCATTTATAACCCACAGGTTTTACACATTTTGGTGTCAGGACTATAGGTCCGAAGACCTTGTATTTGGTGAGTGAATCCAACTCCACTCCTATTACCGCTTTCCACTTTGGCCAATCATCTCTGCTTGACATTCTGTCAGAGAGCGTGGTTCAATATCATCGTCGCAGTACGCGACGTTGATGGCAATATTACACGCAAATGTGTCATCTATGGTTGTGCTCTTTCTGTCCCAATACTCCTTAGTTCGTACATAGTGTATCGAAACTTCATTTTCTCCCGGTTTTTCCTCTGTTTGAGAGTTTGGGAGAGACGGGTAGCAGGTCTTATAGTAGCATCCTGTGGTTTTACCATTGCCAAGGGTCCTACTCTTTCGAGTGACTTGGTCCTTGGATCCCGGTGGTCGTCCTCTCTTTTTAAGAGGTCCAACCATTTCTACTGCAGGCGGATTGCATCCATTTTACGGTATGTCAATCTTAGATGGAGTGTTAGCAGTAGGGACGTGTGATCTGACAATCTTCTGGTTGTCAGTAAATTTGTCCGGCAAGAGATGGACAGTGTTTTGGATATGGAGAATCTTCAGAACTTCCTCCTCACACTGGCTTGTGGGCAGATCAAAGTGACATAATGTCTTTGTATCCCAAGTGATACAGTCTGAAGCTTCGGGCTTATTTGTTTGTGAGCCTAGTCTTGGAAATGATGTTTCATCAAATTCACAGTCTTCTAGACGTGCCTTGAAAACGGCTCCCGTAAGGGGTTCTAGGAATCTTATTATGGAGGGGGTGTCAAACCCAACATAAATGCCTAGGCGACATTATAGACCCATCTTTGTCCTTTGTGGTGGTGCTATGGAGACGTATACTGCACAACCAAATATTCTCAAGTGTGAGACAATTGGTGGGGCTCCAAGTGCTAGTTGCATTGGAGAAGATGACTGACCTCCAGAAGGTCTTAATTTTATTAAAGATGCAGCATGCAAAATTGCATGGCCCCATGCATTCACTGGCAACTGGGATTGAAGTAATAATGGACAAGCAATCCATTGCAGTCTCTTAATTAAGATTCTGCTAACCCGTTTTGGGTGTGAACATGTGCTACAGGATGTTTGACTTCAATGCCCTGTGCTTGGCAATAGTCTAGGAAGACTTGTGATGTAAACTCCCCCGCATTGTCCAGACGAAGTTTCTTTATCTGGTAGTCGGTGAAGTGGGCCCGCAACCTGATTATCTGAGCTAAAAGCTTAGACAGAGCTAGGTTACGGGTGGACGGTAGACACACATGTGACCACTTAGTAGACGCGTCTATCAGGACCATAAAGTACCTGAACGGACCACTTGATGGGTGTATAGGCCCACAAATGTCTCCGTGGATTCTTTTCAGAAAACTTGGAGACTCCAGGTCCACTTTCAGTGGAGAGGGTCTCATAATTAGTTTACCCTTGTAACAGGGTGGAAATGGGAATTTTCCTTTTTGAAGAATCTTCATGTTCTTCAAATCTATGCCCCTTGAGCTTTTTATGAAGCGGTACATCATAACAGATCCAGGGTGTCCCAGTTTACTATGCCAGAGTTGGAATTCTGGTGTTTGGGGACACTGCAGGTTCTCCGCCATTGATGTTTCTGGAGTTTGAATACTTGTTTGGTAGAGTCCCGAGGGGAGTTCCTTGAAACGTTCCACAATGGTTTTTGAACCATTTGTAAGAGACGTTATAAGCAAGTATTCCCTTTCATTTCCTCGACCGTCTCTAAGTGATACCCGTTTAAACGGATATATTTAAAGCTTGGGGGGTTTCAGATAGATTTAGGGGAGTATAACGCATTTCTAAGTGTGATTAGTGTGTTACCGGGGAGCAATATGATTGCTTCCCCTGATCCTTCGATTATATTAGATGGTCCTGAGATTGTTCTTAGTCGACCAGAGTAGCTACCTATGCTTGTGAAGTAGTCTATGTTTTGAAGGATCGAATGCGTCGATGCACTGTCCACTAGGAAAATTGATTCCATATCTATATTAAGAAAGACATTTAAGCAGTAAATAATATGAAAATAAGAAATATACTTTTCATTTAAGATGCTCAAACATGTTTGACATGGAATAAAAACTAGATACGATGCATAAAAAAGGGAGATACATTGCTAGCAAATAAAAATTGTTTATGGTCCATAACTAAAGAGTGTCGTCTCCCATGAAATCTTCAGGAGTCCATGTGGTCTCTGGCAACGCTGCACTCTCTATCAGGTTTGTCTCAGCTCGAGGCTTGAGGCTTACCTGGTAGAGGTCCTGTAGGTGTTTTTGGGTGCGGCAGATTCTGGACCAGTGGCCCGTCATTCCGCATTTGGAGCATTTATCCTCCCAGTCTTTCTTGGGAGTACCACCTTTGTTGGACGTCCACTTTTGATTCTTTTCCACGAACTTCTGGTTCTGAGGAGGAGCTTGGGGAGTGGCCTTCTTCCGCTTCTTCTGTTCTTTCCATTTCTGGAATTTAGCCTTCTTGTCCATCTTCTTCTTCTGGGAAGACTGGAAGCCTCTGCAGGAGGTGGCAGTGGAGCGGAGCCAGGAGGATGCAGGTTGTGAGTGGCAACCAACAAATCTCTATTCTGTTCAGCCATTAGCAGGCATGAAAGTAGATCAGAGTACTTCGTGAACTTCCTCTCACGGTACTGTTGCATGAGGATCATGTCCTTCTCGTGGAAAGACGTGAACGTCTTTTCCAGCAACATTTTCGCAGTCACAATCTCACCACACAACTTCAGGCGTGAGGTGATACAGAAAAGTGCTGAGTTATACTCCGCTACGGATTTGTAATCATGTATGCGAAGGTGAGTCCACTTGTACTGTGCACGAGGGAGTATGACATCCCTCTGATGCGTGTACATCTCCTCAAGTGCGTCCCACAGTTCGTAAGGATCCTCTACAGTAAGATACTCGTCCTTCATGGTCGAGTCTAAATGTTTCCTGATATAGATAATGGCTTTCGCCTTTAGTATATCTGAAACTTCTTCTGTATAAGGTGCTTCTTTAGAAGCATCCTTTTCAGCTGTGGCAGTATTTGTTGTTGCCTTCTCATTGGGTGTCAGACTGAACCCATGAGATCGCAGATGGAACTTCATGTCCAACTGCCAACTCAAGTAGTTCGACCCATCGGCCTTCAAGACCGAGAAATCGACATTCTCAAGTCTGGCCATTAAACGATCTAGCAATATAAAAATCGCATGGATTATTAAACTGTATAAAATAGACATCCATGCAAGCATTTTTACCATTTTCATAACGTGAATTATTTAAGAAAATAAACATCCACGCATGCTTTTTAACATTTTCATAACGTGAATTATTTAAGAAAATAAACATCCATGCATGCTTTTTAACATTTTCATAACGTGAATTATTTAAGAAAATAAACATCCACGCATGCTTTTTAACATTTTCATTTTAACATTAAAATAGCATAAAATAGTTAACATCCACGCATTTAATGTATAAGCAATGAAAATAAATTAGGACTATGGGGATCAGTCAACCGACACCAACAGAAAAAGACAGTCTGAAATTACATCAAAAATTGCATGAAAAAGTAAATACAACTCGGGAACTTCAAAGAGAAGCCCCTTTCTTCTTTGTGCAGACGCCTTCAGCTCCTTTAGGTGTCCTTCGGCTTCTTTTTACATGTATAACCTCACTTACAAATTTCTCTCAAAAAGAAAAAATTGCAGAAAAGTAAATGTGTCAGAAACCTGGCAGATCCCTAAAAACATAGCCTAATCGCACATTCACGCAGATAATATATTACAAATATACAACCATGCAGATAATCATTTCACATGCATGTAAAGATTAATAAATAATCTAAATAGTGTGTGACGTGCAAAAAATTATTTTGAAAAACATTTTACCTTGATCCATATAATTTATATATTTTTTTTCGCTTTAACCCTTATTTTTAAAATTAAAATCTCTTTAATTATTTTGGGCTTTTGGGGCCAAAAATAAAAAAGTAAATATTATAAGTAAATGGGCTAATTTTCAGGCTTTTTGGGCCATGAAAACAACCCATTAGAGTTAATTGGGCATCCCCTAAAAAATTGGCCCGTTAAGGGCTAGGGTTTCTGATAAAACCGTAGGGGGGCGCGCGACGCGCCTTCGCGGGCGCGGGCCGCGGCAGTTGGCCGCGGCCGATGGCCGCGACGCATGCCACCGGCGGCCTTTTGGAGCACCGCCGTTACGCCCTCCGGGTGTGCGGGATATGGATCGAGATAGGGGGTTAAAAACTGATTTTTCAAACATTCAGATCTCTAAAAACGATTTTTTATTGATTATAAACGGGTTGATCCAAATAAAAAAGTGATTTTTACCGTGTTTTCAAACTTTTTGATCTTAAATCATGCAGATCTACAAGAAAAGCAAGTTTAGATCTAAAACTTTTGAGATTTACCTCTAGATTCGACAAGAGAATCTAGACGACGGTTGGTGAAGGATGCCATTTTCGCTCCCTGTTAAGAAGATTACGATCTTCTTAAAACTGAGCGGTTGATGGATCTCCTTCCTCGAGCGTCGTCGCCTTTTCTAACGAGCGTGATCGTGCTGATAACGTGTTGTGAAGGGAAAAGTAGAGTAATAGGTGTAAGGGGTTAAGAGCCCCCTACCCTCATATTTATAGCTTTCAATAATGGGCCGGATACCCAATGGGCCTCATGGGCCTATTCATAACATGGACATGTTTATATATTTTCCCAAGGTATAAATTTGTGTTAAAATTCACTTTTTTAATTTTAAATTCAATTCTTAGGCATAATTAATTGTATATATCTCGAAATAATTTTATTTAAAACGACAACCCACCAAAGTGGGCTCGATCGTGGCGATTGATTGTATTTCGATATATAAAAGGATACGTACATGCTTTGTATGAAAATTTATCGCCTAAATTTTTTGAAATAAATTCATGAAAGGAGAAAATAAATGGTTATGTGTAAATATATTTCATTTAGGCCCAATTCTGTGTGTTAAATTATATTCATTCCATTTTATTTCTTTTAGGCATTCTTTATTGTATTTATACGTTTCAAAATAGTTTTAATTATTAAGAGACCATACCAAAGTGGCCTCTACTGTTAAATTATTATTATTTCGAAATGTAAAGAGTTAAATACATATGTTGTATGATTGGTTGCTTGGATGAATTTTAAATGGATTGAAAGAGTAAATAAAAGGTTTTCATATATATTTACATTTAAAGTTTATTTTCATTTTTATTCGATTGTTTGACACATTTGGTTATATGTTTCGAAATAATTTTAATTATTACGAGATCCCACCAAAGTGGACTCTACCGTTAAATTATTATTATTTCGGAATGTAAAGAGTTAAATACATACGTTGTATGATTGGTTGCCTAGTATTGAATTTAAATTGGATTGAATGAGGAAATAAGAGGCTTTAATGCATATTTCTCCTAAAAGATAAATTTTGTGTTAATTGTGCTAAAATAAATTAAACTCGAAGTTTATGGCATAAAACAATATATATATTTCGATATATAACAAGATGATTTCATACATTAGTATAAAAAATTCAGTTTGCCTAAATTTTGAATTTAATTTAAGACACAAAATTCAAGTGTTTTCTTTGGGAGCAAATAAAAGGCTTTAACATATATTTCTCCTCAAGGATAAGTTTAAAAGGCCTTAAGGAATGTTGTGCACTAACCATCAAGTAAATGGCCTTAAGGAAATTTGACACATTTTATAGTTATATATAAAATGGGATAGGGTGTATATTTATGGAGAATAATGGGTATCGTACGCCATATGAGAGTGTCGCTCATATGGCCTCTCAAACAAAGGGGGTAAGTACAAGCCTACATGGGCTTGTACTTGTTGTTCTTGCCCCATTTATGTGAGATGGAATATGAGAGACCCTCTCATATGGCGTATGATACCCATTATTCTCATATTTATATGCATAACTTTCTATGTATGTTCATATACACATTAGTACACATATATACCCCATTTTTAAAAAGAAAATTTGTGTTGAATCTATGAATTTTATTTAACTCAGAGTAATGGTTTAAAAGGTGGAATAAAAGGTTCTTATATATATTTCCACTAATAGAAATCTTTTGTGTGTGTTAAATCAGTTTAGTTTCAATTTCAAATTTTTGGCACAATAAATTATATATATTTCAAATGGAGAATTAGTTGGATCATCAACTCACCAAAGTGGGTTTTCTTATGAAGATTGGTTCTAATCTCGAAATATAACAAGTTAAATACTTACTTTTGTATGAAAATTTTGGATGCCTTAAATTAGATTTTGAATAAAAGTGGACTTGAATATTTCCACTTAAAGTATAAATTCATGTATTAAATTGCGACATAGATTCAAATTTTGCAAAGGTATATTTTTTGAAATGACTTCGTGTAATCATCATCTCGCCAAAGTGGGCTCTGTTGTTTTGCATTATTTCATTTCATAAATATAAAAAGAATTTTATGTGCCCATGATTTCGTAAGAATGTTAAATCGGCCCAAAGGAAGATTACCATTCTATATCATTTTGTGCGCACCTGTGGCAATAGACAAGGGGATGATTAGTGAGTTCAATGCATGCAAATTTAATTCGGCACAAAGGAAGTTTTATTTTTGGCATGTTATTATTGTCATTGTCTGATTGCTACAACAAGATGTCAATGACTAGTCAATAGATTATCCAAAGATAAATGTTGGGCTAGTGGGGGATGTCTTGAGATGGGAAAATAGCATTAATTTGAATTTGGTGTTGTTTTGTTTAATACTCATATGAACATGTTACAATTGTTTTCTTATTCTCTTTTTCAGCTATTATTCCTGAAAATTTTTCTGCCCACCTCAAATCTATTCCAGTACTTAATGGTTCTAACTTCAAGGCATGGAAGGAAAATCTTTTGATAATCCTCGGCGTCATGGATCTTGATCTGGCATTGAGGACTCATAGTCCACCACCACTCACTGATGAGAGTACCTCTGATGAACAGAGGGAGATGGAAGAGTGGAAGAGATCAAATCGCATTTGCCTATTGCTTGTGAAGAATGCCAATCCAGAATATCTCAGGGGCTCTATTTCAGAGAAAATTGCCACAGCTAAATGGTTCCTTATTGAGCTTGAAAAGAGGTTTGTCAAGAATGAAAAGAGTAAGATTAGTACACTCTTGACAAACCTAACTTCAATGAAATATGAAGGTAAAGGGACATCAGGGAGCACATATTGAAGATGTCTAATATTTCTTCAAGGTTGAAAGCACTTGAGCTAGGCCTCTCTGAGGATCTGCCAGTGCATTTTGTTTTAATATCTCTTCCATCACAGTTTAGCCAATTTAAGATGAGCTACAATCTGAAGGATGCGACTTGGTCTCTGGTGAGCTAATCTCATACGGTATCAAGGAAGAGAAAAGGCTTAAGCAAGAGATGACAGAAAGACCTCCACCTTCAACAAAAGGAAGAAGGATACTGAAGCTGCAGATACAGCTTCTTAAAAGAAACAACAAATGGAACTGAAAAGTTCAGAAGGTAATAGTTGTTTCTTCTGTGGAGCTGAAGGGCATGTAAAGAAGAACTGCACAAATTATCACGCTTGGAGTGCTAAAAAGGGTATGTTTTTTAATTTGGTTTAATTCTAAGTTAATTTCTTTTCCTGCAAACTTTGGTACTTATAGACATGTGATGGAAAGATCCTAGTATAACCATTCACATCATTGTGTCTATACAGGATTGCCTAAGATGCCAAGAGCCTAATGATGGTGAAAGATACATCGATATGGGCAATGGCAAGATGGTTCAAGTTGAAGCAAATTAAATTTAGATTATTTCTTTTAAAGGCTAGATTGTATTTGAATTTCATGAGAATATTATGTACCATTTTCAACGGAATTTGGATTTCTGTTTCCATTTTGAACAAATTCGGTTATTATTGTTCAATTATGAATGGAAAATTTGGTTGTCTCATGATTCAAAATTAGTTTATTCTAGTTGTTTAAAAGATCATTATAATCTTCATTTATTTGGAAATGTTGCTTCATTTCTAGGATTCCTGCAGTATAAGTACATGTGTTATGAAGAAAGAATTAACAAATTAGAATTCAGTTATTTATTGATTGCAGCTTATATCATTACTAAAGTTTCAACAAATGAACTTAAATCACTTGCATGTCTGGAGATGTCCCACTAAGGTAAGGCTTTATAAGCCTAATAAAGACAAAGGATATAATGTTAATGATTTTCTAGTTTTGTTGAATAGTTTAAATAGTGATATTTGTATGGTTTTACATAATCACACCATTAAGTTAATTTACGAATTGGGAAATGCACACCTATTTGAGGCTGCTGAGTTTGAGGGAGGAAATTTAGTTAGTGACATTATTCTTGAAGAGGATTATATCCCCACAGGTGTTGTTGGCATTATTCAGGATGGTATTCCTGACATTGTTCAAGACATAATAAATTCAAGATAATGTTGCAATTCTTCCCATTCGGGAAATTGTTCATAAGGACAAACTCTAGCACCTCAAAGCACTAATTGCCATTCAGGAAATCCATTAAAGAGATGACAAGTTCACTGTTGACATTAGGATGATGGAAGTTCGACTTACATCAAGTCATAAAAGTTCTACAGCTCTAAAATGGATTAATGCATTAATTAAGAAAGTCTTTGAATGATACTTAAAATCTTTTCTCATTGCCATAAGGTTTGAAACCTATTGATTGTAAATAGTTTTTTTATGATCAAAAGTAATTCAAAAGGGTATTAAGAAAATATTTAAAGCATATCACTCAAAGACTTTACACGGAAAAGAATACATTAATTGTAAAGGGACCTTCTATTCGGTTTTCATGAAAGGATCTGTAAGGTTTATAATGGCATTAGTAGAGAATTTCAATATCGTTAATGATATGTTAAATTTCATTAAGTGATCACCTCATTCGGTTTTGAGATGATGTTTAATGATGTTATATATCTTAAGCTCTGTGGGAGCATGTAATTTCTATAATATATATGTGGTAATGAATGTTAAGTTCTGTGGGAGACAAGTTTAGTCTCATTGATTGCCCCAAGAGTTTACTTCAGAAGATTCCATATATTTCACCAATATGGAGTCTAAAGTATGCTCAGTTTTATATGCATTTTGTTATTGCATATATTACATGTGTGTTGGGCAGATTGTTAAGTTCAGGAGTTGACCATTTGACAGCAGCCAAATGGATCTTACGGTATTTATGGAGAACAAAAGGGTTACATGTTCTAGGATCAGTAGTCAAAAGGGTTTGAGATCATTTTGGTATACTGACTTTGATCATTTATTGGATGCAAAGAATGTATGAAAATCTATGATTAGGCGACATCTACTAGAAGAGATCTAAATGGTCCCTTTTATATAGTCTCTTCTGACATGGCTTTAGATTTCTTATCATATTATGTGACATCCAAATCATGAAATATATCTGCATATTGTGTCACTATGCTGCAAATTAGGGATGGTGTTGAAACACCACACAGTTTATTTAGTGATAATGAAGTCTGCAGTTTTATATTCCAGCAACAACAGGAACTCAACAAAGTTTAGATATTCAAAGATCAAGTTCCTAGATTGTTGATTAATAATAGGACTGTATAATTGTCTAATGAGCACATCGGAACAAACCATGTAATTACGGATCCGTTATAGTAAGGAAATGTCATCCAAAAGGTTTTATGAGCTAGCTACTCATATGGATATCATTTCATTAAGAACATTCAGTCTTGTGGGAGTTTGTTCTTTTAGGTGCTCATATGATAGACAAAATTAAGTCTCCAGCTTAAGCTTGAGGTTATTTTCTGATCATAAATAAAGTTTTTCGGTTCAGTTCGGTTTCACTTCAATTTTGGTATGTTTATGATCTCACTAAGGTTAAGGAGGATCAGTTGGAAATAGACATGTTAGATCACATTACATGTAATTTCCATGCTACACATCCACTTCATAATCAATGCCATTCTTTTGTATTAGCACGGTGACCACTGATGGGTCGAGCTGTAATTGATGCGGCGAAGATCTCCTTGATCCCTTGTTAATCTAATTGATGGACCGGATTATTTTTGACTTATTACAGAAATGACAGTAAGTTAAGATCTTATTCAGTTGTATGCACAATGAAATATAATTATAAGGTTTAGCATATAGCCCAAGTGGGAGATTGTTGGAACTTATCCAACACAGTTGGATCTTAATCCAACATTGGGCTAATATACGAATATAATTATACAGTGCTACACTATCATCTTAAAGCCCAATGTATAAGTGATCTCATTTATTAAGTTGAGTGGGCTTAAATGAGTCATATAGGTTGTGGGCCTTTATGTGTAGAGGCTACTGGGCTTCAACTCGTTGATGGACCGAGTTGGAAACCCTAGGGCTAAGGTGGCTAGCCGATAAATATATGCGGTCATGATCACCGGAGCACACGAACAAGTTAGTCGTCTTTTCTACGCCCCATCACTAGGAGAGAAACAGGGAGAAAGCCAAAGGATTTCTCCAACGGTTGATTCGTGATGTTCTGGAAGATCATCTGCTACGTTATCGTCAGGATCTCTTTCAGACTATTAGTGATGGATTCAGGTACGCTTCCGCAAATCAGAGAAGGTAATGATTTAAGGTTCAGCATGTTTTATCTAGATCTGTGTTATTTGGTTTGTACGCACATCTAGATCTTTAGTTCTTACATGACTAACCCCAATGACCTAAAATGCTAAGGGTACCAAACTTTGTGATTTTATTTTTCTTGTACCTAAATGAAATGGGGGAAGAATACATTATTGAAGTGATTTTCATTAAATGAAAGGGGGAGAGAAGCTATCAACACCTGGTAGTGATCTCATCTTTTTTGAGGCCGAAGGAGGAGAGAAATTCTACCGGCATCATCAAAATCAAGAGGAATCATCAATACAGAGGGAGTATGCATATAGTAATATGGAATATAATTTAAAGTTGTTTAAATTTACTAAATATTTGATTTTGATATGCATATTTTTATCACCATAAAAAAGGAGGAGAATGTTGGGTATTAGATTTCCCCAGTACGTGTTTTGATGAGGAGAAAACATAATGTTTTGGTCTATTGAATTTGTATATTGCCCATAGTGCTTGTGCTTTCATTTTCTTATCTTTAGAGCTAAGACTTTTATTCTCCATTGCCATTGTCAAATTTCTAAAATAGAAATACTATCACTTAGCCATATATACATCACAAAGCTTCATTTCAAGGCTATAGGGTTTTGTACTCAATTTGTCTTCAAGGCTCACCTAGATTTGAGTAGTTAGCATTATTGTTGAGGTGGCGTTACTCTTGGTTTCGAGAGGATTTACGATCTCAGTTTTGTTGAGGTCGGGTTCGGAATGGGCAAGGGTTGTTTGCCAAGTTGTAAGGTTGTATTATTCTTTTGGTTTTGGATGTTAATAGTGGAAAACTCAAGCGGGACTTGCTTGGGGACTAAACATAGGTTATGAAGATTGAACCGGTATAATTCTTTGGTGTTTGTGTTTGGTTTGATTTTCTATACTTGAAATTATTTGTGTGTTAATTCTCATTATATTATTCTGATGCATCTTTTATTTGAGAATTATTTGTTGTGAGCTTATCGCTAATTGTAACTATTTAGTGTTAAGTATTACATCCATAGGTATGGTTCCTGACAAGTGGTATCAAAGCAGGTAACAGATGTCATCAACAAGCTATACATGCCTTAAAGTACACCCCACTACAAAACCACATATCTTTGATGTTCCAACTACAAATATTGGAAGAGGCGTATGACAATATATCTCAAATCCATCGACTTCGACTGTTGGTACTATATGGAGATGGCTTATACCAAACCTAAACACCCACCTCTAAATGGTCAAATGAAGAAAAACAAATGGCAACCCTCCGCAAAAGAGAATGACTTTTTAATTAACAATGTTCTGAACCATGTATCAGGAGCAATATCAGCAAATCAATTATGGCGCATGATTAGCGATCAAGAAGAATCAATATACAATGAATCTTCTTTCAAAGACAAAGAGGAAGGACAACAAGAAAGAACAAACATGTGCTACATGGCACTTGACAACACAAAGGTAACATTTGAACCCGATGATGAAGTCCTCTTAGCTTCTAATGATTTATATTGCAAATATAAAAACCTAAATAAAAACATAAATCATTAAAAGTAGACAATGATAAATTAAAAAAGGAACATAGTGTTGCTTTGTCAAACTTAAAAGCTATTCATATGATTAATGATAAACTAGTTTTGGAAAATAAAAATATTAAAGAAGATATAGATGAAATTTTTTTTAGTAATGAAATTTTATTTTTGGAAAATAAGAAACTAAAGAATAAAATTTATTACTCAAAATGGAATCTCTATATTTAAATACTAAACTTAAAAATCTTAACACTAACATTTCATGAATTAAATTGAAGTATAATCAGATTACACTTAATGTTAGTAAAGTTAACAAGGGCAAAGAGAACTTAGATAACACTTTTTCATGTCAACATGTTTCGAGACAAAGATTAGGTTGTAATCATTTGAAGAAACATGTTAATGTGCATACAAATCATGTAAGAAATAATCATGCATTAATGTATACAAAGAATCATAAAGTGAAATCTAATATTTCAAATGAGTCAAATCAAAACAAATTCGATCCTAAAATCCATGTTTACATGAATTCATGCAATATAAAGAATGTCATGTCTAAGGATAGATTGCATGTTACTAAAATCTGGATTCTAAAGAATTTGATTACTTTTGACAAAAATGCATATCTAAATAACTTAATTAATTATATGCATAAATCAAAAATTATAAATATATGCAATCAAGGAAAACGGATCCTAAATGGATTTGGGTTTCTAATAATTGATTCTTTTAAACTCAATCATATTAAAGGTATCAATTCTTAACTATTATCTTATTGGTACCCAATTTAAAAATAAGATTAAAACTAATTTTTTAATCTTAAATGTTTTTGAGTTCCATAAATTCAATGATTTAACTCCAATGACTAATTCCAAGGACCTAAGGGCAAAGGGTACCAAACTTTATGATTTTATTTTTCATGTACCTAAATGAAATGGGGAAGAATACATGATTGATTAGACTTTCATTGAATGAAAGGGAAAGAGATGCTATAAACAGTTGGTAGTGATCATATCTTTTTGTTGATGCTAGAGGGGGATAGAAATTCTAGTGGCATCATAAAAATCAAGAGGAAGCAGTCAACTCAAAGAGAGTATGCATATAGTCATGTGGAGTACAATTTTAAATTGTTTAAATTTACTAAATATTTTATTTTGATATGCATATGTTTCTCACCATCAAAAAGAGGGAGAATGTTGGGTATTACATTTCACCAGTACATGTTTTGATAATGAGCAAACATAATGTTTTGGTCTAATGAATTTATATATTGTGAAAGAAACAAACAGACCAAGTGTAGATTTCTTAAACATGGATGACAAAGCAAGATCACAAAGCAAGCTTGACAAATTACGTGATGATGTGACTCCAAGGCAACAAGATGACTTGAAGATTTCTATAACAAGGAGATGATGAAAGGCTACATCAATCAAGAGTTTGAAGACAAATTTAATAATTGATGTAAATTTCATGTCTTGTCTTAATAGGATATTGTTAAAGCCTTAAAGATGTCACACATATACACGAAACCCTAAAGAATAACCTAGAATTAATAGGGAATTATTTCTCAAGAAACCCCATAGGTTCCATAGCCAAACTGTGCTTTTATATCAGTATTAGTCAACTAATGTAGACCCCCTAGTCGACTAAACCCCACAGTCGACTAATAGTAGTCTAGAAACAAATTGAGTTTCTCCTGTCAAATTAGTCGACCAGATAGCATTGCATAGTACACTAACCATGAAAAGCTTAAAGAAGAGCTAGATGAAATCCTTTTGAGTAATGAAAATTTATTTGTAGAAAATAAGAATCTAAAATAAGAAAATTTATTACTAAAAAAGGAATCTAGATTTAAATACTAAAATTAAAAAACTTGACAAGTATATTTCATTAATTAAATTGAAGCATAGAGAGATTACACTTAATGTTAGTACATTTAACAAGTGCAAAGAGAACTTGGACAAAAAAATTTCATGTCAACATGTTTCTAGGCAAAGAGTATGTTTTAATCAATTGAAGAAACATGTTAATGTATAGACAATTTATGTGAGAAATTATCATGCATTCATGTATACAAAGAATCATGATATTAAATCTAATATTTTAAATGTGTCAAATCAAAACAAATTGGATTCTAAAATCTCCAGGTTTTTATGAATTCATGCAATTTAAAGATTTTCATGTCTAAGGATTTGCATGATACTAAAGTTTGGATTCCAAAGCATTTGAACACATTTGACAAAAATGCATATATAAATAACTTTATGAAATTTGTGAACAAATCGCACAATTATAAATATGTGCAATCAAGAAAATGGGATACTTAATGGATTTGGGTTCCTAATAATTGATTATTTTGAACTCAATAATATTAAGATTATCAATGCTTAAGTGTTATCTTATTGGAAATCTAATTTAAAAATAAGATTAAATTTAATTTTTTAATCTTGAGTGTTTTGAGTTCAATGAATTCAATGATTTAACCCCAATGATTAACCCTAAGGACCCAAATGTAAAGGGTAACAAACTTTATGCTTTTATTTTTTGGAACATTAGTGAAATGGGAAAGCATACATGATTGATGTGACTTCTATAGAATGAAAGAGGAAGAGATGCTATCAACACTTGGTTGTGATCCTATCTTTTTGCTGATGCAAAAGTGGAGAGAAATTCTAGTGGCATTATCAAAATCAAAGAGGAAGCATCAATTTAGAGGGAGTATGCATATAGTCATGCAGAGTATAATTTATAGTTGTTTAAATGTATTAAGTATTTTATTTTGAAATGTATATGTTTGTCATCATCAAAAAGAGAAAATATTGGGTATTGGATTTTTCCAATACATGTTTTGATGATAAGAAAACATAATATTTTGGTCTAATGAATTTGTATTGTGAAAGGAACAAAAAGACCAAGTGTAGATTGCTCAAGCATGGATGACAAAGCAAGATCACAAAGCAAGTTTTACATGTTACGTGATGGCGTGATTCCAATGTAATAAGATGTCTTGAAGAGTTATATGCCAAGGAGATTATCAAAGGAAACACAAATCAAGAGTTTGAAGACACATTTTATAATTGGTGTAATTTTCTTGACTTGTCTTAGTAAAATATTATTAAAGCCTTGAAGATGTCACACATACATACATGAAACCATAGGAATTAACTTAGAATTAATAGGGAATTATTTCTTAGGAATACCCTAGGTTCTATAGCCAAATTGTGAATTTATATTAGTATTAGTCGACCAATGTAGACCCCTTAGTCAACTAATAGTAGTCTAAAAACAGAGTTTGGCCTGTAAGATTAGTTGACCAGAGAGCATTTAATAGTTGACTAATCATGATTAGTCGACTAACTATTGAACTCTAATTGACTAATACAATGGCTAAAAACTGGATGTCTCTTGATGTCAGGATTAGTCAACTAATGTTCTACTACCAGTCGACTAATGATGCATTATTCTATTAGTAGGAGAACACTAGTCGACTAATCCAAAAATCAAGAGACATCCAGTTTTTAGCCATTGTTTTAGTCAACTAGAGTTTAATAGTTAGTCGACTAATTCAATGTTCTACTACTAGTCAACTAATGATGCATTAGTTGATTAGTAATAGAACACTAGTCGACTAATCCTAACATCAGGAGTGAGCCAGTTTTTTAGCCTCTGTATTGGTCGACTAGAGTTCAATAGTTTGTCAACTAATTCATGGTTAGTTGAATATTCAATGCTCTGTGGTTGACTCATCTGACATGCCAAACTCAAATTGTTTCTAGACTAATATTAGTTGACTAAGGGGTCTACATTGGTGACGTCCCCCTAGATTTGGCACTATATGCAGTAGGCTCGGGGATACCACATTTTAATATTTATAACCGCAAGCACACAGTGTTGTAGTGTGGCTTGGGGTCAAACTCAGGGAGGCGTGTGTTGTGCTTGTTTTCAAGAAGGAACCGGTTCTCCCGGTGGATGAGCTAGCCCTAACAATCGGTTGGTTGTCACGAGAAAGAAATACGAACGATGTAAGATATAAAAGGGAACCTAGGATTTTGGTTTCCACCCTATCATGTGTCCTCTCAGTTACGACCGACGGATAGGAATACAATCGGATACTAGGGTTTAGTGGTGAGACGTTGCCTCTAAGAGTGATACCTAGTGTCCCATGGGCCCGATATTCCGGTCGATGCCCATGATGATACGCTAGGTCTACCCGGGTTTGGTCGGTGGGCATTCCCATGTCCATTAACACCGACTGACTCCAGGAGCACTAAGCTCGCAACGATTACTCCTGACATTTCATCCTGCCATTCCCACGCTAGGATTCAATGTCTACGCTAGGGGTGTGAGCTGTGGTTAGGGGATCAAACGCCAGTTTTATTTCCCCTTGGCCCGACGGTCAGAGGCGTTCTTTCTTCCGCCAATGACAATAAAACGCCACGCGTAACCATCTAAATTCTCAACTCCTATCGAAATCCTAATCCTATGGTCGTTTTAGGGAGAACCCACGAAGGGGTTTCCACCAATGCCCTAGATTGGGGAACTACTCACGATTCATAGCAAAAATATCAACACAACAAAATTTAGCCATTGGAATCAAAATCAAGCTATAGAAGTATGGAGCTAACAATAGTATTAACGTAGTATCAAAGTTTCAGAACAATCAGAAAACTTACAAGACAGAATAAATTCAGAGCCGTCAAAAATCCCAAAAAGACAGAAAAATAACTGGGGATGCGTTCTGGGAAAAAACCTACAGCTATTTATAGAAAACACGACCACCCGATCGATTGAGGGTTGACATTGCCTTCAGTTCTTCAGATACATCACTTGGTCGATGAACCAATCGGGGGATGTCGTCGGGTCGTTAGCTGGGAGATTTCGGCTGCAGATGAACCGATTGGGTGAGATGTCACCCGATCGGTAGGAATTCAGCTCCAAAAAACAGAGAGCTCTGTCGGTTTCACCTGATCACTGAACCGATCGGGTGAGCTCTTCTTCACTGCTGCTCCTATCCGGGTCGGATACGCATGCACGAACCGATCGGGTGGGACTGTCCACCCGATCGGTTGAGGGCTGAAATCTGATATTCTTCGACATTTGGCCCTCGGGATCGCGCGTGACACCTCCCGTTGCTCCGGGGACTCATGATATCTGCTTTATATGTCCCCAACGTTGGCAATCTCCTGCATTGGCACAAAAACACAAAGAAGTGAAGGAAAACTAAAAATCACGAGAGAATGGATACGAAACACTGGAAAACAACATAAAATCACAAAGAAGATGTGCGTGAATATATAAAATATAGACGCACGTCAAAATCCCCCAAGCTGAACCCTTCCTCGTCCTCGAGGAAGGTGAGTGAGAGTAGGAGCTCGGAGGGAAAAATAGAAAGGAAGAAACAGAGATAAAGAAAACAGAATCATAAATCGCCCCGTCAGAGCCAATGAAATCAAACATGCCACACTAAGCAAGCACGCGATAAACACACCACTAAACCCAGGAATATGAGTCCATACAAGTGTCGTGGGTCCACGGGGTGAAGCGCGAGTGAGTGAGGTCGTGAGCTAGTAGACGGTGTCACTGTCTAAATTGTGCAATAAAGCTCCATATACACATACCCAAGGAATGCCCCAAATATCGATTCAATTCGAATTAGTGGTGAATAAAAGCTCAAGCATGCATGAGAATAGTATAAGAATTGAAGCGTATCATATGTCGGGGACTCCACTGCTAGGAACTAGTTGATCACCGCACTATTGCCTAGATAATCGCTAGAAAATTCCAATGCCAAGTGCGTTCGAAAACGAAGGAGGTTGAGAAGGTGTGGAGCAGAACACTCGGTGCAAATTCTTGCCTTCCCTTTATTCGCGGTGGATAGGAATGGTATTCAAAACGGGAATTTTTTGTGGGTTTTAGGTATTTGTATTTTTTTGGTTTTTGGCTATACATATTTCTTTTTTTTTTCTTTTTGGATCTTTCTTCTCTCTCTCTCTCTCTCTTTTTGGGCTTTTGGATTTTTGGCTATACACTTGTGTACTCTCCCAAGTGGGAGAACGGTACACGACGAGGGGATTTCCACCAAGTAAAACAAAAAAGAAATCGAATTCTAAACACTTGGGCAAATGGAAATTTTTCTCGCAAATCAGAGCATAAGCAAAATGGGTTATCCTAGTCCTATTGCTGAAGTCCCGACACATGCGAATTGAAGCATACTATATATATATACTAGTCATAACCCGTGCCCGCGGGCACGGTTCATTTAAGATTTTTCGTCACGAAATCTTTGTTTCCCAGAAAATTATTTCCACGGTCAAAATTTAAAAGAACAACAAATTAGAGTGCTAATATTTTATTGGGCGCCTTCAGCATGGGCGCCCAACAAATTCGGCATGGCCGCCCAACAACAAACACAGAACAACAAATTTGGCATGGGCGCCTTCGGCGCGGAACAACAAATTCGACGTGAGCGCTTTCGACACAGAAAAACAAATTCGGCATGGACGCCTTCGGCACGGAACAACAAATTCAGCATAGAATAAAAATTTCGGCTCGAAACAACAAATAAGCGTAAAAAAATTTAGCGGGCGCAGTCGCCGTCGGCATGGTCGTCTTCAGGCACGGTTCATTTAAGATATCCACTAAAAATCTTTGTTTTCCACACAAATTATTTCCCCCTTGAAAATTTAGAGAACAAAATATCTTTGTTTTCCACAAAATTATTTCGCCTTCCAAAATTTAAAGGAACAAAAAATTAGCTTCGACGCAGGCGCCTTCGAGCGCGGTTCATTTAAGATATCCTCTCAAAATCTTTATTTCCCCAAAAAGTATTTCTCCCTCCAAAATTTTAACGAACAAAAATTTAGCTTCGGTGCGGACGCCTTTGACGCGGGGGGCTTTCTTTCTTTTTTAGGGGGTCAATAAAAGAAATCTCACTAATTAAGGGTGTCTAATTCCATGTCAATTATGTCATTAAATTTACTTCTTTCCCTTGAAAATCTTAACGTCAAAATATGTGATTTATTCCAAATCACATTTAAAACAAATCAGAGAATATGCAACATAATTTTTTCCAAATATGAATGATTACAATCTCTCAATCATGATAATCGTCTAAAAATTAGCAAAGGCGAGCTTTAGTATATACCTACCTATCATTAAACAATTAATTAGAAACACAAATTAGTTTTCAATAGAAAGTTAAAGATTCAAATTTACAGTTTAAAACAATGTCATTGCGTTGTTCCGTTGTTCACATGTGTACAATCTAAAAACAAATCTAATTTCATCCAACAAAATGAGGTATTCAATCTTCATGCAAGCCAGACAATAAAAATCACACAGTTCTTGGATGATGATTTAACACTTAAAAAACCCAAAAGAGAAACTTAATTAAGAATTTATCATCAATAGTTATTTGAATGTTCAAGCTTAAGCTTATTTAAGAAGATATATTGATACACATGTTCAGTAGTTAGTCCTCACTCTGACATGTACAATTGATAGTCACCATTTTATTCATCTTCATGCAAGCTCTATTAGATTAAAAAATTGGCCAAATCAAGAACCCCTCCCAAAGCTTCAATGTAGGGGAAGCAAGAAAAAAGGAAAAAAGAAAGTAACAAATCAAATCTATAGTAGTAAATTTTAAAAAGCTCCATTGTAGGGGAAGCAAGAAAAAAGGAAAAAAGAAAGTAACAAATCAAATCTATAGTAGTAAATTTTAAAAAGCTCCATTGTAGGGGAAGCAAGAAAAAAGGAAAAAAGAAAGTAACAAATCAAATCTATAGTAGTAAATTTTAAAAAGCTCCATTCACACACTTACTAAGCAAACCATAATCAACAGTTCTCTGGTCCCAAACTTTGTACCCAAATTGTAAAACATTTTAAAAAGTTCCATTTATACACATAATAACCAAAACAATGGCAGACAAAAACCAAACCATGTTACAAATAAAGAGATCAAAACATATTATACACTTAATATGTCCACAAAACCTTCACAAACTACACAATCGAATTTACACGGGCAAAACTTTCACAAACTACACAATCGAATTTACATGTGCTTGCCCATGAGCTCAACCTCCCACATCGCTCCACCTTCATGGTTTCACGTGCTACTCTTGCACTCATTGAACTGCTCGCAATTGTCTAGTTGATGGATTTAGGTCATCCAAGCATCCAATCATCCAATGACTACATATAACTAATTAGCCATCTGTGTATTAGATAACAAACAAGCTTTAACTAATATCACCAACACTACATAATCATATGCTGTGCAAATTAAAAGATGAAGACTGCTAAGAAACAAAAATTATTAGACATTGCTTCACTCATTTAAAATAAGTAATAATAATAAAATCAGAACTGAAGTTGTCTAGTTACGTATAGTTTTTAGAATGAAAATTACTATTTTGATACTCATTGTCATCAAATTTGGGTGGTTTGCAAGCACACCTTTCACTTTCAGAAGATCCATTTCCAAACAAAGTTCCTTCTTTCTTTCCAAACATCTCTAAGTTTGGGACCTTTTGAGGTTTCTTAAACTGGGTATAATTTTTCAAACTGTACCAAACTGGACTTGATGTATTATACCCCATTTAGACCTACAATTCAAATCAAAATCGTACACCTATCAGAAAGATGGAAACTGTGCCAAATTACTCACCAAACTTACTCTAGGATTCACATAAAAATAGAGCAATATGAGACATTTGTAGACAAAAAGAGAGAGCAATCTATTTGTTGCAAGATAAAAAGAGTGAAGTTTACAGTTTAAAAGGATTCCCTAAGCATACAGTTTGTTTGCTGCTCCATGTATCCATCTGTAAATATTCACTCTGGAATATCTAATCGGAATGTAATCTCTAAGTATTTCATGCCTTCAAATCTTTACAACTGTAATTTTTAAGTATTCCAGAGTGCTTAGCGAATGTAATCTCTAATCAGAATGTAGCACTTTGGAATTATCTAAGCATACACATGTAATCTTTACAAATGTAATCTCTAATCACTCTTACAGAGAGTAGATGATAATACTTAGAAAGGGAATCTCTGAAGGGATTCACATGCATTAATTTGCTGAGAAATATGTATCTGGATTTTTAGGTGCATGGACATATTTATGTATGCAATGCAAATATGTATCTGGACTTTTAGGTGCATGGACATATTTATGTGCAATATGCAGTAACATGTAGGCAATAGCCAATACAATTATGTAAAGGTGATTAAATATGCAATGAACTTTCAGAATTAATTGTAGAGCTAATGTAATATAGCATACATGTAAATGTTCAACAATGGCAACAACATTTTTTAATGATGTGCAACGATACTTCTGGAGTTAGGAGTTGTTGCATGGGCCCCTTCTTGCCAAAAATTCCCATTAGGGGTTTGAGTCATTTGACATAATTAAATAAAATCTTGGCTCTATCACAAGCTAAGACAAAATTCTGTTGAGTGTTAAAGGAACCGAAAAATCAATTGCTTTTAAAAACAGAATGAGAATAATAATAAAATTTAGATGTGCACTTAATACCTAACCAATAATTTCCCATATGTATTTAAAAACTAACAAAATAAAGACATACTTCAACATAAATGTCTGAACTTAAAAGATGATGCTCGGTTCATAAATTCTCATGAACATCTATATGTAATTACCAAATTTAACAACTGGAGTGCAGAAATCAGAGAAGCATACTGCAACTTCATCATCAGATAAATATAAACCTATCTTAATTCCGGGGCTTTGTTTTTGTCATGATCCATCACATATCTGCAATATAAAACACCAAAGTTGTTTGTTTTAAAAACGCAGTAGGATATAAAAACGGCGTTGAAGAGGTAACTATTATCTGAAGGTATTAACATGATTTTCGCCATAAAATAGTAAAATAAAATTGGCATAAATGGGATGTTGCCTCGTAGTTTGGATTGACTCAAAATTCCAACTACAACGAATCATATTAACTTAAGCTTGAGTTATTTCATCAACAAAATGATTCATTTATTCAAATTCATTATTCAAGTAGGCTATAAAAGCATTCTGCATCAATAGTTCATTATTATCATTTGTTGTCTTCTCTGCATGGCTAAAAGGCTTAAATGAAAATCTGAAAGACATTGTACTGAGGATATGTTTATCAGTAACAAAGTCCATACAAACAATAGCTACTAAATATGATCAAGTATTACTATGTGATACACTGCTTCCATGTAGGTTGGATCAGAGATGATCTTCTATGATGGATGTTTAGTTTTTTAGATGTGTCCATTAATATATTTTCAGTAATTTTCATTTTTATAGATAAGCTTATATTTCCAGAAGTAAGATGAAATGTTGATCTAAATTTTCTCTTTTAATGTTCTTCAGTAACAGATTATTTTCTGGCTACTTTAATATATTAGTAAGTAACATGTTTAGGGTTTTCAGATTTGGTGCAATTTTAAAATGCAATGAATTAGAAGTTTTCTGCAGGCATTTTTCCAGAATTATAAAAAAATTAGATGTGTTAGTATAGTTTCAACACAAAAATTTGCATGATATTTTCAAACATATGTGATCTTTTACATGCATAAAGAAAGCTGTAGGACACAAAATTTGTGAGCGCGCATGCAGATCGAGGAATAGAAGGACAATCCGTTTATTGTCAACTCTTGCAGGCAATTATCCCAAATTTCCACTACCGGAAACCTAATAGGAACAACAACAGTGGCAACGGCTGAGATCAAAATACTGAACTATATCAAAGAAGCAACTTGAATGGCATGATCAAACAAAACCTGCTACCTTAGTTTTTCTGATGAAGCAGGAGAAAGATAGGTTATAATACTTACTAATCATGGCTCCCCATTCCCATCATAATACTGAAACACCCAGATGAAACTAATCCAGAAAATAAGAGGCTCATTATCACTAATGCAAATAAGTGAACTAAATATTTTATGCATTAATGTTCCCAAATCAAAGAAATGCATGATCCTAAACAGCTTGCTACTTATTTATGTAGAAACATCTCTATTGAACCAACACCCATCCATTTCATAGTCAAAGTTCGTAGTATCAGAAGCTATTTTCTTTATTGGTTCTTTGTTCTGCACTAACCATAGAAACAATAAATTTGTTTGTCTCCACAAAAGCCACTTTAATCAGAAACGCATGAAAAATATGTGAATGATTAATACAGAACATGACTTCACTACCTACAGTAACGTATAATTAGCATTTACACTATTTCAAAAGTAAAGGGTTTCAAAAATGGTTATTTAAATAAGTAGCATACCTAATCAAGATTGGTATACTGAAAACCTTCATCTAAATGCATTATGTATGAAGTACTACGAAACTGTAAAGTTAACAGTACTATGCCAAACTAATAACAAAAATATGAAATCGAATATCATAAAATAGTTTCTACATGTGCATAGATCCTTCATTAGGTTAGAAACTGGTTGTTATCATGGTTTATGCAACAAAAATAACATGCATAAGGAAATTATGCACACACAAACTCTCAAACTATTGGTTCCTTGTGTAGTGAAAAATGCATAAGAGGGTTTCAGATCACAAAGTTTCATCTTCAACAGATCACAAAGTTTCATTGTATTATACTTTAATATGATCTTAAAATATGACAGGATAACATGGATGTACAGGCAAGTGTACATTGTGATTTGTCGTACCTTGAAGATTCGAAGATCATATAAAACTATCTAATTATTGTGATGTAGAGGTGAAAGATTCATCATCTAGTATAACAACAATCGCTTTAGTATAACAACAATCGCCTAAACTGCAAGAAATTCTGCTCAATATTGATCGAATAGGTGATATTAGAGCGAAGAGGGGGCGTAATCGCTTATGATCTGGTGATAGGGTTTCAGGGGGAAGAATTTCTTTAAACACATTGCACCACAAAACAATAGGAAAGAAGAAATGCAAACCTCCTGTCGCCAACCAAAAACCAGGCCACCCAAACTCATTCACTTTGGTTACTTTGGCTGGAAAGAAGACTATAAGTTAAAAATCAGCTCTTTTAAGTGTTAAAAATTTAACAAAACACATGTGCATACCTTGCCATCGTAGCCCACATGCATGTTGTCTGCTAGGATGGTCGAAGAGAATACCCTTCACCACAGCAATCTCTAAAATGTCCACATTCTCGAGGCTCGTATCATAGGTTGGTGGCAGAAGCCTCAGCACATCAATAAGATCCCTCGGCCGCTTTGCATCAAGGCCAAAATTTTCCTTTTCTGTCCAAATTAAGATGGCAACACATGAATGGGAATGAAAATGAATGATAAAAAACAGAAAATTCAAAAAACTGAAAGCCTTATTAACCCCATGTCTTTAGCTACCCATAATTAAGGCTCCATATCATGCATATGAATTGGCAAGGTTTTGCCAAATAATATAAAGACAAAGAAAATTGTTGAGACAATAATTTTCTATGTTCACCACACCATAGAACCTTTAGTTCCAATATCTCAAGAATAAAATACTCAAGTAGAGATTAATATGAATCAAAGGATTTCAAAGGACCAATAGGAGACAAACTTCAGAATACATTGCTTCATCTTTCATGATAGTGTCATAATCTTGACTGAAATTACCGATGTAAATGTTTATTTCTTTTTCTAAATCATTTCTCGCAAGTATTCGCTTACATGTAATTCGAGAATTGAATGCAGTAACTGATTCGTTAAAGAAATATTAAACTAAAGAGTAAAAACTTTTAAGTATGTAACAACTATGGAAAGAGGGAAAATTACCTTGAGATTTTATTCCTAGTTAACAATTTCCCTATTGTTCTTTCATCTAGATAACATAGAAATAGATGTGTTACGCCTATTTGACTGAGGCCCGAAAGACCCAAGCCCAGAGACCCAACCGCCGGTCAAGAGCCCATCTGCGCACTCAGGCCCACTCGATAAGGCCCTATGGGGGACCCCCCACATGTCGATCCGACCCGGCCCCGGTAACACGCCGGTCACTCGCCCACTCCTGCGATAAACCGCCCCCTCGATCCCGCTACCACTTAAGGGCAGTTATGGGGAGGTGCTGGCATGGAGCAGGGAGCGGCGACGGGGGACGGATTGAGGGGGCACGATTGAGGGCGGACGAGCGACGTGGGTCGGGGACAATCACGGCGGAGGTCTATATAGGGGCTAGGAGGACGACAGGACGAGGGACCGCCTCTCAGGTATCTAAAACCTAAGGTACTCCATCAACGACCTAGTTCCCCCATTTCATTTCCTTCCTCCCCCGCTCGCGCCGTGAGACGCCGTTCCGATCTCCTCACGAGTCGAACCGTCTCCGCCGGGCCTCCTCTTTCAGATCTCTGTCTGACTTAGGCATCGGAGGGGATTTGGCCGGAACCAAGGTCCGGCCCCCTGACGAGCGTTCTCGTATACACAGGAGGGCATTAGATCCACGGGCCGAGGCTTCCCCTCCGCCCCTCGCCGACCACACAACCAGCTGGACGATTGAGGCTTCCCCTCGTCGTCCAACCGCCGAGGCCGAGCGCAACCGACCGAGGCCAAGCGTCACGACCCGGGCCGAGGCTACCCCTCGCCCCTCCAACGGCCGAGGGCCCCGATTCAATCCAGTCGACGCGCTCTACGTCGCCTGCTGGTCCGACTCGAGCCTCAACTGCACCAACTCGACTCGCCCGAGGGACCCAAACGGGCCCCTTGACCACGTTGACCGGGTTATCCACGGTCAATGCTTTGTAGTGAGAAAACACTCTGAAACATCTGGCGCCGTCTGTGGGAACCAAAAACTGTCCCACGAAGAAACAAACCACATCTGTGATGACGCGATCTCCCCCATCTCGGTGAAAGGGGAGCAAGGCCCTGACGCGAGGCGACAGGGCCCGCCATCGTTGGCAAGAATGGGCGCGGGCCCGACGCGAGGAGGATCGTGAGGAAAGGGCCGGGAGGCCCTCCCCGTCCCCACCGGTCGGGAGACCGAGCGCATCCGTAACGGCGCGCAGCTCGGATGTGGCTTTGGTGGTGTCAGTGGTCATAGACACTACCATGGTACGGCGGCTGCTTGTCGACACCGGCAGCTCCTGTGACGTCCTCTTCCTGTCAACCCTGGAGAAAATGGGGCGGCGGAAGGAAGACTTACGACCTCGCTCGGGACCCGTGGTAGGATTCACGGGTCACTCCACCCCCATCATCGGCACGATCCATCTCCCGGTAACGCTCGGAGACGGGCCGGACTCGGTGACCCTGGCGGTGGAATTCATCGTATTGGGGATCGGGTCGGAATACAATGGGATCATCGGCCGACCCCTACTCAACGCCGTCGGCGCGGTAGTCTCAACCATCCATCAGACTATCAAATTCCGAACGCCAGGGGGGATGGGGCAAGTCGAAGGCGACGCGGGGAGACCGAGTATCTGCTATCAACTGGTGGAGGAGGCTCCCGAGGATCGTCTAGCCGACCGGATGGCCGCGCTCGACTTGAGGAGTGGGCCTAGGCCCACCCCTGCGGAGGAGAAAGAGCAGATCCCGGTCACGGACGTTGAGGGCCGGTTCGTCTCGATCGGGAGAGGGCTGAGCCAGGACCTGAGGGATCAGCTGATCGAGTGCCTGGAGGCGAACCTGGACATCTTTGCTTGGTCACCGGAGGACATGCCCGGCATAGACCCCCAGGTGATCGTCCACCAGATCAACGCCGACCCCAACTTCAAGCCGGTCAGGCAGAAGAAGCGTAACCTGGGCGGCGAGAAGATGAAGGCAGCCTCCAAGGAAGTGGAGCGTCTCCTTGATGCCGGCTTCATACGAGAGGTCTGGTACCCGGAGTGGCTGTCGAACGTAGTGATGGTTAAGAAGCCCAACGGGAAGTGGCGAATGTGCGTGGACTTCAGTGACCTCAATAAGGCCTGTCCCAAGGACAGCTACCCCCTGCCGCGCATCGACCACCTGGTGGACAACGCCTCGGGGTACGAGATGCTTAGCTTCATGGACGCTTACTCAGGGTACAATCAAGTCCAAATGGACCCCTGGGACGAGGAAATGACAGCCTTCACGACGGACCGGGGGACTTACTGCTACAGGAAGATGCCCTTTGGCTTGAAGAACGCAGGGGCCACCTACCAGAGAATGGTCAACAAGGTTTTTAGCTCCCAGATCGGAAGGAACCTGGAGGTCTACGTCGACGACATGCTTGTCAAGTCAAGGCGACCAGAAGACCACATCGCCGACCTGCGGGAGACCTTCGAATGGTTGCGGCGACACCACATTCGACTCAACCCCGCGAAGTGCACGTTCGGGGTAAGATCTGGCAAGTTCTTGGGATTTATGATAACTAACCGTGGCATTGAGGCTAATCCTGACAAGATCGAGGCGCTGATCAACATGCGCGAGCCGACAACGATCAAAGAGCTGCAGAGGCTGAACGGGCGCATCGCAGCCTTGGGGCGATTCCTTTCCAAATCGGCGGAAAGATCACTCCCCTTCTTCAAGGTCCTGAGGAAAGCGATCGCAGAACCTGCAGACAATAGGAAGACGATACTGTGGGACGAAGACTGCTCCAGGGCGTTCGAAGACCTCAAAGAGTATCTCCGCAGCCCGCCTCTCCTGTCTAAGCCACGGGAAGGGGAGTCGCTGAGCCTTTACCTGGCGTGCGCGGAGGAAGCTGTGAGTTCGGTGCTGATCCGGGAAGACGGTGGGATGCAATGGCCGGTATATTACACGAGCCGGATCTTGAAGGGGGCGGAGGTGCGATACTCGCCCATGGAGAAACTGGCGTACGCCCTCGTCCTCTCGGCACGAAGGCTCCGACCCTATTTCCAGGCCCACACCATACTGATCCTGACCGACTCACAACTGGAGCAGAACCTCAAGAGATTCGATCGAATGGGAAGGATGCTAAACTGGGGAGTGGAACTGAGCGAGTTCGACCTCCGATTCAAACCGCGCACGGCCATCAAAGGGCAGGCTCTGGCCGACTTCATCGCCGAGTGCACAAATGGCCCCCCGGAGGAAGGAGACCCAGCGACGGTAATTGCTCAACCCTTGTCCTTTCTTTCGGCTGACCACTTCCAGCCAGGAGATCCAGGAGCGTGGATAGTCCATGTGGATGGGTCGGCCACACAGTCAGGAGGCGGGGCTGGGATTGCAATCCGATCTCCAGAAGGGAACATTGTGGAATACGCGTTGCGGTTCGAGTTCCCAGCCACGAACAACGTAGCGGAATACGAAGCGGTGATCAACGGCCTGAGGCTGGCCCTGGAGCTCGGGGCCGAGTCCGTCCGCCTCCTCAGCGACTCAAAGCTCATTGTCAACCAACTCTTGGGGAGTTACGAGGCACGGGAGGAGGCGATGCAGAGATATCTCCCTGTCGCCAGAGCGGCGATGTCCAAGTTCAAGAATGTGGAAGTCTTGCACCTCCCGCGATCAGAGAATGCGCGGGCAGATGCATTGTCAAAGCTGGCCTCGTCCTCGCCAAAGGAGCTGGGCCGCACCATCTACGTGGAGAACCTGCAGTCCCCCAGCACGGAGGAGCACGAGGTGATGGCAATCGACCAAGAGCCCACCTGGATGGACCCGATCATCCGGTACCTCACTCACGTGGAGGTGCCGACCGATGGGGACGAACACCGAGCCCTAGAGAGAAAGGCGCTCCGATACGTGATCCATGAAGGGACGCTCTACCGGAGACGCTGGACCAAGACGGATTTCCTCCCGTACTTGAAGTGCATCGGACCGCATGAAGCTGACTACGTCCTACGGGAGGTCCACGACGGGATCTGCGGGAATCACCATGGGGGCAAGATGGTCGCACAGAAGATCTTGAGGCAGGGATACTACTGGCCGACCCTGGCCCAAGATGCAACAAGCTACGTCCAAAAATGCCAAGAATGCCAGAGGTATGCCCACCACATCTCGACTCCCCCGTCAGAGCTCATCCCTATCGTGAGCCCCATCCCCTTTGCGAAATGGGGGCTCGACATCCTCGGACCGTTTAAACCGGGACGCGGGCAGCAGAAGCATCTGATTGTGGCGGTAGACTACTTCACCAAGTGGATCGAGGCCGAACCACTGGCCACCATCACGTGGAAGAAAGCAAAAAGCATCGTATGGAATTCCATCATCTCCAGATTCGGAGTGCCACGGGCCATCGTCACGGACAACGGGAAGCAGTTCGACTCCGCTGGGTTTAAAGATTTTTGCGAGGAATGGGGAATCAAGCTTCTCTTCGCCTCTGTAGCGCACCCCCAGACCAACGGAATGGCGGAAGCGGCCAACAAGTGCATCATAGAACCCCTCCGGAAGAAAGTGAAAGACGCCGAAGGGAACTGGCCAGAAGAGCTCCCGGGGATACTCTGGTCATACCGGACGACCCACAAGGAGGCCACTGGCGAGACCCCGTTCATGCTCACCTACGGGGCCGAGGCGGTGGTGCTGGTCGAATTGGGCGAAGAATCTCTCCGCCTCAAATACTTTGATGAAGACCGGAACTCGCAGGGCCTGGGGCTCAATCTGGAGCTCCTCGACGAGCGACGGGAGTAGGCACTGGCCACCATCATCCGCCAGAAGCAGAAGGTGGCCCGATACTACAACGCTCGGGTGCGGGGGAGAAGCTTCCACCTTGGGGACATGGTCCTCCGGAAAGCGGGCTTCAACACTGATACCGCTCGCAAAGGGAAGCTCGCGGCTAGATGGGAGGGACCCTACAAAGTCGTCGAGGTCCTCGGACCCGCAGCCTACCGACTAGCCGACATGGAGGGGAGGATTCTCACTCACACTTGGAATGCGGAACATTTACGCAAGTACTTTCAATAGATGTATCGTTTCCTATGAAATAAATTTGTTTTGAATTCATTCCTTTCCAGATAAAGCAAAAAGTTATACAGAAGGGTGCACGAAGAGGCCGAGGGGCATTCCCCTCCCTCATTTTTCTCCGGGGGCACCGGTGGAGCCACAGGCTGGCAGCCCACTAGGGTCTCCCCCCTTACTCCGTTCGACGTCAGGGTACATCCGAAGATCCTCGAAGTTGACCCCCGAGAGCGGGAACTTCTTTTGGATCTCGGACTGACACCGAGCGAAGCCCTTCTCGAACGCCTCCGATAAGGCGGTCTCAACAAAGGAGGTGGCATACTCCGCCACAGCATCCTGAGCGATCCTGGCCGGATCCACCTCCTCCAGCCCCCGCATCCGGACCTCTAAGGTCTCGATCTGGTGTTGGTGCTCCGCCCTCTCCTTCTCGATCTCTCGGGATTTCTCGCCAAGTTGGGCAAGAAGGACCCTCGCCTGCTCCTCCGCCACTTTCAGACGATCGGAGAGCTCCAAGGCCTCGGAGGCAGCAGCAGGGTTGGGGATCTGCTCGGCTCCTCCAGACGTGTCGGCGCCTCTCAAAAGCTCGGCGAGACGCGCCTCGGCATCCAACTTTGCAGCCAGAGCCAAGGCTCTCTCTCGGTCCGCCTCCTCCAGGGCAGAGGACAGCTCAGTTACGCGAGAATCCAAGGACTGGACCCGCGCTTCCTCTAACTGACCTGCCTCCCCCTTCTCGCCAGGGGCCTCAGGGCCTCGCCCGGCGTCGGATTTGGCTTTGGGAAGAGCCGCGAATTGGCGCCTCATTGAGAGGCCCACCGAGGACAACTGCGCCAAAGCAACGAAGGTAAGACGGTAAAAGCAGCTGGAGAAAGGGGGGACAAGCAGAGACACACTACCTGTTGACCAGCCTGGATCACGAAGGTAGCCAAACAGTCACCTCTGACTCCGTCCAACACCACCTGATCGGGAGGGAGACAACAGTTCTCGGCCACTCGAGCGGCGGCTCCGTGGCTCGACAACACCGACTCCTTCTCCCCCACTGGGAAGCGTGGATGAAGAAGACCCTCCCCTGACGAAGGGAACTCGCCAGGAGCGGAGCGGAACGCACCAAGATACCGACTGTAAGCATCAGGGAGAGAATCGTCCGGGAGGGGTGAAGGGCCGACCCACGGCCAGGCAACCTCAACGGGGGCGGGTTGAGGTCGATCAGCAGTCGGCAAGACATCAACCCCCTCGTCCCCCTCACGGACCCTCTTGGAAGACCCCAGCAAGGGAAGAGAGGGAGATGACACCTTCTTCCTTTTTGAGCCTCCGGTCGCGGTCCCGACCCGCTGCTTCTTCCGGACCTCCAGCACATGATCCCTTCTGCGCGGATCCGGATTTGGGACCTGCACGAGAGCGCTGGTGGGAGAGGGACCAAGAGGGAATCCACCTGCACTCAAAGAAGAGATGAGAGACAGAACAGAACCTGGACGACCTCGAAGGGCGAACGCTTAGAGAAGCTTACCTAGGGGCCATACCGTCTTACGCAAGTTGTGGTTACTAAAGAGGACGTCGATCGAGCGGTCCCTCGTAGGAATCGCCAGCATGTCCTTCGCCGTCTACTGCTCGGCGACCGTCGGCTCACCCAGATCGAGGATGACGGCACCGGCCGCCTCCCACCGAACCGAGAAAGGTACACTCGACCGGAACGTGACAAACACGTATTCCCCCTTCCAGCGTTTCAGGGAGCTCGGCAACCCCATCACCAGGGTCATCTTCGGGCGGGCGCTGATGTAAATCCACGCCCCCGATTGGTGGTGGCTCAGGCGGTAGAACTGGGCAAAGAGGCGAAGAGAGGGCGCCACTCCCTTCAGCATGCAGACAACGATGAACCCAACGAGGAGCCCGACGGCGTTGGGACAGAATTGACACAGGCACACGTTGTGGGCCTGAAGGAACTCAACGATAAAAGGATGGAGCAGGAAACGAAGCCCGAAGCGGAAGCACTTCTCATATATTCCAACCTCGTTGGGGCCGGGAAAGCAGATCCGCTCGTCAGCCCCAGGGGCACGAGCCGAGTAAGGCGGAAGCAGGTAGGCGGAACGCATGCTCCCGATGGCGGTGGCGTAGATCGACGAAGGCCACGACAAGACCTCTGGGGGCACCCCTGAAAGATCATCCTCGTGCTGACGAATCGCCGAAGGAGGGCCACCCGCCAGACCTGGAGCTGTGTCGCGCTCCGACCGAACCGAACCCGTGGCAGAGGAAGATGACATGAGGCCGAGCTCAGGCAGAACATGGATCAGCACAAAGGAGAAAACGACGGGATGGCGGCTCACGAACCCCTCGGATTCTCAACTTAAGATGACCTAGCGAGCGGTGGGGATAAGCTTGCAGCTACTACGTGGCAACATCAGAAGACCGAAGGCGCTTCGGAGCCCGCGCCTTAAAAGTATCGAACAGGCCAACTCATGATGACGACTAATAAATGAGTCGGCATCGACTGACGAGCCTGTCAAGGTCGGCGGAAGTCACATCGGCCGAGCCGAACCGGCCAAAGCCGACCGACCCGACCGATGGGGGCAATTGTTACGCCTATTTGACTGAGGCCCGAAAGACCCAAGCCCAGAGACCCAACCGCCGGTCAAGAGCCCATCTGCACACTCAGGCCCACTCGATAAGGCCCTATGGGGGACCCCCCCACATGTCGATCCGACCCGGCCCCGGTAACACGCCGGTCACTCGCCCACTCCTGCGATAAACCGCCCCCTCGATCCCGCTACCACTTAAGGACAGTTATGGGGAGGTGCTGGCATGGCGCAGGGAGCGGCGACGGGGGGGGGGGGGGGGGGGGCGGATTGAGGGGGCACGATTGAGGGCGGACGAGCGACGTGGGTCGGGGACAATCACGGCGGAGGTCTATATAGGGGCTAGGAGGACGACAGGACGAGGGACCGCCTCTCAGATATCTAAAACCTAAGGTACTCCATCAACGACCTAGTTTCCCCATTTCATTTCCTTCCTCCCCCGCTCGCGCCGTGAGACACCGTTCCGATCTCCTCACGAGTCGAACCGTCTCCGCCGGGCCTCCTCTTTCAGATCTCTGTCTGACTAAGGTATCGGAGGGGATTTGGCCGGAACCAAGGTCCGGCCCCCTGACGAGCGTTCTCGTCTACGCAGGAGGGCATTAGATCCACGGGCCGAGGCTTCCCCTCCGCCCCTCACCGACCACACAACCCGCTGGACGATTGAGGCTTCCCCTCGTCGTCCAACCGCCGAGGCCGAGCGCAACCGACCGAGGCCGAGCGTCACGACCCGGGCCGAGGCTACCCCTCGCCCCTCCAACGGCCGAGGGCCCCGATTCAATCCAGTCGACGCGCTCTACGTCGCCTGCTGGTCTGACTCGAGCCTCAAGTGCACCAACTCGACTCGCCCGAGGGACCCAAACGGGCCCCTTGACCACGTTGACCGGGTTATCCACGGTCAACGCTTTGTAGTGAGAAAACACTCTGAAACAAGATGTATCTTCAATATACACTACAATTAGAAGAGAGAAATTGTTCTTTCTTAAAAGATATATCTCAGAAATTGTTCTTTCTTAAAAGATATATCTCAGAAAAACAGTGTGATTTTCAAATCATGAAAAGTTAATCAAACAGCCAAAAAATTAAGAATAAAAATAAATAAATAAGATAAATCATGATATCTAAAAAATCCTATAAATGAAATTTGCTAACTTCAACACCAATTCAAGCTTATCATCAAAAAATAACTCTAATAATCCAATAACACAAATCAACCACGATCAAAGATAACTATACTAAATGACTAATTATAATCTTTGAGTCATTTATTTGGAATAAGTTAATACCATGTACAATTAAAATCAATCCCAAATCAAATAAAAAAATCAACACCAAGTAGGATCAAATTAAAAAATCAAGGTACAAAACAAAATTCAAAAACCAAAATAAATAGAAGAGCGAGTGAAAAGGGGGGATTTCAACCTGAAGCGCCTCCCATCTCCTTCTCAACCATTGGCATGCATCTCACGAAAATCGATCGCGTCCTCCACCATCTCCTTAGTGTTTGAAGATTCTGAAAAAAATAATAGAAAAAGAGCTTATATATATCTTGATGGTGTCCTCGTCGGTTTGGGTGGTCGTGTCGATGCCGGCATCCATGTCGGTCTTGTCGGGGATCTCACCGATGTACATATCATTCTCTTTGTCCTCCATCTCTCCTATTGTATTCCATGTGAATTGCAAAATATTTGGGGTAAATGTTCCGCAACCATTAAAAGCATAGCAAACTATAATGTACAATGAGTTAGAAAACTACCAAACTAAATCCAAACAACCTCTTCTAATAACAAAGGGTTATTTTTCATTCAGATGTAGGATGCTATCATATATCTAGCAAGACAAAAATTATGAGTGAAGATAACAATTGATCATATTCTTTAAAAAATAATAAGAGAACAAAAATTCCTCCCTCATCAGAAATTTTTTGGGCACCAATGTGCTAATTACAAAACATATAAGGGACAATCATCCATATTATCAAATCTAAAATTGTTTGTAACTCACTACTTAAATATTTATACTGACAACAATTTGGGTAGTTCAACATATTTGAACCAAAGGGTATAAGAAATTGATATAGATACATAAAATATATCAACACCGCTATCGTTTGTCATTTATATATCGATTTTTTGCACATCCTTTTTCAGTGGGCTAAATATTCAACAAAATATTGATTCCAAACAAAAAAAATTAACAAAAATTAATACAAAATTAAAGATTAGTAAGTTCAACACATAAAATGGTAAATAAATAAAATTAGGCGAGAAAGGCTTCAGCATATTTGATTCCGCTGACATTTAATCGAGTAACTTATTTTTTCACTAAAAATCAAAAAAGATCCAAAAAGACGCGATATTTACCTGAACCCAAGCTCGGACACCACCCAAAAATGCCTGGTTACGTCCACCACCCTCGAAAAATTATCATAGATTTCGTCCTGATGCTCGTCCTGGTGCATCAAAACCTTACCACCGTGTTCCAAGACAAATCGACCGAATTAAGCTCCACATGCACCAAAAGTGTGCAGCACCGATGGAATTCCAGAATGTTTTGCTGTAAGAAAAAAAACTGCATCTCCTTACAACATCCTGCTCCACATGCACCAATTTAATGCAAGTTATATCCTGGATGTTAAATGTGTTAAATACACTTCAATGCCATAATGCAAGTGATACACTTCAAAAAATCTTGCCACACTTCCTTTTAACATTCCTTTTTTAAATATGGACATTAAAAAGTGTATATCATTCCTTTTGAGACTGAATAACATCCTTTTTTAAAATCCTGAATGAATACATGCCTTTTTGATAGTATCACTTACATTATGGATGAATCCATCCCGAATGAACACATCCCGAATGAACAAAGGTATTGAACTTTGTTAAATTAACTGTTGACTATATTTTTTGAACTCTATGATATCTATGAATACAGGCCTTTTTATGAACACATGCATTTAACACATGCCTTTTATAAATATTTAACACATGCATTTCAAAGAGTCGGGATGTTAAAAGAATGTTAAATTTATGCAAGTTATAAGCTGGATGTTAAAATCGGTTAGAAGCTCCCAAGTTAGAAACTCCCATCGATTTTAACGTATCAATAAATATTTCAAATTAGTTAAATACAGGATGTTAAAAAGAAATGTTTGCATTGATGAACCAAAAGATACCAATAAATTTCTAGCTGCAACATAAAAAGGCACAAATGAGCCATAAATGTGAGCATTCCAACATAATCACCATTAATGCATGCAAGGGGACTTGTGTTTTCTGGTAAATGCTATCTAACCTGATGTTTAAGCTTTTCTAAGAAATTATCCACTCAATTCAAAGTATAAACATATATTAAAATAGCTCTAACTCAATTCTGATCAACCAATTCACGCAGAATTGACAAAATTGATTGATATCGACTCAACTTTGATCAATATACGCAAAGTTCAGGCATGGTTCTTAAATTGTTGCAATTCTGAGTGATGGACAAAATCAATTCTAAGAAAACACCTATGCGTGAATGGACAGATTCAATCAATTCTGAGAGATGTCAACATGGTTCTGAAATTGTAGCAAACTTATTGATACTTGTGGTCGATAAGTGACATAGGCAAACTTATTCATACATATCAATAAGTGAAATGGCACATTCAAAGAAACAAATTGTCAAACATTTTTAACAAAGAAGCATATTTTCTTTTTCAATCCTGTTAATGTTTGGTTATTAGTTCAAATTCAATCATGTTAAGGTACATTTTCTTTTTGTTAACAAAGAAGCATATTTTTTCTTTTTAAACACATGAATGGGCATGAAAATGAATGTTAAAAAACAAAAAAAAATCAAAAAACTGAAAGCCTTATTAACCCCAAATCTTTAGCTACCCACAATTAAGGCTTCATATCATGCATATGAATTGGCAAGGTTTTGCCAATTAACAATAATTTTCTTTATTCACCACACCATATAACCTTTAGTTCCAATATCTCAAGAATAAAATACTCAAGTAGAGATTGATATGAATCAAAGGATTTCAAAGGATCAAACTGGAGACAAAATTCAGAATACATTGCTTCATCTTTCATGATAGTGTCGTAATCTTGACAGAAAATACTAATGAAAATACCAAATTGGATCAAATTAAAAGGCATGTTCCATACCACAGCCTATGTGCACTTTGTCCTTAATGTTGAGGGAAATGGAACAGAAAAAGGAGCAATAATTTCCATCCACACTGGAGGCATACATCCAAGTAAAATAGTTAACATGCATGCCATTGGGAATAAAAAATAAAAAAATTGTATTACTAATTTTAGAATTAGTATACTTTGAAGGGGAAGAGCATGCATTACTTACGCATCATCAATGAATTTTTCTCTATAACCAACGCCTGTCATTAGCAACCGATTAACAATAGAGGCAAGTGAGACAAAAATGTGTACCTACCATAGCAGAGCAAGCATCCAGGCAGCAGGGTAGCAGAGCCATCAACATGAAATAACATTAGAGAATTTGTTAGTCAATGCATTTGGATCCAAAGAAGAGAACAGGGAAGCAGGCTTAGAAGTTCACGATCACGTTAAAAGCATAACAACGGCAGGAGGAATGCAACGACATCCTCACCAGCACCATTCATCAAATACGGGAACCCAATTTACAACAGAAACAAACACACATTTATTCACTCTGAAGTTAACCGAGATAAAAATGTATGTGGGTTGCAGTGAAGCCAAAGAAAAAAAGCAATGCAGATCCTTGAACTACCAATCAAACAATCAATACCTCCCTGCATCAGCATTTGCTACCCTCAAAAATGCAATTAGCGCATCCAGGGCCTTCTCCTTTACATGCACATCAGAATCTGTTATAAGAATCCGAAGCCTTGAAAATGGAACATGTATAAATCTGAACCATAAACGAAATGGGGAAAAGATCATTAATAGCAGAACAATACACAATCCATTCAACAAAACAATAATAAAGCCTTTTACCAACTACTCTGGAGTCAATTATATGAAACCTTTTTTTCATTCGGTTATATTAACAACATCCTCTCTTAGGGAAGATCATTCTCATAACAACATAATAATTTGCAATAATTTAACCAAGGCTCCATATATTTCTATGGATCTTAAAATTATTTCCTGATCTTGTTTTAAAGTAAAAAAACATATATGTATTGATATAACCAAACTTGCAGAATGCCAAATATTTTTGCCAAGTATAAAACAAATGTTGAAGCAGGCGATGACTCATCAGATGAGGAGTATTTACTTCTTCCAATATGAGGATTTTGATTAGTGAAATTTAGCAACCTTGAACATCTACAGAATGCTAATTTCGTCCAATATGTTGATTACAATACAACCAGAAACAATTCACACGGTCAAAGGCTTACCCAACTCTAAAAATCCCAGCTTTTTGCCCGTAGAGCCATCAAAATCCAATTTTTAGACCAGAAACAATTCACACGATCAAAGGCTTACCCAACTCTAAAAATCCCAGCTTTTTGCCCGTAGAGCCATCAAAATCCAATTTTTGATCCTCTAAAAATTCACAGCTTTTCGCCCGTAGACCCATCAAACGCTAATTTTTGATCGAATCACTTATCTTTGGTGGAGATCTCGTACTTCCCCTGCATCATCTTGGCCTGCTGATAGTAGAGGACGATGAGGTACATGTTGGGAACGTTAAAGCCACTGAGGTGGTCGACGACGGTCTTGGCATCGTAGATGTCCACGTAGACGATGAAGGCGCCGTACTTGCAGATCTGGTTCACCTCCAGCTAGAGATGGCGCCGCACTTGTTGGTCTCGATGCAGATCTGGTGGATGGTGCCGTACTTGCCGAAGATCTCTCCTCGCTAGAGATGTTGAAGGGGAGGTTACAGACGTAAAGCACGTGGTTCACCTCCGGCGGGAGTCGCGTGGTCGCCTTCCGAAGGCTGCCCCAAAATTTTGAGTTGCCCCCCCCCCAAATTCCAACGTGAGTTGGAGAATGCGATTTGAAAAGTGCGGCTGCGTTTCAATTTTTTTATCTTACGCGGTTGCCTGCGGGACCCACGAGCGTATATGGCTTCATCCTGGCCTTTTCCAGAGTGAATCCAGACCGTCGACTTTCAACGTGACTGGGCAACTGCGTTGGAGAACATGATTGCGGGTGACTGCGGGGCCCACGCGTTTACGTGGCTAAATCATAGCCGTTCCTCAGAGTAAATCAAGGCCATTCTTGGTGACTGGGATAAACAAAGATATGACTGGACTTATGACTGGGACAAAATTCAAAAAAGGTCCTCTTTTATAGAATAGATATATATATACTAGTCATAACCCGTGCCCATAGGGCTCGGTTCATTTAAGATATTACCCCCCTAAAATATTACCCCACAAAATATTAGATCCGCTAATTTTAAACGAACAACAATAACTAAAGCGTAATAATTGGTATTTAGTTCAACCAAAAATTTTAATTCCCCCAAAATTTTGTTCTCTCCAAATACAGTCCCCCCAAAAAAAATTCCAAAAATTTTAGTTCACCCAAAAAATTAGTTCTCCAAAAATTTTAGTTCATATAGTATTTAGTTCTCTGTAAATTAAGTTCCCCCAAAATTTTAAGGGTTTTCCACCAAATTTTCACAAACTCTCATCCAACCATTTGACTCCAAAAGATTTAATCATCATGTTAGGACATTTGATCATCTTGTTGAAAAATTTATTTCTTGTGTATGCATTGTTCTACTTGATATGATGTTTTTTCAATTTGATCATCCTATTGAAACTGTGTATTTCAATTTAAGTGTGCAAAAGACATGTTGTATATCAATTGCTTACATCACAGCATGTATATCCATGTACCATCGTCATTCTATTTACATACATTGCTCTGTGCATACTTCTTAGGTTGTTTATCTCTATTGCAGGCCATAATTATCTCGGTCATTTGCAATGTAAGTTTTCAATGTTAGTGCTAATTATGCATGGTTTCATTTAGATGTCTAAAAATGTTAATCATCTTATATGTTGCTCTTAACTAATTAAGCTTTTAACTGCATCGAATGGAGACTCACTTGCTAAGGCACATCATCTTGATAAAGAAGTAAAGGTCGCTACATGTATTGTGAAGAAAGTTACAAATGCTTTGGGTACATTCGATGTTTGCAACGCATATTATTTATGAAGGTACTGGTCGTGTAAATATTCCTTTTCCCACTTATCCTATCATAATCTTGCTTTTCCTGCCAGATTGATAGGATAAATAGCATAGATGAGTTACTTTATAGCTTTTTTAGTATACAAATGGTTGGAAGGTTCTAACTTTAAACCCCTTTCTGCCAATTGGTAAATGGTCATTAGGCTTATGATTTATCTGAAATCTTTTTTATCATTTTGTTATTACTACACTCTGCTTTCTCCTCGAAAATAGTATTCAACACTTTTTTAACAACAATGAAATAAACTAATCCACTTTTTTCCTTCTCTTAACGGCATTAGATCATAATTCAGTCATCATCGATGTTATCCTACCGATGAGACTCTTAATTCCATATTCAGCATTGATACACCTCAAAGATCTATTTCCCAATGGCATTACCTAGCAAGCTTATACAGTTTGAGGCTCCTTAATATTACAAAGAATAACACAATATGAATGTATCATCATTTTGGAGTCATGTACAAGCAATCAATAATACAGAAACCTGTAAATGTTTTTACAAAGCAGTAAATTCTTATACACCTCAATGTTACAGTGGACAACACAACATGAATGTATCATCATTTTGGAGTCATGTACAAACTATCACTGATACATAAAACTGTAAATGTTTATACACGACAGTAAATGCTTATACACCTCAATGTTGTATAGGCATTCTTCCAACGTTTATACACAGCAAAATGATGATACATAAACGTGTAAATGTTGTGCAACAGATGCAATAAATCTATAAACATCAATGTTACAAAGCCTGATACTCCGCCCTCTTTGCAGCCTTATCCACCTACCTTGTCTCTTCCTGCTTCTTCATCAATTCAAACACATAAAACCAACACATAAAAAAATTAACCTTGTCAGTACAATTAAAACAATTCACAAATTTAAGCAAAAAAATCAACTTTGCAAGCACAATTAAAACAATCCATAGATTTAAACAATCCACATATTTAAACAACTTTGCAATCACAATTAAAAGTCTCAAGAACGATTGAATTTGATGCATGGCTCAATAGATGGTATTAATATGGAAATTTATTGTTCATACATGGTATTTAAGACATGGATCAGTACATGGTATGTAATCGGGAAAGAAATTGAAGTAAATTAATACCATGTATGGTATGTAATATTCATGTACGAAATTTTGAAATTAATACCATGTATGGTATGCCATGATTCAAATTCAAAGAAATACATGGTATGCCATGTATCATGGAAACATAAGATAGAATGTTAAAATAGCATTTAAAAATCAAAAGAATTTAATAAACTTCCGCAGGAATAGAAATAAGATCGATACTTTACAACATATCTTGACAATGATTTCCCTTTAAAAAATAACTCGACGATGAAATTGATCCTTCAATTCGTCTCAAGATTGATTGAATGTGATGCATGCTCAATAGATGGTATTAATTTGGAAATTTATTGTTCATACATGGTATTTAAGCCATGGATCAATACATGGTATGTAATCTGGAAAGAAATTGAAGTAAATTAATACCATGTATGGTATGCAATATTCATGTACGAAATTCTAAAATTAGTACCATGTATGGGATGCCATGATTCTAATTCAAAGAAATACATGGTATGCCATGTATCATGGAAACAGAAGATAGAATGTTAAAATAGCATGAAAAAAATCAAAAGAATTCAATAAATTTCCACAAGAATAGAAATAAGATCACTACTTTACAACAAACTTTGACAATGATTTTCCTTAAAAAATAACTCGACAATGAAATTGATCCTTCAATTTCGTCTCAAGAATGATTGAATTTGATGCATGGCCTAATAGATGGTATCAATATGGAAATTTACTGTATGATTCCTACATGGTATTTAAGCCATCTATTTAAGCCATGGATCAATACATGGTATGTAATCTGGAAAGAAATTGAAGTAAATACCATGTATGGTATGCAGTATTCATGTGCAAAAATTTGAAATTAATACCATGTATGGCATGCCATGATTCAAATTCAAAGAAATACATGGTATGACATGTACATGGCTCAATACATGGAATTTTGGAAAGAAATCGTGGAGCAGTAGTAAATTTTGAATCATGGCTGTTACGCCTATTTAACCGAGACCCGAAAGACACGAGCCCAGAAACCCGACTGCCGGTCAAGAGCCCATCTGTGCGCTCAGGCCCACTCGATAAAGGCCCTATAAGGGACCCCCCCGAATGTCGATCCGGCCTGGCCCCGATAACACGCTGGCCACTCGCCCACTCCTGCGATAACCGCTCCCCCGGTTCCGCGACCACTGAAGGGCAGTTAAGGGGAGATGCTGGCATGGCGCAGGGAGCGGCGACGGGGGGGCGGATTGAGGGGGCACGATTGAGGGCGGACGAGCGACGTGGGTCAGGGACAATCACGGCGGAGGTCTATAAAGGGGCTAGGAGGACGACAGGACAAGGGACCGCCTCTCAGGTATCTAGAACCTAAGGTACTCCATCAACGACCTAGTTCCCCCATTTCATCTCCTTCCTCCCCCGCTCGTGCCGTGAGACGCCGTTCCGATCTCCTCACGAGTCGAACCGTCTCCGCCGGGCCTCCTCTTTCAGATCTCTGTCTGACTTAGGCATCGGAGGGGATTTGGCCGGAACCAAGGTCCGGCCCCCTGACGAGTGTTCTCGTCTACGCAGGAGGGCATCAGATCCACGGGCCAAGGCTTCCCCTCCGCCCCTCGCCGACCACGCAACCAGCTGGACGATTGAGGCTTCCCCTCGTCGTCCGACCGCCGAGGCCGAGCGCAACCGACCGAGGCCGAGCGTATCGACCCGGGCCGAGGCTACCCCTCGCCTTAACAACGGCCGAGGATCCCGATTCAACCCAGTCGACGCGCTCTTCGTCGTCTGCTGGTCCGACTCGAGCCTCAACTGCACCAACTCGACTCGCCCGAGGGACCCAAACGGGCCCCTTGACCATGTTGACCGGGTTGTCCACGGTCAACGCTTTGTAGTGAGAAAACACTCTGAAACATCTGGCGCCGTCTGTGGGAAACAAAAACCGTCCCACGAAGAAGCAAACCACACCAGCAATGGCACGAGCCAGCAATGGAAGGAAGCGCATGCCCCCCATCCCGGAGGAGGGGAATGGCGCATCCAACGGCAACCTCGAAGACACGCCCGTCGGCGATCACCCCGCCCCCTCAACCGAAGAGACCGGCGGCTCAGGACTGGCCACACAGGGACAGCTCCGCGCCCTGGCTCAGGAGACCAACGCGAGCCTCCAGACGTTGGTCGCGACGGTACAGCAGCTCGTCGGCCCTGCGCCATCCAACGGAGGCACGTTGGGCGATGGCCATCGATGGGCGGCGGGTCCCCCGCTCTTGCGGTCCGTCGTGGTCGACGACCACGGGACCCAAAAACCGAACACGGATCGTCGGTTCACGCTGTCCGGCTCCCGTCAGGCGAGATCACGCACCTCCTCCCCTTATCGTGAAAGGAGCCGAAGAGAAACCGAAGGGACAGAGAGCGAATCGATGACTGCATCATCTCGTCGGTCACGGTCGTCCCGCCGCAGGAGAAGCGAACAACACCACTCGAGAGACCGATCACGGCAGAGCAGGAGCTCCCGCCGGAGGAGCCGGGAGCATCGGTTCAGCCCGACCCCCAGCGTGGCGAGGGCCGTGGAGCCAGCCCCGCCGGCGCCTGTGCACCCTCCACCACCGAACGAGCCAGAGGCAGGCGACTGTCGAATCCCCGGGGGCATCCACGGAGACCGAAGCCCCCTATCACGGAGAATAACCGACGCACAGGTCCCCTCTTGATTCAGGATCCCGGCGCTGGGGAAGTACGACGGGATAGGGGACCCGGGAAACCACGTAATGGACTATGAGGGGGACATGTCCTTCCAAGGAGCTGACGATGACCTGCTCTGCCGAGGCTTCTATTCTACTCTCAGGGGAGCGGCGAGGACCTGGTACCGCAGCCTGCCCAGCCGCTCCATCGACAGCTTTGAGGAACTCACCCAGTTGTTCTGCAAGCAGTTCATGGCGGGGATGCAGATCAAGCCTGATGCTGAACATCTGTTCAACATAGTGCAAGGCCCGGCCGAGCCGCTCCGGCAGTTCATGCGCCGCTTCAATGCGGAGAGGCTGAACGTGAACAGCCCTCCCGACCTGGTGGTCCAAACGGCCCTTAAGAAAGGGCTTCGCCACAGAGGCCTCAAGAAGTCCCTGCACAACGATCCCCCGAAGGACCTCCCCGGGATCATGGCAAGGGCCGAGCGCTTCATGTTGACCGAGGAGGCCTTGGTCGTGGATGCATGAAAAGCCACTCGAGGGACCAAACGCAGCGACAGCGGACGAGGCAGCCCCGAAGGATACCGGACCGAGAAGAGGCCGAGAAACAGGCAGCGCAGAGAAGGTACGAGAGACGCCACCCCAGACGCCGTCCTCACCCAAGTGTAGAAGGAAGAACGCGCCGATCGCCCCCCACAGAAGGCGAAAAGAGGTGGGAAGAATAGGGAGAAATACTGCAAGTACCACAAGGACGACGGCCATGACACTGAAGACTGCTGGCATTTAAAGAAGGACATCGAGAAGCTGATGAGCCGAGGACACGCCAGGAGCTTAACCGAAGAGCCAGCCAGCCCACGGAGAGGGGACCTCCATGCAGCCAGACAAGGGGAAGAAGATCAACACTGTCCAAGGGCCCCTCCGCATCATAGAGTGAGCTGGCGAGGTCTCTCCCCCCAGTCGCAGCCTAGTCTGAGGGGATTATCTAGGTTCACATCCCTCTGTCTAGCCTCATTTCCTTTTTCCTTTTTCTCCAAATGTACTAGTCCGACAGGACTCTTATGAGTACAATCGCATTCCCTTTTATCTTCCCTTAATCTTTGATGGAATCAACATTTCACTAAGGGTGCAAAAGAACGAAGACCTCTACTGGAGGGAAGGCGTTCATAGGTCTGGGGGCAGTTCCCCTAGCCAGTGCGGACGCCGACCGGTCCTAAGCCGAGGAGCTTTGCCCTCGCCGACCGACCCTCGCGCTCGTAAGTCTGGGGGCAACTCCCCCAGCCGGCGCGGACGCCGACCGGTCCTAAGCCGAGGAGATTTACCCTCGCCGACTGACCCATGCACTCGTAAGTCTGGGGGCAACTCCTCCAGCCGGCGCGGACGCCGACCGGTCCTAAGCCGAGGAACTTCGCCCTCGCTGACCAACTCCTGCGCTCGTAAGTCTGGGGGCAACTCCCCCAGCCGGCATGGACGCCGACCGGTCCTAAGCCGAGGAACTTCACCCTCGCTGACCGACTCAATCGTTCTAAAGTTGAAGACAACTCCCCCCGCCAGCTCGGGCGTCAGCCGGTCCTAGGCCGAGGACGAAGCAACAAAGCAAAATATACGAGAAGCTCGGGTAAGTCAAATTTCGTTTATAACAGTATGTCTTATTTACAGGAAATCAAAGTGAAGAAACCTCTCTACAATTAATCCGCTCTCAACGGACAACAAAGCTCGTCACCTACAGAAACTAGGGCCACACCGGCGAAGCAAAACTTGTCCGCTCTCAACGGACAACAAAGCTCGTCACCTACAGAAACTAGGGCCACACCGGCGAAGCAAAACTTGTCGACTAAAAGAACTCGAAGTTACAGGCCTAAGCAAAAATCCATGCAACCAGCAATTATTGGCTCTGGACCAGGGAGTCGCTGGCGAGGCCAAAGGAGAAAGCGCGGTCAGGGGTCCATTCCAAGTAGACTGGCCCAAAGCGAAGCGGATGCTAAAAAATTTGAGGATAAACAGCCAGGAGGAACGACCTAGGGAACCCGGGCTCGAGAGGACACATCCTCGGGCACCTCCCCCTGCTCGGAGCAAGGGGGATCGACCGGCGGAGGGGCTTGTCGAACACGCTCCGCACATTCCCGGAAGGAAGACTGGACGACTTCGACGATCCGAGGGGCGATGAGGTCTTCATACGCACCGAAGGCCTCCCTGAGAACCTCGAAGATCCTCTTCCCCAGGGTCTCGACGACGCCCCTCTCCACCTCCTCTGCAAGCCGCTTCACCTGGCGCCGATCCGACAGTTCCCTCTGAAGCTCCTCCCTCTCCAGGCGGAACAACTCTGCCGCTTCCTCAGCCGACTGACGGACATCCTCCAGCTTTCCCTGGAGGTCACCCACTCGTCCCTCCAACTCGGCCACACGGAGCTTGAGACGCCGAGACTCCATCTGGGCCTCCGTCATAGCCACCTCCGTCGCCCCGGCCCGCTCCTGGGCCCTCATGGAGGACTCCTCCAGCTCCCTCAAGCGGACGGCTCGACACTGCAACTCCACAGCGAGCGCTGAACCCTGGAAAGACGAGACATGTGCTAAGAAGAGGATAAAGGGAAGGAGAGGATAGCAAGATAACCGAACCTGTTGAAGGATCCAGACCAAGGAATCCGACATCTTGTCGGCAGGGATCTTCTTGAGGAGGCTGCGGTCCCGGGGAGGGACGGAGACCTCGGCAACCTGCTGGGCCAAGGCTCGGTCGACAAACATCGAACTCCCAGGGACGACAAGGGAAGCCAAATTGCTCGCCAACAAGGCCCCGATCCCCGGTGATACGGGCGAGGACGCTGCGAGGGGGGTGGTTGACAAGGCTACTGAAGGATCCCCGGTGGTCGCCGCAGGAAGCGCGGAACCCGCCGGACTGGAGGGATCCGCGTCCTCCTTCCTCTTCTTTCCTCCGTGGGGCTTCGAAGGCGCCGGAGGGGAGCGCTTCCGCCTCGCACCATCCCCACCCTCGGGAACCTGAGGGGGCACGCCAAGGGTAGGAGGGACTGCACCGGACCCGTCATTACCCCCTGCCTCTTGGGCTGACGGGGAGGGTCCGGCCCTTGTGACCCCCGGGAAGGGGATCGCCAGAAGAAGAGGCGGGAGGCACGGCCACCACCTTACCCATGGAAGGCTCGGCTCGGCGCACTTCCTCCTCAACGGTCCGCCGAGGCGCCCTTCCAGAGGTACTACCTCGGCTCCGAGCAGCTCCACGGCGGATCAGTTCATCGACGTCACGGACGAACTCGCGGCCAGCCATCCCTGCAAGGGAAACCAAAATCAGGATGAGTCACAGGGCGATTCAAGACTGAAAAGGCGACCTACCCGGAGACCACAAGACAGCCTTCAGGAGTAGGTCGTCCAACAAGGACCAGATGGACTTCGATTCCAAGGGGAGGGTCGACAGCAGCGCGACGGCTGCCCGATCGACGTCTGAGAGAGCTAGCGGCGGGCGAGGCTGGACAGACCCGCCCCAACTTGTCAAAATCTGGGCATCCCCCAGGAAGACCACAAAGACGTAATCCGAACTCCAATCCCCCGACCAGCGGGGCAGCCCGATCAGGCATTCCATCTTCGAGCGGGCTCGGAGCTGCAGCCATGACCCTGGGCCGACCGTCTGGATCTGGTAAAAATGGAAGAGAAGGGGGAGAGACGGCTCCAGACCGCGGGTACAGCAGAGCGTAGCGAAGCCCGTCAGTACCGCAATCGAGCAAGGGGTGAACTGGCGAAGCGGCACCATGAGATATTCCATGACCTAGATAAGGAAGGGATTGAGCGGGAAACGAAGACCCAGGCGAAACATTTCGACGTAGACGCCGACTTCATTGCTCCTCAGAAGGCAAATCCGCTCGTCGACGAATGGAACTCGGACATCGTACGGGAAGCAGAGATACCTTTCCCGGATCTCCGTGACCGCCGAAGGAATGGTCCTCGACGGCGTTCAGAGGACATCCGGGGGCACGTTAAGACGCACGGCAGCCGACGCCACGTCATCACAGGCGAAGTCTGGGAATAGCTTCCCCTTCCCCTTATCTCGGAGGGGACGACTCCCGGAGGAGGAACATGATCCCACTAGCCGAGGCCTGCCCCGCCTGGACTCTGGAGAATCCCTCGCCCCTCGGCCAGAACCGCCTATCCTAAGAGCAGCCATAATACGAGAGCGAGAAAGGAATTACCTTTTAACTAGTTTGGGGGAGACGAGGAAGCGAGGGCGACGGGAAACTCCGAGTTGTGGAAAGCCTAGAACAATGGGAAGAGCAAGAAAGAAGTGGAGATCAACGCAACTGGGGATCTTATATACCGGACATAGGGAAGAATTCGAAGCGCCTGACAAGAACGCGTGGCAGGACTCGAAGAACCGGCGGCGTTTCGAAATCGGCGCCAAGGGAAGTCCAATCGATCCGCCTCATCATGACCTACATTTATGACCACGCCTCGATTAAAGCGCCACTCGGAATCCCAGGAGGCACAACGGTCGAACCAAGCAAGCCAAGGCCGATCGACCCCACCGAGGGCGGCTCACGAACCCCTCGGCTTCTCAACTTAAGACGACCCCGCGAGCGATGGGGATAAGCTCGCAGCTACACGTGGCAGCATCAGAGGACCGACGACGCTTCGGAGCCCGTGCCTTAAAAATATCGAACGGACCAACTCATGATGACGACTAATAAATGAGTCGGCATCGACTGACGAGCCTATCAAAGTCGGCGGAAGACGCATCGGCCGAGCCGAACCGGCCGAAGCCGATCAACCCGACCGATGGGGGCAATTGTTACGCCTATTTAACCGAGACCCGAAAGACGCGAGCCCAGAAACCCGACTGCCGGTCAAGAGCCCATCTGCGCGCTCAGGCCCACTCGATAAAGGCCATATAAGGGACCCCCCCCCGAATGTCGATCCGGCCCGGCCCCGATAACACGCTGGCCACTCGCCCACTCCTGCGATAACCGCTCCCCCGGTTCCGTGACCACTGAAGGGAAGTTAAGGGGAGATGCTGGCATGGCGCAGGGAGCGGCGACGGGGGGGCGGATTGAGGAGGCACGATTGATGGCGGAAGATCGACGTGGGTCGGCGACAATCACGGTGGAGGTCTATAAAGGGGCTAGGAGGACGACAGGACAAGGGACCGCCTCTCAGGTATCTAGAACCTAAGGTACTCCATCAACGACCTAGTTCCCCCATTTCATCTCCTTCCTCCCCCGCTCGCGCCGTGAGACGCCGTTCCGATCTCCTCACGAGTCGAACCGTCTCCGCCGGGCCTCCTCTTTCAGATCTCTGTCTGACTTAGGCATCGGAGGGGATTTGGCCAGAACCAAGGTCCGGCCCCCTGACGAGTGTTCTCGTCTACGCAGGAGGGCATCAGATCCACGGGCCGAGGCTTCCCCTCCGCCCCTCGCCGACCACGCAACCAGCTGGACGATTGAGGCTTCCCCTCGTCGTCCGACCGCCGAGGCCGAGCGCAACCGACCGAGGCCAAGCGTATCGACCCGGGCCGAGGCTACCCCTCGCCTTACCAACGGCCGAGGACCCCGATTCAACCCTGTCGACGCGCTCTACGTCGTCTGCTGGTCCGACTCGAGCCTCAACTGCACCAACTCGACTCGCCCGAGGGACCCAAACGGGCCCCTTGACCACGTTGACCGGGTTGTCCACGGTCAACGCTTTGTAGTGAGAAAACACTCTGAAACAATGGCTTAATGCATGGTATGCAGTATTCTGTTCAGACATGGAATTTCAGCCATGGCTCAATAGATTTAACCACAAAAGATTACCTGTAAATTTCTACAATGACCTCAAAAGTTTACCTGTAAATGTAGTAAGATTTGGGACTACCGCTCTATGATTCAAAATTTACTTAGTAAATTAAACCTATAGCAAATTTACTGCATTTCCATTAAAAAATTCTGTCGTTAATCAATCAATTAATATATCCACCTAAAAATTTTAGATCGCCCAAAAATTTAGCTCATCCCAGTAAATTTAGTTCCTCTCAAAAAAATCTTACTTCCTCCCAAAAGTTAGTGTCCTTGCTAAATTCGTGCACAAAGTGCACAGAAGCTAAAAAAACCATCTTGAAACAAAAGTGTGAACAAATAAAAAATCAAAGATTTTGTCACAATATTTGTTTCTCTAATTCGGTATTCTTACGCTGGCTTCTCGAGATACACATGCTAAATTCCTACTGTTTATTGAAACTCTTGTATAACTAAGAAGTTGATAGGTTTTTGCCACACTAAGTGTGTGATAACTATGCATTGTTTACAAAATAATAAATTATTTTCCGAAAAATGGACATTAATTCAGCCATGTAGATAATCTTCTTCAAGCTCATATAACATTGGCATAACGGGAGTGGAGAATATATGATTAGAAGTGAGAGGGATGCAGTAACGAACTATGTAAACAAAGTCTTGACAGCTTGGTTTGTTATTGGAGATTTTATGTGCTAAGATATGTTTGTTTTTTCTTGCATATATTAGCTACATGATTTTTCCAGCACTCTCAAAGGAAGATGTGAAAGGATCATTATTATTCAAAACACTTGCAAGATCTTCAAGGCATTGAGCTTGGCAAAAGAAGGGTGAATTTCACATGTCAACCCGCTGGAAGAAAGGTTGCTGCAAAATAGTTTTATGGTTAGAAACATTGTAAGAACCTCTTCCAGTTTTAAAGGAACATGTATGGGAAAAAAAGCTTCATGCAATTATCTGATTGCAGAACTTACAGAGTGATGATTCTTGATGGGATAGAGCTAACTTCACTACAACTTAAGCCATCCCAAGGAAAACCCTTTGGTGCACACGGATCACCCATCCAATTCCTCTTTATGTTGTAGTATGCCTTGATTTGCATAATAGCATTAACTGGAGTTCCAAAAAGGTAGCAATGAGGCAGAAAATGTCAATTAATATCAAACAACTAATTATATATAGGACAATATAAAATAAACTGACTATAATTTAATGCATGAGGTATAACATCAAAAATATGACAAATGAAAGAGATCCAGGGAAAAATGTGAATCTGAAACTATTTAGTCGAATGCTGAAGGTCTTAACCGATGGATTCAAAATATCCTCTTAATTGGGAGAAGGGCAGTAGGAAGATATCTGAGAATTTGCGGTTGAGGGTTCGAGTTTACCTGTGGATCAGGGTTCTGATCTCTGAGATAATGGTTTCACCCTCCAATTCCCAGCAAGTCAAACAATGAACAAACACAAATATTACTAATTATACCTCATTCTTAATACACATTACTCAAAATTTTCACCCAAATGTGTAAATTTCATAACCTTTTCGCACAACTAAAACTGGGATCATTAAAAATAATCAAACCATAATAATCAAAATCAAGTTACAAACAGAAGAAAAAACCTCAATAATCTCGACCTCCTCCTAGATCCTAACCTCGATCACCTTCCTAAATGCCTGAGTCAACGCATCGATCTTCGAGATCACGAGCGAGAACATCACCGAATTAGAGACAGTCGTAAAGGGCATCTCTTGGCCCATGGATTTGGTTAGGCGATGGCAGTCTTGCCTGTGCTGGGTTGCCCAGTAAGTAGTACAGCCCGAGCTGGAGGATAAGGCAGGTGGCCTTGCAGGTTGACCGAGCGAGCATACATGGAGGATCTGAGGCCTTACAGGTTAAACATGTGATTGCTTTAAGAATAAGCTGCAAGATGCAGTATATTGTTAAAATCAGGGTGCACATATATATGCCTCAGAAACATGATATAAGATTTTTGCAAAAGATGTAGGATTTTAAGTATTCAACAGATCACTTGACACATGAATGAATATATACTTCTCAACAAATATTTACAACAAAGAGGCAACATCATATTAAAAAAGAGTTCCAGGGGATGACCTTGTAAAATAAATCATCATATCTTTTGCTACAGGGCAAATATCTGCCAACCAAGTTAAAAGCGAAGTACTGACTTAATGGCTATGATTTGAGACCACATACATGATCGTTATGATGTGATGCATACATGAGTAGTCAACATGGTGTACACATTAGTTATTGATCCTCCAGAAATGAAGACATTAGTTATTTGAGAGCACATACATGAGAGTTACATTGAAATACATACATGATTGAGCGATAAAATTACACTGCAATGCATACATGCCCAAGTATATTAGATTTCACCAGTAATACAGGGATAAAATACTTTCACTTTCTCATTCATGCATATCACACATAAACCATCTTGCGCACACCCTCTGTGCTAAATTTGTCTTAGTACTCAATTTCTGTTTTTTAATAAGCCAGAATAAAATCATATACTTCAAAGGCACTGATGCAATAAATTTTCAACTAACAACCAACTTTTTGAGTTAAACTAAGAAGGAACATTGAGACATCATGTTTGTCTTAATTCGTATATAGTAATCTTCCCTTTCATCAAAATACAGAGAATAACCATGCAGACAGAGAAGACAGAGACTATCATTCATTGATACTTGGTTTAGACATACTACAATATCAAGTATTCAGCAAAGATGTTTAGCACATTATGAAGAAGACACCTAGTACCTTCAATTTGTCAAGCAGATGTTATACTGTTATCCTGAAAAAATTTCCAGCCAACGTTGACCTGTAATCCCTTGGAAATACATAAAGCACGTCCCATTCATCTGAAACTTATCAATACCATCTGAAACATAAAGCATGTCCCCTTTCAACATCGTCATTTTGCGCCATGATGATGGATCGCTTGCCTCGATTCCTTTGACACCAATGGAGTCTGGCAGACAAAAGTGCTACAAGCTTTAGCTTGTCACTATACATAATCACTCCTCAACCAAACAAAAATTCACAAACCATTTGCTAATCGGTCCTCAAATTAGAGTGTTTCTTATAGAACGTATTGATGTTACTGTATTTCATATATCTTTAAAAAATATAGCTCTTATACATATGTTGGTATCCTGCTCTTTAAAAAAATCCAGCTACTTTAGTATATATCACCTCGCATAAATATATTATCGTGTGAAAAATAACAATTGTAAAATTTTTGCAATCAATGAAGTCCAATACAGATGTTGGTATCAGAAAATCATGAAAATTACATCTTTCAGTCCTAAAAGCTGAAAAAAAAATCAGTGCAAAAAAGACAACTTTACCTTAGTAAACGGAACGAACGCCTGAATTCGATGGACCAAGCAGTAAACAGCAAGAAGGGGATATGGAACACAGACATGGATATGGAACACAAACAATCTCCAAGAACTATGCAGGCGTAAGTAAAATCGAGGCTCGGCACAACTATGAAGATCCAAACTACATATATAATAGTGAAGGGCCAAATGTCTAAACAAATCCACGCCCTGCACGACCTTGCCGTCGATGTGTATCGACCCTCGACTTCACCTCCTCGGACCTCCTCCAGGTTTGGAGCCCATTATATTTCAAGCATTTTGAAGAAAAATGAGATAACCTGCTTAGCATGGAGCCCGTTCTATCTCAAGCATTTTGAAGAAAAATGCGTTAGACGTCAATAATGATGTTCATGAAGGCAGAATGTATTAACCATAAAATGGTAATGCAAACAAACAGGCAGCCCATTAATATAATTGTTCTTTTTAAATCACTATTGTGTATCTGGTGCTCAAGTAAATCACGTCCATTGCTTACAAAACATCAATTATAAAAGAAAAGCTGATAGCTCCAAATACAAAACTACAGTTGATAGCTCCAACTAAAAAAACTAAATCAGAGTGCTTATGAAATTGATGGCTTATGAAACTGATGGCAATAAAGCATACATAGCTTATGAAATTAAATCAGAGTTTTATAAATCATACAGAAAAGCATGCATAGCTTATGAAACTGATGGAAAAACTGTGTTTGATATGTAAATCGGTTAACAAATTAACTGCAACAAATAAAAATAAATAAAGCTCAAGATGGAACTAAGTGATGCATGACAAAGTATAGAATGATTGGCATACAGAAATTCATTTACGTTGCTTCATCAATCTACTTGCTTATCAAATCCCATCACACTGCTCCCTCACATCCAATTTCAGGCAAAAAATCCTAAGATCGATCTTGCGGCAATCAAGCGAGATTTTTTACCGCATCCCTTGCCAGCTCCCCGTCGCACCTCCCTTGCCAGCTAATGCAAGTTCTGTTCAAACATTTCATCAAACAGGTGGTGAATGAGACTTGGAAACATAAAAATTGTAGAGAGAAAGAACTCATGTGTAAAATTGTGGAGAGAAATAAAATTTTAGAGGTTTGTAAAATTGTAGAGACTGAGTAGAGAAAAACAAAATTGGCCAATGCAAGTTCAAACAGTAAAAGATGGGGGCTGTAGAGAGGGGGGACTTATACTGCAAAGATGCAGTAGAGAGAGTCGAGGTGTCGGAGCTCTCCGAAGATGGAGCTCGCCGGCTTCGAAAATGGGATGGAGCTCTTCGACGGGGGTTTGCTTTTCCATAATCAGAGAAGGATGATCAACGAATTCTAAGCGTGGGCTTGCTTTTCCATGAGAGAAAGAGGATCAACGAATTTCAAACGGGGTTTTAAAAATTTCAAGTCCAGCTCATTTCCCCCCAAGTTGTCAAAAGGCCAAACTCACTTCAATTTCAAGTTTCCCCCCAAAGTTTTCCCACCAAGCTTGTCCTAGTCAACAATTTTGTTTATCCACGTAGGACAAAGGTTTGTCCCAGTAGGACAACATTCAAATTCTTCATGTTTTATAGAATACTAGTCATAACCCGTGCCCGTGGGCACGGAGCATTTAAGATTTTTTTCCGCGAAAACTTTGTCTCCCAAAAAATATTTCTACAGCCAAAATTTAAAAGAACAACAAATTAGCGTAAAAAAATTTAGAGGCACGACCGCCTTCGGCAAGAAACAATAAATTCGGTGCTCCTTCGGCGCAGAACAACAAATTAGCGTATAAAAATTTAGCGGGCGCCTTCGGCGCGGGCGCCTTCGGCGCGGATAGGTTGGTTAGACCTCTGCTTGACGCCCAAAAAACTCAGCCCGCCTATTTGAACGCACATTCCCTGTATTTTTTTTGGGTTTCAATTTTTTTGGGGTCAGCCGAAATAAGCTCAGCCGATATAAAGTTCTCTTTTGCATACTTGTAATTTAAGTTGCATATTTTTTGGGTTTCATTTTGTGTGTGTTTTTTTTTGGGTCTCATTTTTTTGGTCATTTTTGAATGAAGAGTATTAAATGCTGATGGTGCCAATTTCAAAAAAGAAAAGCTTTTGTATTCTCCCAACAAATTTTCCCCCAACCCAAAAAATTTTCCCCCCAAAACTTGATGTGACATTGCCACATAGGACAAAGTTCAAAAACAGCTCTCAATTGTAATATATATATATATATATATATATATATATATATATATATATATATATATATCATGCATAGAGAAGCAGACAGTAGAGGCAAAATATCGCATTATTCGAAATTGAAGCGTGATAGTCTAGGGGTCAACCAAGGACGGGTATATAAATCAAATTACAAAGTAGAAGAAACCAACTAGCTAGTCACGACACACGACTCACATAAAAGAAAAGTGAACCCACTGACGTGCGTTTATATTTCATACATTCACGCACGTTTTCTTTCGTGTTTCTCCGTATTTTTCCGCCGTCTCTTATTTGTTTTCGTGTATTTTCCCGTTTTCTTTCACTTTTCTTTGTTTTTCCATGATTGCAGGGGATTGACCACGTAGGGGACGTTTTACGATGATATCCCAAGTCCCCGGAGCAACGGGAGAAGTCACGCGTGATCCAGGGGGTCAACCGGCGAAGTATTCATCTTAAAGCCCCTCACCCGGTCGGTTGGTCATCTCCAACCGATCGGGTGATGCACGCGTGCACCAATCGGTCTCTGCCGCAGCTCACAACGAAGTCACCCGACCGGTTCACAGACCGGTTCAGCGGGGGCTATTCTCTGTTTTCTCGAAGCAAAGCGCCAACCGATCGGGTGACTCTCACCCGATCGGTTCATCTGTAGCTGAGAAAGATGAGCTGAAGACACGGACGTCGAACCGGCCGATTCACCCGACCGCTCCAAGATCCAACCGGTCGCTCAAGAACTCACCCGATCGGTTCATGTGATCGGGTGAAAACTCGCCGTTTTCTTATATTTATTTGTAACGGATCAACCGATCGGTTGACTTATCAACCGATCGGTTGATGCGACGGCCTATATATAGAACCCCTAGGGTTCCAGAAACGGGAGTTGCTGTTTTTCTACTGTTTTATTTCCTTGTGACGGCTGTAATTGTTACTCTTTTGTAAGTTTTCAGATCTTTCTAAAATTTTAGTATTGTCTTTATTACTCTATTACTTCCGCATTGCAATTGTCCGATTATGATTCCAACGGTTAAATTTCATTTAGATTGCTTTTTCATGAATTTTTGTGAGTAGTTCCCAAATCTGGGATTTTGGTGGAAACCCCTTCGGGGGCTCTTCCCGATGCGTCCATAGGGTTAGGAAATCGATAGGGAGTAGGAATCTAACGGTTACGCGGGGCGTTTCATTGTCATCGGCGGGAAAAAGACCGCCTTTGACCGTCGGGCCAAGGGGGAATAAACTTGGCGGTTGACTCCCTAGCCATAGCTCACGCCTTTAGCGTAGACGCCAAATCCTAGCACGCGGGAGCGGCAGGATGAGACGTTGGGAGATATCGTTGCGGACTTAGTGCTCCCGGGATCGATCAGTGTTAATGGACACGGGAGTGCCCACTGATCGAATCCGGGAAGTCCGGTGTATCATCCTGGGCACCGACCGGAATATCGGGCCCATGGGACACCAGTACCACTTTCAGAGGCAACGTCTCACCATTAGACCCTAATCCCGATCGCTATCCATACCCGTAGGCCGTATCGGCGAGAGTCTCTCGTCGGGTTGGAAACCAAAGTCCCGGGTTTACTTTCTTTTCGTTCATACGCTTTTATTTTCTTTCGTGACAACCAACCACCGATTCGGGCTAGCTCGCCCCTCGGGGTGATTTAGGTCCTACCTGACCCAAGCACAACCTCGCCTCCCTGAGTTCGATATTCCCGCACCCTACACTAACCGTGAAACTTGCGGTAAACGACACCACGCCGCCGCGACGCAAGCGGGGCGCCGGTCAAGTTTATGGCGCCGCTGCCGGGGAGGCAACGTGCTTGTTATTTTAGGATCTCATGAACCCTCGTGTCTAGCTCACATCCCTACCTCGCGATAATTTTCGCATTCTCCTTTTTCTTTTTATTTTTCTTATTTTTATTTCTTATTTTATCTGTCTCTTTCCCACTTGTCGCTTCACGGGTGTTTGTTGTTTTTCATGCGCAGGAGTTCAAGGAGTCTTGACGACTTGATCCCCCTCGATCCAGAGATTAACGCCACCCTTAGGCGCTTGGCCGCTGAGAAGCGGAGAAGGGAAGATCCCGAATCCATGGAGGAGAACACCCCACCTCAGAAGTCTCTGCTGGAATACTCGATGCCATCTATCGAGTCCACTTCCGCCATCCGTCCTCCAGCTATCACGGCCCAAAGCTTTGAGCTAAAGCCGTCATTGGTGACGTGGATCCAGCAGGATCAGTTTGCGGGTGCACCCATGGAGAGCCCGATCGAGCATCTAGACTCCTTCTTAGAGAAGTGTGACACCTTCCGGATCAATGGTGTCACGACAGAGGCTATCCGTCTGAAGCTGTTCCCCTTCTCTTTACGAGACAAAGCCAAGCAATGGCTAAGGGGGAAGGACCCCAACACTTTCAACACCTGGGAGAAGCTCTCCAACGCCTTTCTGACAAAGTTCTTCCCTCCGGGGAAGACCATGAAGTTGAGGAGTGAGATCTCCGCCTTCTCCCAGGCCAGCCACGAGTCCTTGCATGAAGCTTGGACGAGATATAAAGAGATGCAAAGAAGATGCCCTCACCATGAGCTTCCGAAGTGGCAGATTATCAATCTGTTCTACAATGGGTTGAGGGATGACCTGAAATCTTCTATGGACGCCGCGGCTGGGGGTTCCTTCATGTCTAGAAGCGAGGAAGATGCCGGGAATATTCTGGAAAATATGGCATCCAACAATGAGCGGTGGTGTGACGAGAGAGCCCCACCAAGAACTGGGGGTATACACAGAGTCGAGGACGTCGACAAACTTTCAAGCAAGTTTGACTTGCTTTCGACCCAGATCTCCGCACTGATGGTAGGAGCCGGTGGGGCCGATACACAGCAGATTTCAGCAGTAGAGTCCGGATTCTTCGGGGAATTCGACGGTGGTGACATCTCACCACCGTTGGATCAGGCGAGCGCACTATTTTACAACCCTACGGGAAATGCGACGTACCCGCCAAGGACAAATTCCAACCCGGCCTACTCTCCCAACAACCGGAACCACCCGAATTTCAGTTACCGGCCACCATTTCAGCCCTCGCCGCCTCAGCAGCCGCAGCAACAAGCATATCAGCCGGCTAGGCCACAGCAGAGTCAGTTTCAGCAGCAACCATCTCAGCAACAATCCTACGCCCCCAGGAACCAGCAGCCGTTCCAGCAGCAGCAGCAGTATGGCCAACAGAGGGCCGTCTCTCCAGTTGAGTCTCTCTTGACTCAATATATTACCAACCAGGAGAGGATCAACCAGAAGCTGGAAATGGGTCAGCGGACCCTAACGGACCAAGTAACCCAGCTGGGGTTACAAGTGGCGAACCTTGCAAGGTCACAAAACCAATTACCGCCACAACTGGAGGTGAACCCGAGGGGAGTAACCCAGACATCGGCACTCTTGCACGAGCACGCAAATGTGTCCGCTATCGTTCTGAGAAGCAGGACACAAATTCCTACTAGAGTGCCCCCTAGCAACCCGGAAGCACCGTCGGTCGTTGAGAAACCGATCGAAAAATCAAACGACGCCGGTGCTTCGTCATCAAATCCTATGACTCCGGATGGAGTCTCTGAAGAAGAGAAAGAGAAGAAGGAGGAAGAGAGCCCTAAAGTGTATAAACCCGTTGTGCCATTTCCCCAACGGTTGGCTCAGGCAAAAATTGATGAGAAATATGGCAAGTTCTTCGCCATGGTCAAGGACCTGAGTTGGCAGATCCCCTTCCTAGAAGCAATCGAAACAATCCCCTCCTATGCAAAATTCTTGAAAGATTTGGTGACTAGAGGGTCCAGAAAGGAGAAAGTAGTGTTGACGGCGGAGTGTAGCGCTCTTATCCAGAGGGCAAATCCGCCGAAACTTAAAGACCCGGGGAGCTTTTCCATTCCTTGCACGATCGGAGCAGTGAAGATTCATCGTGCACTCGTCGATCTCGGAGCGAGTGTTAGCTTGATGCCCTTGTCGATGTACAAGAGAATAGGAATGGGTGATTTGGAGCCCACCGGGATGACCCTGCAACTTGCTGACCGGTCGGTAAAATATCCGGTGGGAGTTGTGGATGACCTTCCCGTGAATGTGAGAGGGGTGCATGTGCCTGTGGACTTTGTGGTCATGGACATGCCCGAAGACGCACACACCCCCATTATCCTGGGACGGCCTTTCATGGCCACTGCTGGCATTCTAATAGATGTGAAGAACGGAAAACTATCTTTGAACGTCGGTGGAGAGAAAGTTGAGTTTGACCTGGGATTATCTATGAAGCACCCCGATCCTCCTGATGACCTCCGGTGCAATTTGCTTGAGATAGAAGAAGAAAAAGCTGTAGAGGAGAGCTCATGGGAGATTCTCCTGAGAAACCCCCCCGATGACTTGGGGGATTTAGAAGATGAAGAAGGCCCCGAAGACAAAGAAGCTGCTGGAAAACCAAGTGCAGCAAGAACGACCCCTCCCGGGTTCCCCAAGACTCCTCCTGCGAGGAGAACGGGGAAAGAGCTCACGAACCTCACTAAAGACGAGGTCCGGATCCTGAAGAAGATGGCGGGAAGCGCCAACACCAAGGAAAAGCCCCCGGATCTCAAGAACAAAGGGAGGGTAGTCGAGCAAGTATTTTTCCAGCCGCTGACTACTCCAAGCGCCTTCAGCTCCAACAAGGAAGAGATGCCGAAGTTTGGGCATCACCCGTATCAGCCACCATGAGCATCTCTTGCGGGCGTCGAGCCAACGATGTTAAACAAGTGCGCTTCATGGGAGGTAACCCATGTTCTAAACTTTTTCCCACTTTTTAGCGTTAATTTTTACTTTATTTTATCTATTTTTATAAATAAAATCAGCCGCGAGAACATCCGTTCGGGGACTTAAGCAAATTTCTTGGTTTTTGCAGGAAACAGGCCCCAACCGATCGGGTGACAACTCACCCGATCGGTTGGGATGTATCAGATACATGCCGAGATCTGTCCCCATATGACCCGATCGGTTGAGTAATGAAGAGACCGGGTTGCAGACCGGGTGAGCTGGGGAGAACTCTCGGGAAATTTTGGGGAATATCAACCGATCGGTTGAGTTTGAGCGCGATCGGTTGACCTGACCGGGTGAGCAGCCCTAAGTTCTCGGGAAATTGAGTGGAGCGGCCAACCGATCGGTTGAAAAGTCACCCGATCGGTTCGCCTGTAGCATTTCTTCAGCAAGATTTTCGACCTAACCGTCAACCGATCGGGTGACAAGTCACCCGATCGGTTCGACTTAAAATCCTATATAACCACCCCCGACGCCCGTTCGTTTTCTCCCTCGCCCGATCGCCCGAACCTCTGTCGTTTCGTCTCCCGTCGTGCGCCTTCCTGCTTTCTTCCCCGAGATCAGCCTCGATCTTCTTCTCCAACCATTTCCCTACCCATCCACCATCATTTCTCTCCATTCCCCCGTCATCTCCCAACACACAAACCCTAGATTTCCCCCATTTCCCCCCCCCCTTCGGAACTTGTTGAAGAGATCGCTGCGGCTTCACATCGTGCTCCAATCGGGCAGCATCGGGGCATCCACGAGCAACTATCTTCATCTCATTTTGGGTAACCTCGCTCCTTTGCTTAATTTTAATCTTTTCCCAAATATTCTGTTTGCTTGTTGGTCGTATTTTGTGTTTGTGTTGAATTCGTTGTACTTTCACACACCTACGCGCACAAACAACACCTACACAATGCCTCCTCGCCGTATTAAACCCACCGACGCTAGCTCTTCGAACCCTAGGCCCACCCGTCGTACCCGTCGCACACAGCCCACCACCTCTAACCCATCCACCACACCACGCACCACTTCCCCACCTCCCGGTTACGATCCCGAATATGGGATGCAATTCCAATCCGATGACCATGCCGACCGATTCACGGCCATGGTCCTCCTTGCTGGTCAGGGTGGTCGGATAACCCAGGAATCCGTCGACCGTGACCTCCCCTTCCTTCAAAGCTTCGTTCTCCACATCCGCGAAGACCCACCCGACGTCTCCGAGCTCCACATTCCACCCCCCACGACCCCTGGTCCACAGCACAGGCCCCCGTCACCACCCCCAGAGGGTGGTGCCCCTGCTTAATTTTCCTCTCCCACTTTTGCCCCCCGTATTTGAGCCCATCTGTCTTTTCGGGGCCCAGCTTTGTCTCTGTCGGAGGGAGGGGACTATTTGCGTGTTGCTTTCTGACTTCACCTCTCTTTTGTTTTTGACTCCCCCTTGCACATCTCTGCATTTCGTTGATCATATCATTTCGCTTGCACTCTCTGGTCTAGCTTGGGGGACGTCTGTTTTGGTGTGCTGTCGTGTTTTGTTTGTTTTTCTCATTTTTTGTGTGTGTTTGTTTTTCACTTTTTGAGTGTCGTGTCGTGTAATTTTATTTTATTTTTATTTTCGTATTGTTTGATTTTGATTTTGATCTTTCTTTCTTTTTCGGTTTCATCTATGTGTTTTCCTCGTTTTCATTTCTTTTCGTGTCTGTGCGTATCCCCCCCATCTTCATTGCCCTCCCGTACTCACTCTTATTGCATTGAGGGCAATGCAAGTTTCAGCTTGGGGGAGTCGCACTTCGTGCGCCATTTGTGTTGTTTTTCTACGTTATTTGAGTCGTTTTCCATCGTGTTTTTCTTTTTTTCTTTTTCCTTCTTTCTTTAGCTCTTTCTCCTAGAAATGAATCCTATGATGAATCGCCACAAAGTCACACACACCTAGCATTGCATCGATAATCACACTCACTAACCCTAGGATTTCGAGTCCTCTTGCCTTTCACGCATCGTGGGTCCACTTAGCTTTTTGTGAGTCGTGTGTCGTGACTAGCATTTGGTGTGCTTCTGCTTTGTGGTTTTACTTTATATACCTGTTCATGAATGACCCCTAGATTATCATGTTTCGATATTGAATATGCGGTATTTGCTTTTAATGTCTGCTTCTATATGCATGCTATTTATATCGTATACTTCAATTCGCATGCGTCGGGATTCCACAACTAAGGACTAGGATAACCCATTTAGCCTAAGCTCTATTTAGCAAGAATAGTCTCCTTTGCCCGAGTGTTTAGATTTCGACTTCTTTTTTGTTTTACTTGGTGCAAATCCCCTCGTCGTGTACCGTTCTCCCACTTGGGAGAGTACACATGTGTATAGCCAATATCCCAAAAATCCAAAAAAAAAGGAGAAAAGAAAAGAAAAACCCAAAAAGAAAAGAAAAGAAAAAGATTGTATAGCCAAAAAGCCAAAAAAATATGCAAATACCCAAAACCCAAAAAAATTCCCGTGTGAATATTTTCATACTTGCCAAGAATAAAGGGAAGGCGAGAATTTGCACCGAGTGTTCTTCTCCACATCATCTCAACCCCCGTCGTTATCGAAAACACTTGGCTTGGGAACTTTTTAGCTAGTATCTAGGCTATAGTGGCGTGATTTCCTTAACCCTAGTTGTGGAGTCCCCGATGCATGATACGCTTCTATTCTCTCTATTCTCATGCATGCTTGGACTTATATTCGCCGCTTAATTCAATTCGATTCGATATTTGGGCCATATCTTGGATTTGTGTATATCGAGCCTCGTAGCACATCGTAGAAAGCATCACCATTTGCTAGCACACGACCATGCTCACTCGCGCTTCACTGCGTGGACCCACGACACTTATTTGGACTCGCTTTCCTAGGTTTAGTGGTGTGATTTGGCGTTTGCTTGCTAGGTGAGTGGTTTTTGATTTTGTTGGCTCTGATGGGCGATCTAGGGTTTAGAGTTTTCTTTTTCTTTCTTCCTCTCTATTTTCCCCTTCCGAGCTCCTACTCTCACTCGTCTTCCTCGAGGACGAGGAAGAGTTCAGCTTGGGGGATTTTGACGTGCGTTTATATTTCATACATTCACGCACGTTTTCTTTCGTGTTTCTCCGTATTTTTCCGCCGTCTCTTATTTGTTTTCGTGTATTTTCCCGTTTTCTTTCACTTTTCTTTGTTTTTCCATGATTGCAGGGGATTGACCACGTAGGGGACGTTTTACGATGATATCCCAAGTCCCCGGAGCAACGGGAGAAGTCACGCGTGATCTAGGGGGTCAAACGACGAAGTATTCATCTTTCAGCCCCTCACCCGGTCGGTTGGTCATCTCCAACCGATCGGGTGATGCACGCGTGCACCAATCGGTCTCTGCCGCAGCTCACAACGAAGTCACCCGACCGGTTCACAGACCGGTTCATCGGGGGCTATTCTCTGTTTTCTCGTAGCAAAGCGCCAACCGATCGGGTGACTCTCACCCGATCGGTTCATCTGTAGCTGAGAAAGATGAGCTGAAGACACGGACGTCGAACCGGCCGATTCACCCGACCGCTCCAAGATCCAACCGGTCACTCAAGAACTCACCCGATCGGTTCATGTGATCGGGTGAAAACTCGCCGTTTTCTGATATTTATTTGTAACGGATCAACCGATCGGTTGACTTGTCAACCGATCGGTTGATGCGACGGCCTATATATTGAACCCCTAGGGTTCCAGAAACGGGAGTTGCTGTTTTTCTACTGTTTTATTTCCTTGTGACGGCTGTAATTGTTACTCTTTTGTAAGTTTTCAGATCTTTCTAAAATTTTAGTATTGTCTTTATTACTCTATTACTTCCGCATTGCAATTGTCCGATTATGATTCCAACGGTTATATTTCATTTAGATTGCTTTTTCATGAATTTTTGTGAGTAGTTCCCAAATCTGGGATTTTGGTGGAAACCCCTTCGGGGGCTCTTCCCGATGCGTCCATAGGGTTAGGAAATCGATAGGGAGTAGGAATCTAATGGTTACGCGGGGCGTTTCATTGTCATCGGCGGGAAAAAGACCGCCTTTGACCGTCGGGCCAAGGGGGAATAAACTTGGCGGTTGACTCCCTAGCCATAGCTCACGCCTTTAGCGTAGACGCCAAATCCTAGCACGCGGGAGCGGCAGGATGAGACGTTGGGAGATATCGTTGCGGACTTAGTGCTCCCGGGATCGATCAGTGTTAATGGACACGGGAGTGCCCACTGATCGAATCCGAGAAGTCCGGTGTATCATCCTGGGCACCGACCGGAATATTGGGCCCATGGGACGCTGGTACCACTTTCAGAGGCAACGTCTCACCATTAGACCCTAATCCCGATCGCTATCCATACCCGTAGGCCGTATCGGCGAGAGTCTCTCGTCGGGTTGGAAACCAAAGTCCCGGGTTTACTTTCTTTTCGTTCATACGCTTTTATTTTCTTTCGTGACAACCAACCACCGATTCGGGCTAGCTCACCCCTCGGGGTGATTTAGGTCCTACCTGACCCAAGCATAACCTCGCCTCCCTGAGTTCGATATTCCCGCACCCTACACTAACCGTGAAACTTGCGGTAAACGACACCGCGCCGCCGCGACGCAAGCGGGGCGCCGGTCACCCACGAAGCATGAAATGCAATAGGACTCGGCTTCCTATGGTTAGTGAAGGTGATTATCGTAGCTAAGCTAAGTGTGTGTGTGGTTCCGTGGCAGATCATCATGTGGGGTCATCTCTAGGAGAGGGAGAATAAAAAGAGAGAAAGAAAAATAAAAACACGATGAAAACGACTCAAAAACGGTGAAAAAAGATAAAACTGACGCACAAAGTGCGACTCCCCCAAGCTGAAACTTGCATTACTGTCAATGCAATAGTAGTAAATACGGGAGGGCAACGAATATGGGAGGGACGTACGCACCGACTCAAAAAATTTGAAAACATGAAAAACACACAAACGAAACAGAAAGATAAAGAAAAAGAAAAAGAAACACACAAATAAAAGATAGAAAAGCACATCCAAAGAACACATATAAACAGGCACACAACAACGACATCACGCAACAATATGCACAAAAATCGATTTCCCCCAAGCTGATTATGACAATGCTAGCAAAATGATATGATCAATGTGATGCAGAAATAAATGGCAAGGGGAAAATCGGAAAAGAAAAAGAAAGAAGAAATCAAAATGCTGCAGAGGTAGTGTCCTCGTCCTCCTCGGAAGAGGATGGGGGTGTGGGCTGGAGAATTGATAGGAGTGCGAGAAGTGGAGAAAGTGGTGGAGGTGGTGGATGGATGGGTGCAGTGGTGGTGTGGATGATGGGTGGAGTGACGGTGATAATGGTCAGTGGGAGGGAAGAGGGGATCGATGTGGTGGGAGTGGGCAACGATTTCGAGCGCACGGCTAATTTCTTGTGGCGCGAATATGCAGTGGTGATGGAGGAGGGTGGTGGGAGTGTAGGGTCGACGGTCGTGGTCGTGGGTGGAGAAGATGTGGTGATGGGAGGGGATGATCGTCGAGGAGGAGAAGGAGGTGGTGATGGTGCTGGAGTAGATGGAGGAAAACCATAGATGTGTGTAAGATGGCGGAGAATGGCGGCCACATTTCGCTCGAGTGCGAGGAAACGTGGGTGTGAAAAGAAAGAAGTGGATGGGTCCGAGGAGGTAGAGGTAGATGCGTCAGTGCGCAGAGCAGCTAGCTCAGTATCAAGAGCGAGGCGAGCGGAGGTGGCCTGACGAACAACAGAAGAGGTGCCGACGGTAGTGGTCGTGCCGGCACCGGAGGCTAGGCCTAAGAGGGCCGTAGTGAGTGACTCAGAAGAAACAGCGACAGAAGCCGGGGTCGTGACACTAGGACCAGCCCCGGGGTCCTCCCTAAACATATGGATATCCTACTCGCCTAAGTGGGCGGCATGGGATGGTGGTCGAGGTGCGTCAGGGAGTGGAAACAGAAGATGTAACCCCCCCTACAAACTCTGGATCTGGAGGAAACGACCAATCTACCTCAAGATGAATAGACATACGGCCAGGATTGGGCAGAATGGTATAAGGAGCAGGGGGTGGCCATAGTAAAAGATATACCGACCCATGCCATGTGGATTGATCATGTGGGTGTGCCGCATGACATCAAGATCTAGATATGAAGATCCTGCGGCATGCGACAAATCGCGGGGGATAATGATGTTAAGCGGGGGGGTGTAAGGCAATGAGGGTAATGAGGGCCCCGTAGCAATATTTGCCCTTGCCGGCGCGGCTAATATCAAGGAGTTTTTGAATTAGCCATGCACCACCGTTAATGGGTACGCTCGGGGCCACGAAAGCGATCCCGTCAACACCTGGGATGAAATCAAAAGTCATATCCCAAAGGATAAATAAGTCAGTGATGGTCACGGTTTCGGACTCATCCCAGGGGAAGAAAGTGCTCGATATGATGCGGTGGGCTAGACGAAAGACAGGGTGGATGATGGATGAGGCCTTGGCCTTGCCTCGACGATAATGATCATGAAGGGTGAGGCGACCCCAAAAATAATCGACATCGAAGTCGCGATGAAAATCATAGGGACAGATATCGGCGCCGGGAATGGGTAAATCGAAAATGTTGTTGATGGTGTTAACATGGGTGCGGTAGTTTCGGTTTCGGATGCGGAAATCTATGATTGACCCCCCATCAGTTTTTAGAGTCGAGAGGAATTCGAGTGTGAGGGCGGGGTATGATGGTGCATGGGAGTTTAAGAAGCTTAGCCATCCTAGGTTTGTAAATAGAGTCTCTACTCCGGAGAAAACTCCGAGATCGATTAGGGTTTGAACATGGGCAAACTTAGTGGATAAATGAGATTGTTGGTTGAGTCGATTATAAAAATCTTTATGCTCTAGACTCAAGAAACGGATTTCATGTGGGCCCATCAGTGGGTCCTCCACGGGAATGATGGGTTGGGTAGGAGGTCGGGTAGGAGGAGTAGGAGGAGCACGTGCACGCGGTGGACGTGTGGATTTGTGTCTTTTGCGAGACGGCTCCTCCTCCCGCTTGATCCCATTACCATTGTCTTTGTCTTTGGCCATGATTATGTGGTGATGCAATGTGAATGCAAGGCTATACGAATGCTCACAATCAAACGACAAATGGAGCAAAATGCAAATACTTGGGCAAAGTAAAAATAAAGCTTAGGAGCGAGTGTACCCAGTATCGACGAGATTCCTTGCTAGCAAAAGGTCCCACACAGGGCAATGGAGAGAGTTGTGAAGCCGCAACACTTCAATCCAACAAGAGAAGAATTTTCGAAATTCACGGGGTTAGGGCTAGGGTTAGGGCGAATTTGGTGAGGAAGTGTGGTAGAGAGAGGATTGATGATGGGAGAGAGAGATGGAGGAAGTGGGGAAATGGATCTAGGAGTAGTGGGAGAGAGGATGAGACCGTTTGAGAGAGAGAGAGAAGACAAAATGACAGAGAGAGAGAGAGAGGAGAGTTCGGGTGAGAAATGAAATCGGGTGATGGGGGGTGTAGTTATAGGGTTAGGCGAACCGATCGGGTGAGATTTCACCCGATCGATTGAGGCGATTTCGAAAATTTCTTGTTGAAAAGCAGCTACAGGTGAACCGATCGGGTGAGTTTTCACCCGATCGATTGACCGCTTCACAAATTTCCCGAGAGCTCTGCACTTTCCACCCGGTCTGCCAGCCGATCACAGCCTGAACCAATCGATCGGTTGGTTTTTCACCAAAATTCCCGAGAGCTCTGCTACTTTCACCCGATCTGCCACCCGATCACAGCGTCAGCTCAACCGATCGGTTGACTTATGTTCTGATACTGGCCATCTTCAGACACAGCCCACCCGATCGGTTGATGCTTGAACCGATCGGTTGGGGGTAATTTCCTGCACAAACACAAAAATCATCTAAGTCTCCTGACGAAAATCCCCACGGCAGAATTTATTCACCAAAAATAAGAAAACTAATCCTATAAATAACGAAGAGGGTTCAGAACATGGGTTGCCTCCCATGAAGTGTTGTTGTTTAAAATCGTTTGCTCGACTCCCGATATATGATCTTCAGGGGGGATTATATGGGTGATGCCCAATAATCGGCATCCCTTCAGCTATAGGAGCAGGTGCATTTGTCGGTGACAGAGGTGACAGGTAGATGCTCTCGACGATCCTCCCGCTGGTGGTATCCGGGGGCTTTCCCCTCACATTGGCGTCAGTCGCCACTCTCTTCAGGATATGAACTTCATCGGCTGTGAGCCCCAAGGGCTCATTTCCTTTGCTCTTTTTCAGAGAAACCTTCTTAAATCCGAGAGGAGTCGTCTCGGAGACACACACTTCTCCAGCTACTTCTTCTTTTTCAAACCCAATGTGCTCCTCAAGGCCCCCCAAGCTATCAGGGGGTTCCTCAAGAGAACCTCCCAAGATCCAGCCTCAATGATTCTTTCTTCCTCGACATCCAGTAGATTACATCTTTGTTCCTCCGGTGGATGCTTCAGTGAAAATCCCAAATCAAACTCTACTTTCTGTTCCCCGACATTCAGGGACAGCTTCCCTTTCTTCACATCAATGAGTACGCCAGCGGTCGCCATAAAGGGCCTCCCGAGGATAATCGGGGTATGATTGTCCTCCGGCATGTCCATTACTACAAAATCCACAGGCACGTGTACGCCGCTGACGTTCACCGGCAAGTCGTCCACAACCCCCACCAGGTACTTCACCGATCTGTCTGCCAGTTGTAGAGTTATTCTGGTGGGTTCAAGGTCGCCCATTTTTATCCTCTAGTATAATGATAGAGGCATCAGACTCACGCTCGCACCCAAGTCGATGAGCGCCCGATTGATTTTCACATCTCCTATCGATCATGGGATAGAAAAGCTCCCTGGGTCCTTGAGCTTTGGCGGATTCTCTCGTTGAATCAGAGCGCTGCACTCCGCTGTTAGGACGACTTTCTCTTTCCTTGTACCCTTCATTACCAAATCCTTCAAAAAATTTGCATAGGAAGTGATGGTCTCTATAGCCTCCAGGAAGGGAATTTGCAAACTCAAGTCTTTAACCATGTCGAAAAACTTGCCGTACTTCTCATCTATTTTCGCCTTGGCAAGTCTTTGTGGGAATGGCACCATAGGCTTGAAGACTCTCGAGTTGCCCTCCTCATTCTTCTTCTTTTCTTCCTCAGAAGCTCCCTCCGGAGTCATAGTGTTTGATGCCGAAGCTCCATCGTCATTTGCTTTTAGATTTGGTCTCCCATCGACCAATGTAGCTTCGGGTTCTTTAGCAGCTTTCCTTGTCGGAATCTGTGTACTGCTCCTCAAGACTATCGCCAAGACATTTGCATGATCGTGCGTCAAGGCCAATGTTTGATTGGGCCCCCTAGGATTGACCTCCAACTGACCTGGCAATTCGCCATGTGTCCTCTGAAGATTGGGCACTTGCAACCCCAGCTGGGTCACTTGATCGGTCGAAGTCTTTTGTCCAATTTGCAGCTGCAGGTTAATCTTCTCCTGGTTCGATATATATTGGGTCAAGAGATTCTCGACCGGAGAGATTACCCGTTGTTGGTTATATGGTTGCTGCTGTGGTGGAAGCTGCTGATTTCTCGGGGTGGGTACTGTTGAAACATCAGCTGTTGTTGTTGTTGCTGCCGGTATAACTGTTGCTGCTGCCGAGGTGGCTGATACAATTGCTGCTGAGGTTGATGGGGCTGCTGGTATAGTGCCATGTAGCTCAGGTTCGGGTGGTTCCGTTTGTTTGGAGAATACGCCAGATTTGAGCTTGTCCTTGGTGGATAAGGTGCATTACACGTCGGGTTATAAAAAAGAGCACTCGCCTGATCCACCGGCAATGAGATATCACCACCATCAAAGTCTCCCAAGACTTCAGCTTCTACTGCTGCCACTTCCTGAGTGTTGGCACCACCAGCTCCTACCATGAATGTCGAGATCTGGGCAGATAGCAAATCAAATTTGCTAGACAGTTTGTCGACCTCCTCTACTCGGTGCATTCCTCCAGATCTTGGCGTGGCACGTTCATCGCACCGCCTTTCATTGTTAGACGCCATATCTTCTATAATCTTTCAGGCGTCTACTTCGTTCCTTGCCATGAAGGACCCTCCAGCCGCGACATCCATTAAGGACTTTAGATCATCCCTCAACCCATTATAGAACAAATTGATGATTTTCTATTTGGGAAGCTCATTGTGAGGGCATATCCTTTGCATCTCTTTATATCTCATCCATGCCTCATGCAAGGATTCGGGCTGGCTTGGGAGAAGGAGGAGATCTCGCTCCTCAGCTTCATTGTCTTCCCCGAGGGAAAGAACTTGTTCAGGAATGCATTGGACAGCTTCTCCCAAGTTGTAAAAGTATTGGGGTCCTTCCCCCTCAGCCATTGTTTGGCTTTGTCCTGCAGAGAGAATGGGAACAATCTGAGCCGGATGGCTTCAGCTAACACACCGTTAATTCTGAAGGTGTCGCACTTCTCCAGAAATGAGTCCAGGTGCTCGATTGGGCTCTCCATAGGAGCTCCTGAAAACTGGTCCTGTTGGATCTAAGTCACCAATGACAGCTTCAGCTCAAAATTCCCAGCCTTAATGTCCTGAGGTTGGATGCTGGACGTGGACCCGATGGACGGCATCGAGTACTCAAGCAAGGACTTCTGGGGAGGGATATTTTCTCCCATGGTGGCAGTAATCTCCCTTCTTCTTCTCTCGGTGTTCAAACGCCTCACGGTGGAGTTTATCTCTGGATCTAGAGGAATCAAGTCGTCGTGACTTCTTGTATTCCTACGCATGAATAATCAGGAAACACCCGTGAAGCAGTATGGTATAACGACAGAACAAAACAGAAAATAAAGAGTAGAAAATAAAAAGTAAAAATGTAGAATGCGAAAATTATCGCGTGGTAAGGATGTGAACTAGTCTCGGGGGTTCAAAGGGTCCTAAAAGAAACAAGCACGTTGCCTCCCCAGCAATGGCGCCATAAAGCTTGACGTCCCCTAGATTTGGCACTATAGGCAGTAGGATCGGGGATACCAGATTTAAATATTTATAACCGTAAGCGCACGATGTTGTAGTGTGGCCTGGGAGTCGAACTCATGGAGGCGTGTGTTGTGCTTGTTTTCAAGAAGGAACCGGTTCACCCGGTGGGTGAGCTAGCCCTAACAACCGGTTGGTTGTCACGAGAAATAAATACGAACGATGTAAGATATAAAAGGGAACCTAGGACTTTGGTTTCCACCCTATCATGTGTCCTCTCTGTTACGACCGACGGATAGGAATACGATCGGATACTACGGTTTAGTGGTGAGACGTTGCCTCTAAGAGTGATACCTAGCGTTCCATGGGCCCGATGTTCCGGTCGATGCCCAGGATGATACGCTAGGTCTACCCGGGTTCGGTCGATGGGCATTTGATTCGGAGTGAAAAGTGTATATTTATACCCCCTAACTACCTCCATTTTGTGCTAAAGATTAAGCTTAATCTTTCCCTTTTGTGTGAATTTCACTTTATGTTTCATTTTAGGGCTTACTCTCACTTTTGGCACAAAATATGGATTTTATCGTCTTTATTGACTTCCGACTATTTTTCATATGCTCCTGCTATTATTGTGATCATATCGTCAATTTTTGAGAATTATTTGAGAAATGAATTATTTTATATGATTATTGGAAGTCAATATTGTGTTTTAATAGTCATTATATTAATTCTCTCATCAAATGGACTAATTTCACCTTCCCCTATTTTTCAGGTACTCCTGGAAGTCTTGGAGATTTTCCAGAAATTTCTGGGATTTTTCTGGGATTTTTAGGTATTTTTGGGGATTTATTTGGAGCAAAAGAGGCATTAGAGGTAATTCTGGGAATTTTAAAACAAAAAACAAAAAAATAAAAAAAAATATCAAAATCCCCGGCCCACTCCCAGCGGCCCGCTCTCCTGAGCGGGCCGCTGCTTCAAACTTTAAAAAAAATTTAAACAAAAAAAAGAGCCCAAGGCCCGCTTGCCCGCTTGGGGCGGCACGCGCACAGCGCTTACCGCGCCCAAATGCGGGCGCTGGATGCACACGCGAGTCGGGCACGATTCACGCCCAACCCGTAATGATTTGATTGAGGCCTGGGGTGCGATTTTGAGGGCCTGTTTTCGTTTTTTTTTGGGATCTTTCGGCTGTTCTTCATTTTGGGGAGCTTTTCTAGGGCTTGGAAGGGGGAGGAGGCCATGGGAGCTTGAGGAAGCTTGGTGGAGCTTGGAGAAGCTTGGAGGAAGGCAAATAGGAAGAGGGAAGGCTTCATTTAGGGTGAAAGCTTTGGTGAAATGTCCCCTTTTTTCTATTGTATTTTGATATCTCACTTTTATATGAAACTTTGATGAATCTTTTGAATGAAATTTCCATCTTGTTTGATATGCTTGTGTAGTGTTAATGTGCTTGGGTTGTGATTCATTGTGTTTGGTTGCTAATTTTAGCCCTAATTATCTCTTGCCCATTATCATGTTAATGTTGGATGTTTCATTCAGCACAATTTGATTGGCTAAGTCCCGAGAGGGCACAATTTGAGAAAATACCATGCTTATATTTTATTAGTGCTACGATGATATGTCCATCCCTATTGCAAACTATTGTATGCTTGAATGTTAAATTTTCCGATTGGGCTTCCTTAGCCGGATGACCGATTGAGTTATATGCGGTAATTAGGACTTGATTAACACCAATTTTAATGAACCCACAACCCATGCTCTCTCTCCTAGCTATCCTAACCCCACTTTTGGTTCTCTAACCCTACCCACTTAGGATAGAATTTTGTATTTCACCATATTTTTTCCCACACTCTGCCACTGTTAGAGAGGTGGTTGTAACACACTTTATTTTTTTTATCGATCAACTTTGTGAATATAGAACGACTTGTCCCTGTGATCCGACCCGGTATTCACCGGTTATTTTTATTGCATTGACACTCCTATGCTTGGGAGTGGAAGTGATCATCGCCCGGTGTGCACACGCAACCGGGACGAGCGACTCGTAGTCTTACCGCAAGCACACGGCGTAGTGGCGAGCGGGTATCGAACTCAGGGAGGGACAAGTGACGGTGTCTATTTCTAATCACCTAGCTATCAAAATGGTCGAGAATAATTTGGGGTAAAATTGTCACAATCATTCGTATATCGATAGAAATATCAATAAAATAAAATGCCTAGGGATAGGGAATCCCCGCTACGGACAGTATCTCATAGTTGTGACTCGTAGGTTACATTATTGCTAGACTTGGATTTTAGGTGAACTAGTCGCAACTGAATGTAGAACCAAGCTCACGCTCTCGCGCTATTGCCGGTCTATAGCAAACCTAGGTTAGGGCCCAATCTCTTGTAAACCCTAACCTAAGCCACTAGCATTAGGATCGACATCATCCTTCAATCGTATCTCGAGCCCACTCTCGTTCAAACTCGAGCTACGACCTAGGTTGAGATAGTTCCTACCCGTCCAATCTCTTGCAAACGGGTATTGGTATAGAAGCGCGATTAAAAACCCTAGCTTTGGCCCAATCTTTTGCAAACTAATTCTAGGGGAGTCCAATCGCGAATCTAAATCGAATCTCTAGGGCTTCCTATCAGTTGGGATCCAATCTCTTGCAAATTCCAATCAATATGAGTCCCTAGCTATCCGTAATAAATCAATCCCAACCTAACCCTAATCAATTCTAGCAAGAATTTCACCAATTCATCACAACTTAGAAATAGGGTTCATAGGGTTCATCCACATGCCCTAGGACAATAGAACTACTCACTAATCATCATGCAATACATAGGAAATTCAATAGAAAATTCAACACAATTCATTGCAATGAAGAAATTATCAATAAAAATAGAGTTTTTGACAAGAAAGAAAAACAAACCAATGAGAATCCAATAGCATCCAACAAAAGTCCCCTTTCTAATCTCTCAAAAAAACCTAAATCTAATTAACTAAAAAGCTCTCTAAAAAGGCTGCAAAAAGTAGGGAAAAGTTCTCCTAAACTAGGGCAAAAACTGGGTTTAAATACCCTTCAAAATCGCCCAGAAATTCGTGACAAAAATGCTCCTGCGCAGCTCAAAAATCGCAGTTTACGCAGCAGGCGGGGCGGCTCACTCGGCCGAGTGACAAATGTCACTCGGCCGAGTGACAAACCCTGTACAACAACAGTAAGTCGGGACTTTTTCGGGGTCTGTCTTCGGAAGTGACTCGGCCGACTGACTTTACTCACTCGGCCGAGGGGCGTTTCATGCTCGGCTGAGTCGGAAGCCACAATCGCTTGTACATTTCCAGTAAGTCGGCTCTTTTTGATGGTGGATTTTCCCATGCCACTCGGGCGAGGGGATTTCCATACTCGGCCGAGTGGACTATCGTCACTCGGCCGAGTGCACGCCTATTTTCTTCAGTTGATGCGTGTCCGGTCTGGTCGGCCGAGTGGTCTTCTTGCCCGGCCGAGTGGGTGGTTCACTCGACCGAGTGAGATGCTGCAAATGCCCAAACTTCGTCTTTTCGCTTCCTCGTCACTCCTACGACATTCTTTCTTCTCCTACTTGTCTTCCATCGCCGAATAGCCCTCAAAAGAGTCTCGGGTGACACTCCGGAGTGGGTGCAAATCCTCTAGATCTCAAAATCACTCCGAATCGCTCCATATCTCCTGAAATACGACAAAAAACAAGAAATCGTGAAAAGCATCGCAATATTGCCGAATAATCGTGAAAAAACACGATATGAGCGATCAAAGTGGCATGCAAACATGCAGAAAAAGGGTGTAAAATATGGAGCGATCAAAATCCCCCAAGCTTACCTCTTACTCGTCCTCGAGGAAGATGAGTAAAAAGCAAACCCGATGGGCAAAATAATGGAAAATAAGGAAAAATAAAAACGAAAATAGAATAGAAACCGAAGAAGGGGGGTGCTAGATCATTTTTCTCAGGACGTGGGTTTTGCTTACTCATATAGCATACATCGAACATAAAACACACGTCAAAGACTTTTATTTCGATATCATAGTATAATTGACGCATTCAAAATAGAAAACCCCGAAAATATCAAAATAGCATGAAATATGGAATCATTCTAGGATTAACATCGTCTGAAGCATCTAAAGCGGTATGCATAACCATAGATCACACACTTTTCAATTGAATGCTTTCTATAAGGAGTATAAGAGATATCACACGATATGGAATAGTAAGAATAGAAACGTATGGTTTTCATGAAATGAATGCTAAGTATCGATTTTCTGGATTTCGTGAAACTTTAGCAATCTCACCGAGTATAGAAGATTACTTAGCCTAGGTTGTCATGCACCGTCAAGTAGTCACTCTCTCACACATCATTGGATCCTCTCCCCCAAGCTTATCCATAAGCGTGGTGGCATAAACAAATCAATATGTACATTCCCCATTTCTTTCGAAGCTCCAAAAAAAGTAAAAATAAAAATAAAAACAAAAAGAGGGAGGAAAGAGAGAAATTGTATGAGATGGGATCATTATGAACTTCTTTTCTCTTTTTCTTTTCTTTTTCTCAATTCTTTTCTTTTCTCTCTTTTTTTAAACATATATACATAAGCGATCCCAAATCAAAAGAGAGAAGGATATACAGGTATATTTATTTATTTTCTTTTTTATTTTGTGGATTTGGAGCATGAAAATATATAGTGGGGGAAATGCCAATAATAGACTTGCTAGGGGGGATTCACCAATGAATTTCAAGTAGAGAAATAATGCTCAAGATATATGGAGAAATAAATAAATGTATCGCTCGGTTCACTCTATAGGACGTGCATGACAACTTTCAGCAGAGTAATATAATCTACTCAGTTTAATCTCAAAAAGTAAACTAGTCCAGATATATCATCCTAGCAAACATTCAATCAACTTGAAGGTGAAGCGTACAATTCATGCAATAAGAAGTGATATGAGAGAAGAAAGCAGTACTCCAAATATAAGCAGACAATGCGTGAAGCTTGGTGTGTTTTCTATGATAAGCATACATATGAATCATCAGACATCAGCTAATAATAGAATTTCATCCATATTCATACAGGAAAAGAGTGGGTTACTATTTCAAAATGCGAAGCAGGACATAGCATATGATATCTGAAACAAAAGCTATGACGTGACAAAATAGCATGCATATAGAGATAAGCTAACACCGCGTCATCATCATCACAGAAAAATCATCTCTAGCAAAGGATGAAAGAAACAAAGATAAAAGAAAAATAGAACTATATACAATGCGGCATACTCAAAAAAGGAAAGAAAACGTGATGCATGATAAAAAACGAAAAAGTGGTGAAAATAAGTGCAAAAGTGGAAAGAAAGTGTGAGAAATAAAAAATAAAGGGTGGCAAAAATAAATAAGTGTGTGAACTCACTCCCCCAAGCTGACGTGCACAGTGTCCTCAATGTGCAAAGTGTGGCACACCGAGAGACGTGAAGTGGGTGGGGAGGGTGAGGATGCATGCATGATAAAAAGGAAAAAGAAAAAGAAAGAAAATAAAATATGAATGATGTGATGCATGCAAAGATCAGTATGATGTGGATATCAGTGTCCCCAAAAAGGTCTCTCCCTCACTCCCAAAAAGATATATAAAAAGATATGATCAGGAAGGCATCAGAATAATATGTGGAGTAGGGGGGCAAAAATCAATCACCAGGCCCAGGAACAAACGGGCAGCAAAACGACAAAAATATCAGAGGCATCAAGGGTGTGCCTAAGCTGGTGGTGGCCCTGCACCAGCACCGTCCTGTGGCGGAGGAGGTGGTGGGGGTGGTGGTGGTGCTGGTGGCTGGGAGGGTATGGGTGGTGGAGGCAGACGTGCAAGAATCTGATTCAGGCAAGCCTGAATACTAGGAAGGAATGCGACGTGGGTCTGCACAGAACTGACCGTAGCAGAGAGAGCCCTAAAGTCTCCTCAAAGTCCACTAACCGCCCCCTCAAGAGCACGAATGCTCTGAAGTAGAGTGTCAGGGGGTGGTGGAGCAGAGGGATGCACAGGTCGAACAGGTGAGGTGCGGGGCTGTCTTTGGCAGGAAGCATATAGGATGGGGCCAACAGGGTAGTGTGGAAGGGGCGCTGTGCTCACTAAAGGATGCCCAGCCACGGTGCGAGGCTGGGACACAGGCTGGGTCAAAGCAGCAGCAGCAGCAGCTGAAGCGACATGCAAAATGGGCGACGAGGTAGCAGGAGAGGTCTGTGACGTAGAAGTGGGGACATAAGTCATGACACTCTCGGTAAAGACAGCGGCAGTGGGGTCAGAAGGGCCAACGGCCGGGGTGGCCGTGGACAAAAGTGAGGTCAGAACCGTCACTGCGGTGGTAAAGGAGGTCTCGCCTGTCTCTAAAATGGTGGTGGGATGCTCAGGGCTCAGAGAGGTGATAGGCTCGATGGACATAGGCTCGGTAGAGGTGGTGGTGGAGGACGGCTCAGCAAAGATACTCCCGACACTGACAGAAGTGGGAACAGAAGTGTCGGAAGGTGCAGACAATGCAGGCTGAGGGATCACAGGGTCAACAGGTGGTGCAGGGGATGCCTGCTCTGCATCCTCAGGCTCAAGGACATAGGCAGCGGGGATGAGTAGATCCATCGCTGGAAGCCAGTCCCCGTGGGCTGGTCCAATGTGTGTCCGAGCGGGGCTCGGAAGAACCATATAGTCAGCACTAAAGGGAACGTGCAACCACACCCAGTGCCTACGACCAAGTGGACGAAGCATCTTCATCCGGGCCATAACGTCTATCGAAAGTGAAGTAGGGCCCGGTGCTCGTCGCAGGTCGTCAGGTAGGTCCACGCTAGTCATAAGGGCTAGAAGTGTGATCAGACCGCCGCAACAAATAGGTGAGCGAGCGCTCATCGAAATGATGATGCGGTCCAGAAACCAACTAGCAATATCTATCTCGACGTCGGGGACCAGGTCGTCGCTACCCCAATCCAGAACCCTAGGCTCGTACCTCGCAAGGAAGGTGGTCGCCATGAGGCACTGTGCAATGCGGAGGTAGGGGTGCAGGATGGCTGAGGCCTTGGCCCTACTAGGGTCAAAGGCAAGTGGGGATCCCGTGATCCGAGTCCAGAAGGTGGAGGTGTCGAACGACGGTGGTGGGATGTGCGTGGAAGCGTAGGCACGGTCGGGGACAGGGACAGCGGACCAGTGGAAGAATGTACGAAGCATGTCGAGAGTGATCTCGCACTCTCGATCCATCAGGCGGAATGTGCATCCTCCAGGGGTCCGGTCGATAGAGCTCAGGACCTCTAGTGTCGGACGGATGTAAGTATCCACCGACACCACAAGAAAATCATACCATCCCACATTGTCGTACAACGTGAGAAGCCCCTCGAGTACCCCTAGGCGATCAAGGTCAGCTAAGTGCGCGAACCTAGAGGGTACTATCGAGCGATGGCAGATACGCTCGAACCTGGTGCGGTGTGCGTCATTTAGAAACGTGATCCCCATCGGCCCGACAGCGGGGGCGGGTGGAGGGACAGGATCGGCTGGGATCGGCTGTGTAGGTGGTGGTGGCAGTGGTGGGCTAGGTGGAGAGGCATCCTCCCTAGCGTGAGAGGGACCGGGGTCATCGATCCGCCTCCGCTTGGGGGTGGATCCCCGTGTACGCGGCCTAGTGCGCGGCGGCATGTGTGCCGCGAGACGTGTCCCAACTAAATAAATGATGCGGCATGCTAAATGATGGAACGAATGTACCTGAACACGTCACGAGAGCAATAAGTGATGCGTGCGAAGAGACGCCTCCGCCGCGAAGCTCAATGCATGTCCAAAATCTCCCCAAAGCTCCCCCAAGCTAGCCTGCAAATGAAACGATCAAATCAGCGAATAATATTCAATACGTATGGAGGAGATAGGGGATAATAGACAGATATGAAATTTAATTTGGGTTAGGGACTCAACGGGCATACAGATCAAGAGAAACAAGGAGAAGAGGGGTTTTTGGGGCAAAACGGGGGAATCCGAGGCTGTGGAGGCCGACGCCGTCGAGGTGGATCGACGGCTGATCGACGGCGAGGCTCGGTCAGGCGATCGCCGGCGGAAGTGGTTCGATTTGGGCACGGGGGGTGAGAAGCAGCGGGTGAGGGAGAGGAAAAGGCAGCGGCTCGGGCTCGATTTGGGGCGATTTGGTTTTTTAGAAAGTCGCGCCCGCTGCTGAGCTTATATAGAAATTGTTACGACTTGGCCGAGTGGAAATGTCACTCGGCCGAGTGCGTAAATGAAAATTTTCGAAAAATCTCCTCCCCACTTACGAATCGGTCGAGTGGCTTTGGTTCACTCGGCCGAATGGAGAAACTCCACTCGGCCGAGTGGCTCTGCCACTCAGCAATTTTTAGGCTAGGAGGGTATTTGTTTCACTCGGCCGAGTGACAAGTCACTCGGCCGAGTGACAAGTCACTCGCCCGAGTGGCAAGTCACTCGCCCGAGTGGCAATTAAAACTAAAACTTACAGAAATTAACAGAGAGTTGGTCTGCAGAAACTTCCCTATTTGGTGCTCCACTCGGCCGAGTGGAGTCTTTGCTCGGCCGAGTGGCATATGCTACTCAGCCGAGTGACGTGCTGTTTTCTGCATCTGCACTCTGTTTTCGCTATGGTTTCTGTTTTTCTTCCTCCAGTCTATTTCTTCCTCCTCCTAAGGCCTGAACGCGTTCCTGGAGCGCTCTTCCTTGCCTCTATCATCCTCCATATGATTGATCTCCCTTTCTCCTTCTCCTGTCATGAAAAATAGGACCCGTTGTCATGATTTTCATGGACAAAAGACTCTAAAAACTAACAAAATCCTAAACCAAAAATGAAAATCAAATAAAAAATAATGCAAAAACCATCAGGTTGCCTCCCGACAAGCACTCATTTAAGGGCGTGAGCTCGACCCCTTAAGATATTCGTTTAGCTCGCAATGTTGGGCACATATGAGATGCACCCGTCAAACTTGTCGAGAAGGCCGCTCGGATTTGGGTCTTGATGATCATCGGTCTTCCTCGACGCCTCCTCATCATGAGCAATGTTGGGGGATAAGTCCCCCAAGCTAGAGCTTGTTCATATCTTCTTCTTGGCCGGTGATGCCGATCTTCCTTTCGGTGGAGCTTTCTTCGGATTCTTGGCCTTTGAGAGCTTGCAAAGCTCTCGTATTCTTGTGACATCAGCGTCGCCTTCATCATTGTCTGTGGAGCTATCTGGAGGGTCCTCCAACTTCTCTTCTTCACCCAAATCTTGCCCTTCTTCGAAGCCATCGTCATGGAGAGCACCAATAGAGTGGGGGATTGCTTCTTCAATTACTTCATCGAGAAGATATGAAAGATCGTGGGGACGTCCCTTGAGTAGATATATGCAATTCACTTCATCGGAGGGGACTCCTTCGGAATAATGCTTGAGCCGTTGTCCATTCACCTTGAATGTGGCTCCGTCTTTCCCCTCCAATTCAAAAGCTCCACCCGGTTGTATGTGCTTAATGGTGAAAGGTCCGGACCATCGTGATCTCAATTTTCTGGGAAAGAGTCGGAGCCGGGAATTGAATATGTGGACTTTATCTCCGACCTTAAAGTCCATGACCGTGATGCATGCGTCGTGGAGGATCTTAGTCCTTTCCTAATAAATCATTGAGCTCTCATAAGCATCACGTCTTATCTCATCAAGCTCATTAATGTCTAAGAGTCGCCTCACCGCAGCACTTTTTAGTCATAGTTGAATGTCTTAATAGCCCAATATGCGTGGTGCTCCAACTCTACCGACAAGTGACAAGCTTTCCCATAAATAAGTCGGTACGGTGTGGTACCAATAGGAGTGCGAAAGGCCGTACGATAAGCCCATAGTGCATCGTCCAATTTTATTGACCAATCTTTTCTAGATCTATCCACGGTCTTTTCTAGAATTTGCTTGATTTCTCGGTTCGACACCTCCACTTGGCCACTCGTTTGGGGATGGTATGCCATGCCAACTCTATGATTCACTCCATATCTTTTCAACATGGCTTCAAATTTGTTCTCTATAAAGTGGCTTCCCCCATCGCTTATCAGAGTATGAGGCACTCCAAAGCGTGGGAAGATGTTATGCTTGAAAAACTTGGATACCACCCTCACATCATTAGTGGGGGTCGCAATGGCTTCCACCCATTTAGAGACGTAGTCCACGGCTAGTAAGATATACTTGTTTCCTTTGCTTGACGGAAAAGGTCCCATTAAGTCCACTCCCCAACAATCGAATAGCTCAATTTCTAGAATGGGCCTCATCGGCATCTCGTTTCGCCTTGATATATTTCCGGTCCTTTGGCATCGATCGCATCCCTTGACGAAGTGATGCATATCCTTGAACATGGTCGGCCAAAAGAATCCGCATTGCAATATCTTGGCGGTGGTCTTAGATGAGGCGTGATGTCCCCCGCATGGCATACCATGGTAATGCAAGATGATTGACGTGGCCTCCTCCTTGGAAACACATCTCCGAATAACACCATCCTTGCAAACCTTGAAGAGATACGGATCTTCCCAAAAATAAGTTCGGACTTCATGCATAAACCTCCTCTTTTGTTGCGTGGGCATTCCGCAAGGTTTTATCCCACAAGCCAAATAATTGACGAAATCCGCATACCAAGGCACCTCTCCCGGCCTTATGGCATATATCCTCTCGTCAACAAAGGTGTCATCGATAGGTAGGCTCTCTTCCTCATCGCCGCGAACAAGCCTAGATAAGTGGTCCGCCACTTCGTTGTCTGTTCCCTTCTTGTCCCTAATCTCCAAGTCAAATTCTTGCAACAAAAGTATCTATCTTATCAACCTTGGTTTTGCCTCTTTCTTGCTTAGAAGATACTTTAATGCCGCATGGTCGGTGTGGACAATAACTTTGGATCCAAGGAGGTAGGAACCGAACTTCTCGATGGAGTAGACAACCGCTAAAAGCTCTTTCTCGGTGGTGGTATAATTTTTCTGCGCGTCGTCCAATGTCTTGCTAGCATAGAATATAGCTTGAAGCTTCTTGTCTTTCCTTTGTCCTAGCACCGCTCCAATGGCTTGGTCACTTGCGTCACACATGAGCTCGAAGGGGAGGCTCCAATCCGGCGGTTGTATGATGAGGGCGGAGATGAGTGCTTCCTTCAACGTATTAAATGATTGCAAGTACTCTCCTGAAAAGACAAAGGGGGCATCTTTAGCGAGTAAGGAAGTAAGTGGTCGGGCAATTAGGGCAAAGTCCTTGATAAAGCGTCGGTAAAACCCCGCATGACCAAGGAAGCCTCTAATGCCCTTTACATTAATAGAAGGAGGGAGTTTTTCGATTACCTCGACTTTAGCCTTATCAACCTCAATCCCTCGAGAGGACACAAGATGTCCAAGCACTATCCCCTCGGTGACCATAAAATGACATTTTTCCCAATTAAGGGTGAGATTGTTTTGTTGGCATCGTTTGAGGACTTTTGTAAGATTAGCCAAACAAGAATCAAACTCACTCCCATACACAGAAAAGTCATCCATGAAGACTTCCATAATATTTTCAATGTAATCAGAAAAGATTGATGTCATGCACCTTTGAAAAGTGGCGGGAGCATTGCAAAGTCCAAAGGGCATCCTACGATAGGCATATGTCCCATAAGGACATGTGAAAGTGGTCTTTTCTTGGTCGTCTTCATGCAAGGGAATTTGAAAGAACCCCGAATACCCATCCAAATAACAAAAGTATTTATGTTTAGCAAGGCGTTCAAGCATTTGATCAATGAAGGGTAATGGGTAATGGTCTTTCCTCGTGGATTTATTTAGCTTCCTATAGTCAATGCACATTCGCCATCCTGTGATGGTGCGTGTCGAAATGGGTTCTCCCTTATCGTTTTTTACAACGGTCATTCCCCCTTTTTGGGAACGACGTGAACGGTGCTAACCCACCGACTATCAGAGATAGGATAAATAATGCCGGCTTCGAGTAACTTAAGAATTTCTTTCTTAACCACCTCCTTCATGTTGGGGTTCAACCGCCTTTGAGGCTCTATCGAGGTGGCTTCGGTGTTTTCCAAGTGGATTCTATGCGTGCAAAGCCTAGGGCTTATTCCTTTAAGGTCAGAAATGGTGTAGCCAAGCACATCTTTGTGACCCCTAAGAACGTCTAAGAGTCTTTCTAGTTGATCATGGTTTAGGTGGGCATTAACAATAACCGGGTAGGTCAATTTATTACCCAGGAAAGCATACCTTAGATTTGGTGGTAATTGTGTAAGCTCTACCTCAGGTGGCGCTGTATCCTCTACTTCATCTCCTTGTGTAAGCTTGATTTCTCCTGCAACATCTGGGTTCAGATCTTTGTCCTTGAGAAGGCTCCACCACGCCGACTCGGATTCACTTATTAGTGAGGACGGTGCATCGGAATAGACGCTGCACGATTCTGCGTGGGCATCGATGGGATCATCATTGTGCTCCGATCCAAGCCTGAGATCAAGAGATGCGTAAGTGAGTTCACAAAAATAAGAGTAAGGGTCGTAGAGTGTACTTCCCTGAATCTCGGCTTGATCAATGGATTCCTCAGAAGAGTAGTACTCTTCAATGCATGTTCTGCCCTTTTCAAAATATAACTTGCCGACCCTCACATCAACTCTGATGTTGCCCTCTATAGTCCCTTCCGGGGAGATTTGATCCATCACAAAAATGGCAAATTGTTGCTCAATGGGGTCCTCGATATCAACGGCGAATGCCCCTGTGGCATGGACCTCATCAACAAGTTCTTTAAGAAGGCTTGCGAAGGAGTCATCATCTCCCAGGCTTGACTCAGCCATTAACATTGCCTCCCCCATGTTCCTGTTAAGATCTTATGGAGAAATCTGGGGAAGCAAGTAAGTAGGGCAGCAAACAGAGTCAAAAAAAAGGAAAAATAAAGAAAGAAAGATGGATAGATGATGAGAGATAACCAGGTGATCAAAATCAAAAACCGTCAATAGCCTCTCCCCGGCAACGGCGCCAAAAACTTGGTCGTCGCCCGGTGTGCACATGCAACCGGGACGAGCGACTCGTAGTCTTACTGCAAGCGTACGGCGTAGTGGCGAGCGGGTATAGAACTCAGGGAGGGACAAGTGACGGTGTCTCGTTCTAATCACCTAGATATCAAAATGGTCGAGAATAATTTGGGGTAAAATTGTCACAATCGTTCGTATATCGATAGAAATATCAATGAAATAAAATGCCTAGGGACATCGTTGTGACTCGTAGGTTACATTATTGCTAGACTTGGATTTTAGGTGAACTAGTCTCAACTGAATGTAGAACCAAGCTCACGCTCTCGCGCTATTGCCGGTCTATAGCAAACCTAGGTTAGGGCCCAATCTCTTGCAAACCCTAACCTAAGCCACTAGCATTAGGATTGACATCATCGTTCAATCGTATCTCGAGCCCACTCTCGTGCAAACTCGAGCTACGTCCTAGGTTGAGATAGTTCCTACCCGTCCAATCTCTTGCAAACGGGTATTGGTATAGAAACGCGATTAAAAACCCTAGCTTTGGCCCAATCTCTTGCAAACCAATTCTAGGGGAGTCCAATCGCGAATCTAAATCGAATCTCTAGGGCTTCCTATCAGTTGGGATCCAATCTCTTGCAAATCCCAATCAATATGAGTCCCTAGCTATCCGTAATAAATCAATCCCAACCTAACTCTAATCAATTCTATCAAGAATTTCACCAATTCATCACAACTTAAAAATAGGGTTCATAGGGTTCATCCCCATGTCCTACGACAATAGAACTACTCACTAATCATCATGCAATACATAGGAAATTCAATAGAAAATTCAACACAATTCATTGCAATGAAGAAATTATGAATAAAAATAGAGTTTTTGACAAGAAAGGAAGACAAACCAATGAGAATCCAATAGCATCCAACAAAAGTCCCCTTTCTAATCTCTCAAAAAACCTAAATCTAATTAACTAAAAAGATCTCTAAAAAGGCTGCAAAAAGTAGCGAAAAGTTCTCCTAAACTAGGGCAAAAACTGGGTTTAAATACCCCTCAAAATCGCCCAGAATTTCGTGACAAAAATGCCCCGGCGTAGCTCAAAAATCGCAGTTTACGCAGCAGGCGTGGCGGCTCACTCGGTTGAGTGACAAATGTCACTCGGTCGAGTGACAAACCCTGTACAACAACAGTAAGTCGGGACTTTTTCGGGGTCTGTCTTCGGAAGTGACTCGGTCGAGTGGCTTTACTCAATCGGTCGAGGGGCGTTTCATGCTCGGCCGAGTCAGAAGCCTCAATCGCCTGTACATTTCCAGTAAGTCAGCTTTTTTGATGGTGGATTTTCCCGTGCCACTCGGGCGAGGGGATTTCCATACTCGGCCGAGTGGACTATCGTCACTCGGTCGAGTGCACGCCTATTTTCTTCAGTTGATGCGTGTCCGGTCTGGTCGACCGAGTGGTCTTCTTGCTCGGCCGAGTGGGTGGTTCACTCCGTCGAGTGAGATGCTGCAAATGCCCAAACTTCGTCTTTTCGCTTCCTCGTCGCTCCTACGACATTCTTTCTTCTCCTACTTGTCTTCCATCGCTGAATAGCCCTCAAAAGAGTCTCGGGTGACACTCCGGAGTGGGTGCAAATCCTCTAGATCTCAAAATCACTCCGAATCGCTCCATATCTCTTGAAATACGACAAAAAACAAGAAATCGTGAAAAGCATCGCAATATTGCCGAATAATCGTGAAAAAACGCGATATGAGCGATCAAAGTGGCATGCAAACATGCAGAAAAAGGGTGTAAAATACGGAGCGATCAGGAAGGCGTGCCCCGTGCGCGTCCTTCCATCGTCAACCAATTGGCACCGTTGTCGGGGACAACGGTTTTTGCATTTACATTTTCGATTGATTTTGAAAATGTTGGCGAGATACTTCCCACTATTAGTGTGAGTCTTTTCCGATTCTTTATTTTTCACTTTTTGAAAATTTTCGATTGGTTCACTTTATGATTCTTTATCTTTCATTTATTATCTTTCATCTTTATTTGTTTTCCACTTTTTGAGTCCTTTTGATTGTTTGTTTTTGTTTTTTTTCAAACATGGCAAGTACTTCAAATTCTCTTGGGTTTGACATGCGAGTGACCAAATCCCTACCGAAATTCCTTGGTAAGGATGCGGAGAGCCCTTACCTACATATTAAGAAGTTTGAGAGTGCTTGCAAGCTTCATTTTGATGGGAACACATGTGCAGAAAAGTTTTATCTTAAATTCTTTCCCTATTCGTAGGATGGTAGTGGATTAAAATGGTTGAAAGTTTATCTCCCACATCTTATTCCATCTTGGCCAGTACTAAGCACAAATTTTGTATGAAATTTTTCCATCTTACAGGACCAAAACATGGCAAGGAATAATGGTGAACTTTGCTCAGCGCATCGGTGAGACATTTTTTCAGGCTTGGACACGCTTTTCAGAGGTAGTGTACGGTTGTCCACATCATGGATTTGACAGGGTGCGTCTCCTTGGATTCTTCTTGGAGGGTCTGCTTCCGGAGACGCAGAATTTTGTGGATTTGTTGGACAACGGCCACTTTTTGGACATGGATGAGAATGCGGCTTGGTGTTATTTGGAGTCCTACAAGGAGGAAGATCACACATTAGTTGTGACTCCAAATGAGCCAAGCCATAAAGTTTTGGTCCACCAAGCCCCGAATGAAGAAGTTTTTATGGATCTCACCCCACCGGTAGTTGAAGAATTAAGTGCCACATGCCAAGTAGTAGTTGAGGAACCAAGTGTTGGCATGGAGGAGTTGGTTGAGCCGGTGGAGGAAATTGTCTTGTCGACACCTACTATTTCTGCTGAGCCGTGTCACTTATTTGTTGAGGAATTGTTCGTTGACATGGTGGAGATAGAGGAGCTGATCGCGCGCATACTTGGGAGCAAAGTGGACGAGGAGGATTGTTCTTGTATTGATGAGGCTGAAGAAGAGGCAAGCGAGAATGAGCTTATACCACATGCTATCATGGATCCCGAGCTTCCCTCTCCTTCGGTAGTTTCTATGGAGATAGCACTTCCTCCCCCGACTGATATTGAATGCCGCAGGGACGAGCTTCAAACCACATCATATTTGACCATCCAGGGAGTTTTCTCACACATTCATCATACTTTTCATTCCGTATTCTATATTGATGATTATGTGTGGATGTCTTTTTTTGGGAATGTGTCCACATCTCTCTCTTACACAACCCGTCTCCTTCCTTATATAGGTACACACTTTGAGGAGATGCTTGGGGTTGTGTACGTGGCCGCCATTTCCAGGTTCGGTCGAGGAGCATTGGCGGAGGAAATGAAAGGTGCGTTGAAACAATTGCCACCTCGATGGAAATTTTGGATCCACCATTTGCTAAGGTGTATTCTTTCCAATAGTGTAAATAAATAAATGTTTTATTTTAGTGTTTCATGTGCTTTTCTTTTTTTCTTTTCTAGGATCTTTTGTGAGATGTAATACTCTCCCAACATTGAGGACAATGTTTATTTTAAGTTGGGGGACAGTGTTAGAATCTTTAGGAATGTTAGGATTTTGGTGTTAAATTTTTTTTTTGAGATCCCTCCATGTTTCCATCACCCAATGAACTTTATTGCCTATCATATTTGGCCTTCTCGTTCCTACACCGCTAGCTTTATGTAGTCCCTACATGCTTTCTTGTCATGCTATTTTTCGGATTATTATTTTGGTATCCACTTCTTCGATGTTTGATTGGCACGTTTTCATTTCTTTTCCATTTTGGATTCAAATGCTAATATGCCATGTATGAATCTATTCTATACGTCGTGATATCTCTTTGAAATAATTTGGGGAAAGTTTGGTGTAAGTAATTTCATGTTGGGATGAATGGTGTTGTTTTTAATTGGATTGGGGATGGCCAATTTGTTATACTTTGTTTTCTTCTAAGGAATGGGTGGATGAGTTGATAATTCATGTTGGAATGGGAAAAAGAGAGCTAATATAAGTGAATGTTTCTTTCCAATCAAATTGAGTAGCCGGTGCCCCACGAAACATTGGGTAGGACGCCAAAAATGAGATTTAGGGGATCATTCCATCCCTTTGCCTATGTAGCGTTATCGCGTGTATGCAAAGGTGGCGTGTTTGCATTTCATAGCGTTATCGCGTGAATGCAAAACATAAACATCAAAAACAAAAAAAGAAGAAAAAAGAAAAAAAAGAAAAAATGAATGAATAATGAAAGAATAAGCAATATGAGTGATGCAATCTCATCTCCCATAACTTAGAGGAATTTTTTTTGTTTTGGCCATTTCCATGAAAATTAGAAAATTTCCCATTTGTGATATATCCCGATACATGTGATTCGGTGCTTATTTCCTTACTTTTCTTTGAATTGGATTGAAGATAGTTTCATTTGTTATTTACTTTCACACATTGGGTATATTGGCTTTGAAATCATTTGGAAATATCATTTGGGGTGTGCCATGAGGATATTGTGAAGTTGGTGCATGTTTTCATTTCAATCCAAATTTATCGCGTATTTTGCTAGGGACTAGAAAAAAGCTAGTTGGGGGGTGTGATTCGGAGTGAAAAGTGTATATTTATACCCCCTAAATACCTCCATTTTGTGCTAAAGATTAAGCTTAATCTTGCCCTTTTGTGTGAATTTCACTTTATGTTTCATTTTAGGGCTTACTCTCACTTTTGGCACAAAATATGGATTTTATCGTCTTTATTGGATTCTTACTATTTTCATATGCTCCTGCTATTATTGTGATCATATCGTCAATTTTTGAGAATTATTTGAGTAATGAATTATTTTATATGATTATTGGAAGTCAATATTGTGTTTTAATAGTCATTATATTAATTCTCTCATCAAATGGACTAATTTTGCCTTCCCCTATTTTTCAGGTACTCTTGGAAGTCTTGAAGATTTTCCAGAATTTTCTGAGATTTTTCTGGGATTTTTAGGTATTTTTGGGGATTTATTTGGAGCAAAAGAGGCATTAGAGGCAATTCTGGGAATTTTAAAACAGAAAACAAAAAAATAAAAAAAATATCAAAATCCCCGGCCCACTCCCAGTGGCCCGATCTCCTGAGCGGGCCGTTGCTTCAAACTTTGAAAAAAGTTAAACAAAAAAAGGAGCCCAAGGCCCGCTTGCCCGCTTAGGGCGGCACGCGCTGCGCGCGTGTCGCGCCCAAATGCGGGCGCTGGATGCGCCCGCGGGTCGGGCGCGATTCATGCCCGACCTATAACGATTTAAATGAGGTCGGGGAACGATTTTGAGGGCCAGTTTTTGTTTTTTTTGGATATTTCGGCTGTTCTTCATTTTGGGGAGCTTTTCTAGGGCTTGGAAGGGGGAGGAGGCCATGGGAGCTTGATGAAGCTTGGTGGAGCTTGGAGAAGCTTGGAGGAAGGCAAATAGGAAGAGGGAAGGCTTCATTTAGGATGAAAGCTTGGGTGAAATCTCCCCTTTCTCCTATTGTATTTTGATATCTCACTTTTGTATGAAACTTTGATGAATCTTTTGAATGAAATTTCCATCTTGTTTGCTATGATTGTGTAGTGGTAATGTGCTTGGGTTGTGATTCATTGTGTTTGGTTGCTAATTTTAGCCCTAATTGTCTCTTGCCCATTATCATGTTAATGTTGGATGTTTCATTCGGCACAATTTGATTGGCTAAGTCCCGAGAGGGCACAATTTGAGAAAATACCATGCTCATATTTTATTAGTGCTACGATGATATGTCCATCCCTATTGCAAACTATTGTATGCTTGAATATTAAATTTTCCGATTGGGCTTCCTTAGCTGGATGACCGATTGAGTTATATGCGGTAATTAGGACTTGATTAACACCAATTTTAATGAACCCACAACCCATGCTCTCTCTCCTAGCTATCCTAACTCCATTTTTGGTTCTCTAACCCTACCCACTTAGGATAGAATTTTGTATTTCACCACACTTTTTCCCACACTCATCCACCGTTAGAGAGGTGATTGTAATACACTTTATTTTTCTTTATCGATCAATTTTGTGAATATAGAACGACTTGTCCCTGTGATCCGACCCGGTACTCACCGGTTATTTTTATTGCATTGACACTCCTACGCTTGGGAGTGGAAGGCGTGCCCCGTGCGCATCCTTCCGTCGTCAACCAATTGGCGTCGTTACCGGGGACAACGGTTTTTGCATCTACATTTTCGATTGATTTGGAAAATTTTGGCGAGATACTTCCCACTATTAGTGTGAGTCTTTTGCGATTCTTTATTTTTCACTTTTTGATTTGAGATTTCTTTATTTTTTTCACGTTTTGTGTCCTTTGCTATCTTAATTTCCATTTTCTTTTATAAAAATTCAAAAAAAGTTATGGACTTTAACGGCATAAATTCTTTGTATGATGCACTTTCATTTTCTTTGCACATGACCACTTCTTTGAAGCTCAAATTTGCCAGCTTTGCTCAAATTTACGGTGAATCCTTCTATCAAGCTTGGAGGAGGTTCATGGATTTATTAAGCAGCTGTCCACATCATGGATTCACGGTAGACCATCTTTTCCAGTTTTTCTACGAGGAGTTGAAGGACGAGATGCAGGACTACATGGCGATGTTGGACGATGGAGCTCTATTTGACATCTCACCTGAGGATGCTTGGAAGTACTTGGAGTCCATGGAGGATATGGCACGACCATTGGATGGGACTTCAAGGAGTGATCCATTAGCGCTAGATCACGATAGCATTGGAGCACCCTTGACCAAGGAGAGCAAATCGTGGACGCACCCTTGCAACCCTTGGGCGAGGAACTTCAATTGCTTATTCAGACACAGGAGGCTCAATCCCAATATTTTCTACAGAGCATGGAGACTCGAAGCCAGTATATTCATGAGATCATTTCCAGTCTCGCATTGCTTGCCTTTTGCTTGGGAGAAGGAGATTTGTGTGAAGATAGAGAGGACGAGCGTGAAATTTTGGATGGAGTGGATGAGGAGACTAGTAGGGCCACGAGCTCATCGATCATTTTGGTGGAGTCCGAACCATGCTCTCCCCCAATCTTGTTCCAAAATCCATCATTCCTCTCCCCCGTGGACAGGCATCATATAGAGATGGAAGCAATCACTTTAGGGAGTTTTCGTCAACTTGATTTAAATTCTTTATCTTATGTTGACGACTATATTTGGATCACTTTTGTTGAAAGGCAACTGTGTCGGCTTTGGATTGACACACCCTCTCTCTCGCAGGGCACTATTGGAAATTTTATGCAGGGAGCACTTATTGGTGTGTTGCTAGGGTCCAAAGTGATTTGTGGAGGGAAGACGCTCGCGGAGGAGTGTGAAGATCTAATTGAGCAACTTTCATCACCATTATACATCCGAGATCCTCCTTTTGACCCTGGTGATCTCCTTCTAGTAGTATAGAAATTTTAATTTAATGCACTTTCTATGCTTTTTAGGATAGTTTTATTTCAATAAACCTCTACTTTTTCAACATTGAGGACAATGTTTATCTTTAGTTGGGGGAGAGTAGTAGGTGGTTTTAGGATGTTTAGTTAGTTGTCATCGTTTTAAATTTTTTTTGTGTTTTTTTGTTTGGAGACATCCATTTTGACATCACCAATCATTTTTCAAGAATATCATTTACCCTCCTTGCTCTCTTGCTAGTTATTTGCTTAGTCCCTTGCCGTTTCATCTTCGTGCATGTTTTCGGATTCAAATTCTATTTTCAAATCCTAAATTGTGATTGGCATGCATTTGATTGTTTTTTCTTCATGAAATCAATTTTAATATGCCATTTATGATGTGAGCGCTTAACTCCATGAATTTTGTCTTCAAAATGGGTTAAATTAGTTTTGAACAAGCTTTGCGATGCATTAGTATGGATTAAGCAAATTGAGTAGAGTAGTTTTCAATTAGATGGGTTATGATTATGTGCCTAGTGTGGTTGGTTGGTATGTTGAACAAAAGAGAGAAAGAAGGCAAAAAGAAAGCAAAAGAAAAAGAAAGCAAAATAAAAAGAAAACAAAAAAGATAAAGAATAAGAATAAGTGCATCGTTCTTCTAGTTTTGTCAAGTAGCCGGGTCCTCGTGCCTCAAGAAGCTTTGGGGATTCGCGTCGAAAATGAGATTTAGGGGATCATTCCCATGTCCATTAACACCGACCGACTCTGGGAGCACTAAGCTCGCAATGATTACTCCCGACATTTCATCCTGCTGTTCCCACGCGCTAGGATTCAATGTCTACGCTAGGGGTGTAAGATATGGTTAGGGGATCAAACGCCAGTTTTATTTCCCATTGGCCTGACGGTCAGAGGCGGTCTTTCTCCTGCCAATGACAATAAAACACCCCGCGTAACCATCTAAATTCCCAAATCCTATCGAAATCCTAATCTTATGGTCGTTCTAGGGAGAACCCACGAAGGGGTTTCCACCAATGCCCTAGATTGGGGAACTACTCACGATTCATAGCAAAAATATCAACACAACAAAATTTAGCCATTGGAATCAAAATCAAGCAATAGAAGTATGGAGCTAACAATAGTATTAACGTAGTATCAAAGTTTCAGAACAACCAGAAAACTTACAAGACAGAATAAATTCGGAGCCGTCAAAAATCCCAAAAAGACCGAAAAATACCTGGGGATGCGTTCTGGAAAAAAACCTACGGCTATTTATAGAAAACACGACCACCCGATCGGTTGAAGCTTCAACCGATCGGGTGAGTCGACGGTCGACATTGCCTTCAGTTCTTCAGATACATCACCCGGTCGCTGAACCGATCAGGTGATGTCGTCGGGTCGTTAGCTGGGAGATTTCGGCTACAGATGAACCGATTGGGTGAGATGTCACCCGATCGGTTGGAATTCAACTCCAAAAAAACAGAGATCTCTGTCGGTTTCACCCGATCACTGAACCCATCGGGTGAGCTCTTCTTCACTGCTGCTCCTGTCTGGGTCGGATACGCGTGCACGAACCGATCGGGTGGGACCGTCCACCCGATCGGTTGAGGGCTGAAATCTGATATTCTTCGATATTTGGCCCTCGGGATCGTGCATGACACCTCCCATTTCTCCGGGGACACATGATATCTGCTTTATATGTCCCCAACACTGGCAACCTCATGCATTGGCACAAAAACACAAAGGTGAAAGAAAACTAAAAATCACGAGAGAATGGATACAAAACATTGAAAAACAACGGAAAATCACGAAGAAGACGTGCGTGAATATATAAAATATAGACGCACGTCAATTGGTCGACTAAAATTGATGTGAATGCAAATTGCCTATTAATTCTAATTCAATTCATAGGGTTTATGTTTGTGTGTGACATCTTCAAGGCTTTAACAATATTCTATTAAAACAATAAATGAAAATTACATCATTTATAAGAAATGTTTTCAAACTCTTGATTGTTGTAGCCTTTGATCATCTCCTTGTCATGGAACTCTTCATGTCATCTTGTTGCCTTGGGGTCATATCATCACGAATATGTCAAACTTGCTTTGTGATCTTGCCTTGTCATCCATGCTTGAGCAATCTACAATTGGTCTTTTTGTTCCTTTCATAATATACATATTCATTTGACCAAATATTATGTTTGTTCATCATCAAAATATGTGTTGGGGAAATTCAATTCCCTGTACAAGGTTACTAACCCCAGACTTTTTGAAATGGAACTTAGGGGTAACTGCCGACGCAACCGCCCCTTTCCCCTTTATATTCTCCTAACTTGAGTAAGCTCCCCCTATCCTAGAGAAAATCCTTAATCAGCCCCCTTCTTCTACTCTTGCTCCTAAGCCATAACTTAGCCACCACCAGCTGGAGATGACCCTTACTCATAGGAGATGCGTCTCACCTACCAGATCTACCCTTATTTTGCATATTTCCTACTTTTTGGAAGTTTTCACTTCCCTCTCTTTAACTAATCTTTGTTGGATCCTGTAGATGGCAGACAACAATAGAAGGGGGTTTAATAGTGTTGTGTATAGAAATAAAACTTTTCGAGAATTAAAGCCCTTCTAATAAAGTTGACTAAGTCTCCAAGAAGTGTTACCTATCATGGTACTTAATCAGCACAAATATAATGCTTGTAATAAGATAGAGATAATGAACACAGCGGAAATTAGATCAAAGCAGTAGAGATGTAATAAGGATAGTCATGTCGCAAACACCGAGAATTTATCCTGGTTTTCCATAACTTGGGTACGTCTAGTCCTCGACCTCGCCTAGGATATCCATTATTGCTACAACCTACAATACACTTACCTAACTCCACTTACTAGGATTTCATAACCACCTAGCTACACCAAAACTAGAATTTCAAACCAAGTACAAAAAAGCCCTTTTCACAAGGGAATACAACACCTTACCAATCGACTAACTAATGCCTTTCTCGAGACGTACAAACCTTTGTCGATTGATAGTTACACCCTTTTGATCCTTTAGCCAAAATGATGAAGCTTTGTGTGTAATATGTGGCTATAAAAAATCAAAAATTCCTTTATCTTAAAATAGTAGAAATTGTTATGAATCAACTACTGGGGGAGGAACCCCCAGCCCTTTATTTATAGGCCGGATAGGAGAGTTACAAGACAAGAAACATAGATATGGGCATATCTCTAAGATACCCACAATCCTAAGAAACTCTGGTTCATATCCATTCATAACACTCCCCCTTATCCAGCCATAGGTGTGGACTCTGCTCATGAATACTTTAGGATTCTGAGCGTAATATGAGTCTCACATGGGGTGGATACTTCAGGATCCTGAGTTGGTGAGGTTTGCCTCGTTAAAACCTTTAGCTATGGAAAACCATGTGGGAGAAACCATAGTTAAGGAAAAAGAGTACAAACGCTCTTTAACTCCCCCTGATTTATACAAGTGACTCTGCTCATGAATACTTCTGGATTCTGAGCGTCACAGAGGGGTGGATACTTCAAGATCCAGAGTTGATGTGATTTGCCTCGTTAAAACCTTTGGCTATGGAAAGCATAGTGGGAAAAACCATAGCTAAGGGAAAAGAGTACAAATTCCATCAACTCCCCCTGATCTGTAAAAGCTCTTAGGCTTTCAGATCTCTTAGGCTTATCTCATCACTCCTATTTACAACATTCTGAAAATATACATAAATTACAAATATTATCACTATTAAGCAGCTGCTGAATCCAGAAACTCTGGAGAGGTGTGCTAAGTTTCATTGCCTCTGAAGTGGTCTTCAGACTTATGGTCAGCTCCACAATACCAGCCTCTATCCCAGTCGTTACTGGGATGTGATGTACCACCAGGCACCCTCAAATACACCATTGGTGTGGTGAGGATCTCGGAATGATAGGATGATGTTTGCCTTCATAAGTTGCTTTGCAGATCTGCAGTAGATGGCCATCCCACTTGGGTACCTGATCTATGATTTCTCAGTATAGGGACCGGACCTGTAACCTGCATTTGCATAAACATTGGAGGATGATACTTAATATTGTAAGTCCAAATCTTTCAACCCTTGGAGGAAGCGCAGAAGGCTTAACTCCGGTCTAATGGCCCTTTTTAGGTGCCAACTATATCTGGCTAATGAGTTTACTGCAACTGCTATATCAGGACGCGTGCAGTTAGCCAGGAGTGCCTGATTGCACTTAGATAAGGGACTTTAGGACCAGTTTTATCCTCCCCCTCTTCCAGCGGTCGGAAGGGTTCTTTTTGTACATCCATTAAGTATAATACCATAGGTGTACTTTGGATGACAATGGTCCTTTTAATTTCTCCACCGCACTTCTGGGCGTAAGTAACAGGATTCTATGAGCCATGACTTTATATTTGCCTAGGTCTTTTTATTTCATGTTTAAAAGTCAGGCTTGAACAGATATTTCGGTTTTCTCTTCAGGAGATCCGATGAGATTTAAGTTGTTTCAACTATGATGTCGAATTCTGTTCTTTGCTCAGATGCAAAGACAACCCGCGGTAGGAATCATTGCTTTGTCAAGCGATTCTCTTGGTTGTACATTATTCTTATTGTTTTTCTTCAATAGAATAGTCATCCTGAAGTCTATTCAGGCATGTAAGGAAATGTGGAAATTTTCTTTACCAAGATATCCACGATGGTATGCCGTCACAACATCCAATAACAACATATCCAAATTTTCCTTTGCCGAATCGTAAGGTATTCGAATCTGATAACTTAAGGAGACTGATGTATCATTTATGAGTCATGCTCATTTTAATTTGTTCGATCCCTAGTTTCAGCGAAATTTTCCTTGGTCTATAAGTTGTACTTTATAGCATACGATTTTTTTTTCTTATATGTGCAATACTTATTTTACCCACAGGTTTAACACCTTTTGGTGTCTGGACTTCAGGTCCGAACATTTCACGTTTCATAAGTGAGTCCAGCTCATCTTTTATTGCCTCGTTCCACATTTGGCCAATCTCTACGTTTGCATTTTAGCAACGGAGTATGGAACTATATTGTATAAACATCATCGCTTTTGCGATGTATATGGAAATATGATACGTTAATACATTGTCGACAATTTATGTTCTATCTGTCCAACACCTCTCCAGTACGTACAACATTTACTTTCAATTTCAGTTTTTCCAGGCAGTTCCTCTGCAGTGGATTCCGGGAAGGGTGAGGGTGTAGACATGAGCTCATTGTCCTATGGTAGTATTGTCTTTAAGGTCTCCAGGAGTTTCTGTCCTTGAAGCCTGGTGGTCTGCCTCTTTTCTGTTGAGGATCAGCCACTCCTGCTGGTGGTGGATTGCATCCATTCTCGGGGATGTCAATCCTACCTGGAGTTTTTGCAGCAGGGATGTGTGATCTGACAATCTTTTGGTTGTCAGTAAATGAGTTCGGTAAGTGGTGAACATTGTTCTATATGTGGAGGATCTTCAGGATCGCATCTTCACATTTGTTTTGTTACCGAATCATAGTGGGTCAAGCTTTTTGTATCCCATGTTATAATTTGCTTCGCGCCAGATTTTCCAGTATCTGGGCCTATTTTGGGGGAACTCGTCTCATCGAAATCACAGTCTTCAAGATGTGCCTTAAATGCGTCACCTGTTTGGGGTTCTAGGTATCTTATAAGTGAGGGTGAGTCAAACCCTACACGGATACCTAGACGACGTTGAGGACCGTTTTGGTCCTATATGGTGGTGCAATGTGGATTTAAACTGCACGACCGAAGATTCTCAGATGAGAAATGTTCGGTGGCATTCCATATGGAAGTTGCATTTGGAGACTCTGACCTCCAGAGGGTCTTTTATTTGCGATGCAGCATGCAGAATTTGCATGTCCCCATGCATCCATCAGCAATCGGGATTTAATGGACGTTCAATCCAGTGGAGTCTACTAATCAGTGACTCTGCCGACCCATTTTGGGTATGAACATGCGGCACTGTATGTGCATTTTCTATTCCCGTTGCTTGGTAGTACTCTTGAAATGACCGGGAGGTATATTTCCCAACATTAACCAGACTTGTTTACTATATTTGATTGTCTGGAAAATGTGCCTGTAACATTTTTATTTTTGTGCCAATAGCTTTTGGAAAAGCTAAGTTGCGGGTCTATAGTAGACACACATACGAATATTTTGAGGATGCATTTATCAGTACAATGAAGTACCGAAATAGCCCACAACAAGGGGTGGAATTTGTCCACATCTATCTCATTATATTCTTTTTGAGGAAGCATAGAGATTCTTTTTCAACTTTTCGTAGAGATGGCCTTGTAATAAGTTTTCCCTTATAGCAAGGGATGCGAGGGAATTCTCCCTTCTGAAGAATCTTCTGGTTCTTCAATCCATACCCATAGAATAAGATGCAGTGCATCATCACTAATCCGGGGTGGCCAAGTCCATCATGCCAGAGTAAAAACTTGGCTGATGTCGGGCACTTCAGGTGCTCCGTTTAAATCCGCTTCCTCTCTCCGAATCTTTGTATGGTAGATGCATGTAAGGCTCTTAAAACGTTCAAGTATGGATTTTAATCCTTTTTCTTGAGACGTTACATACAGTAATTTGTTTTTCATTTATATTTGATGTTTCCAAATGGAATCCGTTGAAACGGATGTCCTTGAAACTTAGAAAGTTTCTTTTGGAATTCAGAGAGATTAGTGCATCCTTTATTTTTGTTTCTGCGTTATTTGGGGGCAACAGTGTTGCGTTCCCTGGATCTTCAATATGGCCATGATGTTGGCCTTTGTATTGAAAGATCGTATCTGTTTATTGTCTACTAATCAGTCATGGGAGCAGTTCATCTATTAAAAGATGAATCATATATGCACATGCATTTTCACATAAACATTTTCATTCAAAACAAATTACATAATTCAAATGCTCTCATGACATAAATTATTCTCAAAACAAATTGCTAAGATAAAAATAGAGGCTAATCAAGCAGGTCATCATTTTCGAAGTCGTCAGCTGTAAACTTGACTGGAGCATCAGAGGTCATCAGGTTTGTTTCAGCTTTATTTTTCTTGTTCTCTTTATACAAATCCTGGAGATGCTACGGAGTTCGGCACACTCTGGACCAGTGGCCTTTCTGCCACAACTATGTCACTGGTCTTCACATTCCCTCTTGGGTGGGGTGCATCATTTCTATTGTTGTCATTTCTACGCCAGGTGAACTTCCGCTTTCTTTCATTTCTTCGCTGCTGGACTTGGCCCCTAGACCTTTTGTTCTGTCCCCCTTTCTGTGATCTTTCTTTTTGTTTATTGTCTCTCTTCTTTCGCGAAGAAGAGGCATTATGATCTTCTGGGAGGGGGGCAGTGCCAGGGGGCGCATGTTGTGAGTGGCAAGGAGAAGATCTCTGTTTGGTTCAGCCATGAGTAAACATGACAGCAGCTCTTGGTGAACTTTCGTTCACGGTATTGCTGCATTAGTATCGCATCTTTCTCATGGAAAGACGTGTACGTCTTTTCCCGCATGCGGTCTTCTGAGACTTTTTCACCACACAACTTTAGGCATGAGATGATACTAAAGAGAGCTGAGTTGTACTCAGCTATGGACTTAAAGTCATGTAGTCTCACCCTCTCCCACTCATATCGTGCCCTTGGTAGTATTACATCTTTCTGATGTTTATATCTATCCTCAAGGGCAGTCCACAGCTCATATGGATCTTCAACCATAAGGTATTCAACCTTTAGGGTCTTGTCCATATGGAGGCAAATATAGATAATGGCTTATGCCTTTTCTATATTACTTACTTTTTCATTGTTGGTCACAGCTGAAATTAGGGACTTAGCCCGCAGATGAAACTTCACATCGAGCTGCCAGGTCAGATAGTTTCTTCTTGATGCATCTAGCACTTCGAAATCGACACTTGCGATTTTATCCATTTTATCTAGCAGGGCACAAATATGCATGAATTAATATTTTAAACAATAAACATTTTCATGCGAAGGCAATTTTTAAATGAAGAGCTAATTGCGTGGATCGGCCAGTCCCACATAAAAAGTCCAAAGTCCATTCAGTCCATATTACACAAATGAAAGCTTTAAAAAAGAAATTACAACTTTGGAAATCCCTTGGGTCCCATATACGATCTTCAGTTTCAATTGTGGCCTCCGTCTCCATGGAAAGTGGTCTTCGGTCTTGGACATTTACATAAATTCCTCACTACAATCTCAAAAGTAAAAGAAAAGTGTAGGAAAATGTGGGACTTAAACAGCCGATCCAAAATCGCAATTTAGACATCCATGCAAAAATTTGTGCTCATCAAACATTTTCAGCAGACATTTTCATCACAGGCATCACAGGCATTTATATTCGTAGAGAGGGATAAACAATTTAATTACTTAAAAATTATTGGACCACTAGGCAACGTCATTCACTGTTAGGTTAGCTGACTAATGGAAGAGCGATCACATGATCTTCCTAATTATTAAGTTTTTTTTAAATATGCACAACTATACACAGTTTATCCGCAGAATAAGCCAAAATGATGCAAAGCATATATTAATGATTTTACAGAGGAAATCATTTGATGCAAGGGTTGTGCTAGTTGGGTTTATCCAAAAAGATTAGAAAAGTGCCCAATAATTAGACCTGTTATTCATAAAAGGAAGAAGTTTTCCTTTTTTTTAATTCATCCCCAATCGATCCCCAAAAGTCCCCAATATACCCCTTATTGCCTCATAATTTATCATGATTTTTCATGAATTTTTAGTTCCCCAAACGCCATTTTTACTCAATTTTTAGCCCCCAAAAGCCTTTTTAAAGGTTATTTTTAGCCCTCCCCCTTCTTATTTTTTTCGGAAAAGAAAAATGGCCTGCGTGCGGGCTTCAGACCCGCAAGGCTCTTTTCCATTTTTTTGAATCGAATTGGGCTCTGGCCCAATGAAGCTGAGGGGCGGCGGCTAGTGTTAGCCGCTGCCGCCCCTGGATTACCGTCAGATGGGGGAAAAGGAGGGGGGTTTGCGCCCCCTTTCACCAGAGCAGGGGGTGGGGTGGCGATCGGCAGCACCGGCCCCCCCTCAGGGGGGACGGTAGCCCTCTCTGCTTCAGGTGGGGGCAAAGGCGCGGCGGCGGCCCCCGCTTCAGGCGGGGGGCAAAAAATATGTAGAAAATCATATTAAAAATATGATTTTGGACAATTAAATTCGTTGATTATAGGCGATTAGCAATTTCCATATCGATCTTGCGAGATCTAAGGGTATATCAATCATACGTATGATAAAAACAACGTTTTTAGCGGGTTTTACCTCTATATCCGTCCTCCAGATATAGCGACGGTTGAACGAAGCCTATACGGATGACGACGCTCATTTGAGGAAGCCTTGCACCGCGTGTGTGGATCTCCCGTCTCCCTTCGCCTTCGCAACGATCGATATTTGAGGAATTTGTTAGAGGCTCGTGCTGTTAATGTGTTATGAATCAACTACTGGGGGAGGAACCCCCAGCCCTTTATTTATAGGCCGGATAGGAGAGTTACAAGATAAGATACAAAGATATGGGAGTATCTCTAAGATACCACAATACTAACCAACTCTGGTTCATATCCATTCACAACAGAAATAAAGAATATGAGATCAAAAAACAACTTGAATAAAATCTCTCTAAAGATTAAACTTTGAGAATGGAGATTTAAATCAAACTAATCTAAGGTCAAAAGATTTATAAAAATATCAGAAAAAATTAAGCACAAAAATTAAATGTAATGGCCAACAAAGAGAGCTTTTAGAGAATGAGATGAGAGCTTTTAAAAAATACTGCTTGAAAATATGAAATATTTCTCAAGAATTGATATCTAAAAGTTTTGAATCTCTTGTATTTATAGAGGGGGAAAAAATTCAAATCGAGTCCAAAAATCCTTCCTCAAATGGCTAAACTATATTGCGTTAATTATGTTTTCTATTAAAACTAGTCGTTTGACTCAGATAGTTGGCTATCTCTAGGAGATAGGCGGCTTTATTTTTTGCAGATAGTCGGCTATCATAAAGACTTGTCGGCTACTACAATTCAGAAAGTTTTTGTTCAAAATCTGCATACAAATAGTCGGTTATCAGGGTGTGGATAGTCGGTTATTATGGGATAAATGAGTTTTTCTCTTTAAAAAATAATTTGAAATCATTTAAAACTTATTATATAATAATTTAAAACACTTTAATATATTTTAAAAACATTTTTATAGTAATTATGTGTTTGTGCGCGCGCATGCGTGAAGCTCCATGATTTAGCTTTTACAAACTAAGACTCTTACTTACATAATCTTACACACTTTGAGTTCTTGAGTCTTGTCTTGCTTGTCTTAGGCCATCGAGTTCTCATTTTGGTCTTCAATTGATTTTTCATTTGCTCCATGTATTGGCTCTAGAAATGGATCCATGATCATATAGCTTCCATGTCTTCGTTTTTGAGCTATCACACATCCTTGTTCTTCCTGGCTATATCACATTGTTTATATCCTACACACACTTGAATTAAATCATTAGTACATATATCATTTGTGAACAACATCAAAACTCCACTGGGGTGGGTCTCAATATCCCAACTCTCTTCCCCTTTTTGATGATGACAACAAATGATATATAATAGAAAATATAATATGAGAACTTAAAAAATAACTTATGCTCCCCATGCAGAGTTGCATGATTGTTATGGAGAAGTTACTCCCCCTGCATCAAATCTGGTTAGAGAAAAGAAGAAATATGCACATTCATTTCATATTATATTCCAAGTGTGTTAACGAAACAATATCTCAATATCCACTATATGCCATGATTAATCAACAACAATATTTCTATTTTATATGCATTATCTATTTTCTCCCACTTTGTCACATCAAAAAGAATAATGATATTATATACCATGTGACGAAATAATACTTGACACCACGTGTCAAATATATTAAAAAGAGAACATAAACCAAAATGATATCTATAAGCATAAACATGTTTACTATAATTAGAAGCAATATGCATAAACATAAGCATCATAAGCATATGCATAAGATTATGTCTCAATATCCATTCAACACTAATTTTAAATTTCACTTGTACATTGTTAAGTATTTTATTTGTCTCTTATGGCACAATGATTCTTATGAAGTGTTGAACAATATGTTACTTGAAATGTTGCACTTATTGTTCAACATTTGTGAATATGAGACAAGTGTTCTTATGAAATGTAGAACATTGTGTCATATGAAATGTTGAACGTGATGTTCTATCTTCTGAGATCTGTTTCCGTGGATTCCTTTGTTGCTGGTTGTTTTAACGACTGATTGAGGATAAGGCTCATTGTTATATTTGAAGATAGGGTTATCGCGTTGATTGAATGGTTTCAGATCTTCTCCTTAGGTTTGATCGAGTGGCTCTCACTATTATATTTGCTGAAGCGATTTGTAGGTTGTTCGGTAAATCCTCAGTGATTTTACCGGAAGATTTATTGGCCAACCACTCAACAACTTTGTAGAGCGAAGATTAAAAAGTTGGAAGTTGGATTAAAAAGGGAATCGCTTCTGGGGAGATCGACTTTTGGTGAAGGCGTTCTCCAAAGCTCCGGGAGGAGGCTGACGACTACAGAGGTAGGGGATCAAGGGAGTTGATCTTGGTCAGTATTGCAAGGGGATCTTGCACGCAAGGGGAGCTTGCGCAAATTACTCCACGGGGTTGATTGAGGTCAACCCTTCGCGGTTTGTATTGAGGGGGAGTTTGTTTCCCCTAGTATCAAATTGTATTAGTGATTGTAACTATCATTATTTTGGTGGCGTAATTTGAATTTCTGGGCGGGGCCCCGCAGATGTAGGTGTGCGCACCGAACTGCGTTACCAATGACCATGTGTCGTGCTGTGTTGTTTGTTATTATTCTCATGTCTTTACTATTTAGGATGACGTACTAAAATTCAATTGGTATCAGAGCAGGTCATCCGCATTCTTTTTTTGTCAAAGGGGGTGTGATTCTAATGTTTGAGTACGTCAACCATGAACACAAAGGAGGGAGCTTCTGTGACTCGGCCTCCATTGCTCACTGGTACTAATTATACGTATTGGAACTCTCAGATGCGCGCATTCATCAAATCGGTTGACGAGAATGCCTGGGTGGCCACTATCGAAGGCTGGACTTCTCCTACTGTTGATAACAAGAAAGGACATGAATCTCTCAAGCCTGCCCAAGACTGGAGTCTTGAAGAAGAATGTGCAGCTCTGGGAAATTCTAAAGCCTTGAATGCAATTTTCACTGCTGTTGATGAAGAACAGTTCAAGTTGATCTCTACTTGCGAAGTTGCGAAGGAAGCATGGGACATCCTCCAAAACATACATAAAGGGACAAGCATTGTAAGAGCATCTAAACTTCAAATTCTGGCTTCTCAGTTTGAAAATCTTAGGATGAATGATGATGAATCTGTGGCTGAATTCAATTGAAGACTTCGTGATATAGCTAATCAGGCTTTTCAATTGGGAAAGAAGTACTCTCAAAAGAAATTAGTGGAGAAAACTCTAAGATCGCTACCTGAAAAATTTTCAGCCAAAATTGCTGCCATTGAAGAAGTTAGGAATACATCTGATATGAGATTGGATGAATTGATGGTGTCCCTTCAAACATTTGAGATGAACTTGAAGCAAAATAAAAGGGAGAAAGGAGTGGCTCTAAAGGTGGAAACTACTGATGTTTCGCATGAAGGGAATGACACTGATCTTGAAGACGACATAGCATTGTTAACCAAAAACTTTAGTAAAATGATGAGGAAAATAGGAAGTAGAGGTCAGAACTTCAGAAATGTTAGCAAGGAAGCTCGTCCAAATTTCTCTCCTGTAGGTAGAGGTAACAACCGTCCTATACAGAAGTATGAACCAAAGAGTAGAGGCAAGGGAATTCAGTGCAGAGAGTGTGAAGGACTTGGACATATACAAGCCAAATGTGCGAACACCATCAAGAAAAAAAAAGGAAAATCTCTGGCAAGTTCCTGGAGTGATGAAGAGTCCGAAGGATGTACTGGAGAAGAAGATATTGTTAGCAATTATGTTTCTTTTATGGCCATTATGAATGATCAATGTACTGATGACATTACTAGCAATGTTGGACCTAGTGTGGGCAAAATTCGCACCATGTTAGACGAAAAATGTAAGAATGTCAAGAAGAATGTTATAACATTTAGTACAACATCGGACAGTGAATCTACTTCTGATACGGGTGAGGATGAAGAAGTTAACGAAGTTGATATTCGATCTGCATATCAAATCATGTTTGCAAATTTGATAAAAATCTGTGAGATAAACAAGTCCTTGAAGAAAGAAAACACTAGACTTAAGGTGAAAGGGAAGAGGTTATAACTCAACTAGGAGAGATCAAGCTTGATTTCAGAAATCTAGAGGGACAACTCAGGAGAACACTGCTGAGAGATGAGAAGGCTGAGAGTGTTCTTAACATATGGAACGCTGGTAAGACTAATCTTGATGACATTCTAAGCATGGGAAAAGTATCCGGAGATCGTACGGGAGTAGGGTTCAATAGAGGAGGCTACCTTCAGTTCACCAAGGAGGTACATGGTCGAACTGTCAAGAGTAAGAGCAACAACAGTTACTTCAAGCAAGGGAGTCAAAAGTATGAACACAAAAAGAGTACTACCCTCAGGCAATTGGTCTGTAATCACTGTCGATGCAAAGGTCACACTGAGAACAAGTGTTTCAGACGGATGAGACATCAACGTGAAGTAAGAAACACAGGACATCCTGAGAAAAGGTTCGTAAAGAGATGGGTAAGGAAGTCCAGTGTTCACAGCCTTGTTGCCTACACCTCCAAGGTCGCTTTCTCGGAAAACACGTGGTATTTCGACAGCGGATGTTCTCGACATATGACAGGAAATCGGGGTCTTCTTTCAGAGTATACTACTGGCAACAAAGGACATGTTACCTTTGGTGATGGCCAAAGAAGTAAAGCCATTGGAAAGGGAGAGCTGAAGATGACTGAATCTGTTACTCTGAATGATGTCATGCATGTTCAAGACTTAAAGGCAAACCTGATTAGTATAAGTCAATTATGCGAACAAGGGTTGTTTGTTCAGTTCACTAAAGATGAGTGTGTTGTACTGAATAAAGCTGGAGTTAACATTCTTACTGGAAAACGATCGGTTGACAACTGCTATCTGCTTCAGGAAGCTAACAGCTGCCTCACCGCCAGTGTTGAAGTCTCCGAACAGTGGCATCAAAAACTTGGTCACGTGAACTACAAAACCTTGATTGAAATCACCAGGGTCGGAGCTGTTCGTGGGATACCTGTTTTGTCCAGGAAAAAGGAAGGGGTCTGCGGTCCTTGCCAGCTGGGAAAACAGAAGAGAACTAGTCATAAACAACTTCAGACCATCACCACCTCTAAGAATATGGAGCTGCTGCACATGGATCTGATAGGACCCATGACTGAAGTCAGCATGGGAGGTAAGAAGTACATTTTTGTTTGTGTTGATGACTTCTCTCGTTTCACTTGGGTAGATTTTCTCAAAGAAAAGTCTGATGCCTTCAATGCCTTCAAGAAACTCTGCACCCGTCTTCAGACAGAGAGAGGAGTTACTATTGGTAAAATTATACGAATTCGTAGCGATCATGGTAAGGAATTTGAAAATCACTTGTTTGTTGATTTCTGTGAGTCAGAGGGAATACTTCATGAGTTCTCTGTGCCTAAGACTCCTCAAAAAAATGGAATTGTTGAAAGGAAGAATCGCACTCTACAGGAGATTGCTCGCGTGATGTTGAACGCCAGGAAAGTCAGTACTAAATGGTGGGCCGAAGCTATCAACACTGCTTGCTACACTATAAATAGAGTGTATCTGAGACCCAGAATGGAGAAAACTCCATATGAGATATGGAAAGGTAAAAAACCAAATGTCTCTTACTTTCATGTTTTTGGTAGCAAATGTTACATTTTACAGGATCGAACTTCTAAGGGAAAGTTTGATGCTAAGAGTGATAAAGGAACATTTCTCGGATATTCTATTACGAGTCGTGCTTTCAGGGTTCTGAACCATCGCACTGATGTTTTGATGGAGTCTATCAATGTTGTCGTTGATGATTTCGAGCAGGGTGAGGTTGATATTCATGAAGGGCCTGGAACTCAAGGAAAGGTTAATGAAGATGATGAAAATGTTGAACACAATGTTATAACATTTGATTCAACATCTGAGAGTACCGGTCAGAATGGTACTTCTCAGGGAACTGCATCTATTGGGGAATCTCAATCAGATGAAAATGAAGCTCATTCCTCGCATGGGATTACAAAATCCATTCGAAATCATCCCCCTGAACTTGTCATTGGGAATGTTGAAGATGGTCTTCGCACCAGAGGCACTAGTCAGGTAAATTACCGTGATCTTGCTGGGTATACTTGTTTTTTATCCAATGTTGAACCCAAGAATGTCAAAGAAGCATTACTCAATGACTTCTGGGTGATGGCGATGCAAGAGGAGCTAAATCAATTTCAGCGTAATGACGTCTGGAGTCTTGTTGAGAGACCAAAAGGGATGAATGTCATTGGAACTAAGTGGATTTTCAAAAACAAAATGGATGAAAAAGGGAACGTCACACGTAACAAAGCTTGTCTGGTTGCTCAGGGATACACACAGATCGAGGGAATTGATTTTGACGAAACCTTTGCTCCAGTGGCCCGCTTGGAATCTATTAGGTTACTTCTCGCCATGGCATGTAGTTTCAATTTCAAGCTTCATCAGATGGACGTGAAAAGTGCCTTTCTAAATGGGATTTTAAATGAGGAGGTATATATTGAACAGTCAAAGGGATTTGAAGACCCATTCTTGCCTAGCCATGTTTATCGTTTGAAGAAAGCTCTTTATGGACTCAAGCAAGCTCCTAGAGCTTGGTATGGGAGACTGACTAGATATCTCCTTTAAAAGGGTTATGAGCGAGGGGGAGCAGACAAGACGTTGTTCGTTCAGAGAACCAGGTCTACTGTCATAGTTGCACAGATCTATGTTGATGACATAGTTTTTGGGTCTACTTCATCTCAACTAGTTTGTGAATTCATCGACCTCATGCAAAGAGAGTTCGAAATGAGTTTGGTCGGTGAGTTACATATGTTTCTTGGACTTCAAGTTAAACAAACTAGCGATGGCTTGTTTATATCTCAGAGTAAGTATGCTAAGAACCTTGTTAAAAGGTTCGGTCTTGAAAAGGCCCGTCAAGCTCTCACTCCTATGAGCACTACTGAAAAGCTCTCGAATGATGATGGTGGTAAGCAAGTGGAGGTTACTTTGTACAGAAGCATGATAGGAAGCTTATTGTATCTGACAGCAAGTAGACCTAACATCAGTTTTAGTGTTGGGGTGTGTGCACATTATCAGGCATGTCCTAAGGAATCTCATATCACGGCTGTTAAACGTATAATCAGGTATATAAGTGGGACAGTTGATTATGGCATTTGGTACTCCAAAGATACCAACACTCTTTTATCAGGGTATAGTGATGCTGATTGGGCAGTTAATGCTGATGATAGGAAGAGTACTACAGGAGGGTGTTTTTACGTCGGAAACAACTTGGTCTCCTGGTATAGTAAAAAGCAGAATTCTATTTCGTTGTCAACAGCTGAGGCAGAATATATTGCGGCAGGGAGCTGTTGTACTCAACTCCTGTGGATGAAACAAATGCTGACTGATTATGGCATTGATCAAGATGTCTTAACCATTCTGTGTGACAACCAGAGTGCTATAAATATTTACAAGAATCCTGTTCAACACTCAAGGACCAAACATATTGACATTCGACATCATTTCATAAGAGAGCTGGTTGAAAAGAAGATTCTCGTCATGGAATATATAGATACTACCAGTCAACTGGCTGACATTTTTACAAAACCCTTGGATTCAAGCAGGTTCGAGGAGTTACGACAAGCTCTTGGGCTGTGTTGTATCTAATGTTGGACTTATTGTTGCACATAATGTTGGACACAATGTTGTACATTATGTTGTAACTTTGAAAGGAGTCTTTGTACGTTTAGTAATTTTTCTCTGGTAGTATACTCTCTTCCCTCGGCATTTATATCTCTATTTTGATTTTCCTTGTGCTCTCATCTCTTTTGTGCATTTCAAGAAAAAGGGGGGGAGCGGTTCTGCGGTAACTAGGGTTCTTGATTCTTGGTTCTTCGTCAAAAGAATTCTTGTCGCTCTTACAAATGGGTCGTGCTCGAAATGAGAAACCCTCCTCAAACCCTCGTCATTCTGCCTGTCATGCTGCATCGTCCCAGCAAGTTCCCAGCTCATCTTCATCCCCTCGTTACAAACGGAAAGGAGTTATTCCTCGCGCTTCTAGATCATCACCTGATGGTATTTCATCTACTTCCTCATCTCATTTGTCATCTGATTACATGCAATCTGGTTCTCGTTCAAATTTGGCTGTGGTACCTTTTTCCCCTATTATTCTTGAATCTTGCTCTCGGATTACATCTCAAATGTCACCCTCTGAAGAAGACGAATCGTTTCCTCACCCGGTCACTGTGGAAGATTGGTTTTGGTGCCTTCACCGAACGGATCGAAAATTGGATATTTCCTGGTTGGATTTGTCAAAAACACATTTTGGTACTGTCTCCCTTAAAGATGTGGATGGAAAACTTATTAGTGTGCGTGTTCCTTTTGATGATATGATTGTGCTTAAGTCTTGGCACCCACCTGAGCCCTCTGTAAAAATCTCAGAGATCGTAGTATTGGACGATTTTGACTCAGAGCATCCCTTGGCTAGAGATGATGGTCTGGATATTGGTAGAGGTGATGGTGGTCCTGATGGTCTGAATACTAGTGAAGGTTCATCTTATCATGCTGCTCCTGATTCTGATCTAAATGCTAATTGTCTCGGTGATATGGCTGATGCTGGGGTATTGGATCCTCAGGATGTTTCTCATAATGTAGTTCACTCTATGGATGAGACTGCTCGTTCTTTGAGTCCTGAAAGCAAGAAGGATGGAGTTGTTACAGGTTTAGAGACTAATGCATCTATTGCTGCTGTTGAGACTATCCCTGTAATGTTCTCCTCTGATCAGGTTAAGGAGAGTGTCCCTCCTGCTGAGGAAACCTCGTCTCTGGGTAAAAATGTTGGACTTTCTCCGAATGTTGGAACTAATGTCGGAACATCTGCCTGCGTTCAAGAAGTGGATCCTAAGTTGAGTGCTGATCCCAGTGTAGACCCCCTTGTTTCTTATCCTCGCAGATCTAGATCTGGGCCCCTCAAGCGCAAGGCTTCCTCCAGATCGTGCAGGATCTCCCCTCCCAAGATTCCCAAGAGATCTGGTGGTCCTTGTTCTTTCTCTCCTACTACTGGTTCTGCTACTAAGGCTTTATCCTATCAATTTTTTGACAAGTCTTGCCAGCTTCGATGTGATGCCTACTCTAAGCGATCCATTTTTGGTGAAAAATCTGTTGCTGTCTTTTCCTTTAAACAGACCCATTTCGTTGTCTTTCTCAAGGACATTGATCTTCTCCAAGCAGCAAGTTGTTTCAAGACTTTTTATCCTGTTCTGGTCCGAGAATTTTACTGTAACCTCTTCAAGTCTTCTGTGGATTCCGCTTCCGAATGGGGTTTCAGGGCATTTATTAGGGGCAAGATTGTTCCGTTCTCCCCTGCTATCATCAACAAACTGCTCAAGTGGCCGTGCAATCAAAACCTCCCTTTGTATGGAGCTTCTGTTGGTGAAGACTATGATCTATTCATCCAGACGGTTACATGTGGACAATATACATGTTGGCCGAAGACGTTTTCCTTTCCTTCATCTGCACTGACTACTAAGTACTTTTTGTTATATCGCATTGCCACCCGAAATTGGTTGCCGACTTCCAACATGTCTATCGTCACCAAGGCTATGTGCAAACTACTGTTTGCTGCAGGGACTAAGCAATCTTTCAATCTGGGTAGACTTATTTTTGACTCCATCCTTTCTCTATCCGAGTCGTCTGCACCCAATACTGCTCTGCCTCAGGCTTCCCTCATCTCCATGATACTCTTTTCACAAGGAGTTGTTCCTGAGTCTTCGGAGCTTCCTGTATCCTGTGACTTGATCAGTTTCACGACTAAGTCCGTCGCCGGCAAAATTGATGATTTATCTATCCTCTCTCCTGTGTCCTCAATGCCGTCTTCATCTACCTCTCCTCACTCTGCTTCTAAACCTGCCAGTAAAAGGACTTCTTCCCCAAAAGTTTCTGTGCAAGATCTACTGGATGACTTATTGGTGCTTCAGAGGGCTGTCAAATCTGTCGATGATCAGCTGGATATGCTTGCAAGTCAGCGGGTTCTTCTTCAAGCTCAGAAGGATTTTCTCCAGGATATAATTGCTCAGCTTCAAACTAAGGTGTCTCCTGACAAGGTATGATCTTTGGCTTTTGGTGTCTCAAAGGGGGAGATGAAGTGAGATGTTGTGGTGTGAATGGTGTAGATCTGAAACTTCTTGCACATCTTGGAGGGAGTATATTTTTTTTTGTCTGGTTGTTGTATGATCTACCTGAAGTACTGTGGTCTCTGATCTTCTTAATGTCTGGTACGTCTACAATCCTCGTCCTTATCTCTTCTGTCGGTTTTATGCATATTGGTGATATATATAGTGATCTCAGATCTTATTCAGTTTGATTGTGCCACTAAAAGCCAAAGGGGGAGATTGTTAAGTATTTTATTTGTCTCTTGTGGCACAATGATTCTTATGAAGTGTTGAACAATATGTTACTTGAAATGTTGCACTTATTGTTCAACATTTAAGAATATGAGACAAGTGTTCTTATGAAATGTTGAACATTGTGTCATGAAATGTTGAACGTGCTGTTCTATCTTCTGAGATCTGTTTCCGTGGATTCCTTTGTTGCTGGTTGTTTTAACGACTGATTGAGGATAAGGCTCGTTGTTCTATTTGAAGATAGGGTTATCGCGTTGATTGAATGGTTTCAGATCTTCTCCTTCAGTTTGGATCGAGTGGCTCTCACTATTATATTTGCTGAAGCGATTTGTAGGTTGTTCGGTAAATCCTCAGTGATTTTACCGGAAGATTTGTTGGCCAACCACTCAACAACTTTGTAGAGCGAAGATTAAAAAGTTGGAAGTTGGATTAAAAAGGGAATCGCTTCTGGGGAGATCGACTTTTGGTGAAGGCATTCTCCAAAGCTCCGAGAAGAGGCTGGCGACTACAGAGGTAGGGGATCAAGGGAGTTGATCTTGGTCAGTATTGCAAGGGGATCTTGCACGCAAGGGGATCTTACACAAATTACTCCACGGGGTTGATTGAGGTCAACCCTTCGCGGTTTGTATTGAGGGGGAGTTTGTTTCCCCTAGTATCAAATTGTATTAGTGATTATAACTATCATTATTTTGGTGGAGTAATTTGAATTTCTGGGCGGGGCCCGCAGATGTAGGTGTGCGCACCGAACTGCGTTACCAATGACCATGTGTCGTGCTGTGTTGTTTGTTATTATTCTCATGTCTTTACTATTTAGGATGACGTACTAAAATTCATACATGTCCTTCAATAAGCATTAACTTAAAAATTAATTTTAAATTTCACAAATCATTGAACATGAATAATATCCATAAAATTCTTGCAAATAATGATAAGCATTGAACATTGAACATTGCATATAAGCATGGATAACGAATCATAAAAGTCTTACATACGACATTCTTACATATCCAACCAAAATTGTAGGATGTCTACAAGCCATATCAAATTACAAACCAAGAGTTTAAAGTTTCACCAAATACAAACCAACTACTAATAATGTTCATGATAACATGCATAAAAATTAAACATAAAAACACAACATAAAACATATTCATTCGCCTCATGGTTCATGCATCTTCTTCTTGAGCTCTGCAAGCTCCTTTTGAACCTATTCAATGACTCTGTCAGAAATATCAAGTATATCGATAATTGCTTGCTTGAGTTTGTCCATCCTTTCAAGTTAGTCACCTCTTATGGAGTTCATGTTGTTCCTCACCTCAAGTTGCATATTCTCAAGTCTAGAGAAAAAAGCTTCTTGGAATGCCGCGAGGTAGGGTGGTGGCTCCATAAATGAGAATGATGAGGCTTGTCCATGTCGCATAGGTTCATCTTCAAGTTCTTCTTCTTTCTCTTCATCTTGACTAACAAAATTCGTAGAAGGATCATGATGGAGTCCCACTATTACGTACGTGAGCATCGAACCTAGTCATGGGTTCTATGAAATGGATCTTGCTATCTACATCAATTCCTTCTTTAGTAAAAAGATGAGCGAGGAAGTGACCGTGATGGAGTGGAGATGCGGAATTGGTAGAAGTGGTACTATGAATAATATTCTCCATAATGATTTGTGCCCAATCTAGCTTGATGCCTCTAAGCATAGCATAAACGCATTTTGCTTGGTTAATAGACAAAACAGCTCTGATCCTTCCTTTCTGATTAATATTGTAGGATATAATATTGGCTAGAATACGGGCAATGGGTTGGAGGTCACTAGTGGGTAGGGAGGCTCTATATGATCTACCCTCTTGATACATTACCCTATGGATGTCCACATCGTTCATAACAATTTCCTTAGGAGTGCTCCAGATCTAGGGATGCCCAATCTAAGACCTAGCTAGGCATAAGTGTCTAACATCATCTTAACCTAGCACCTATGGAAACTCTATTGGTAGCCATGTTGGTGTAAAATAAGTTCACGAGTCTCGGATAACACCGAATGAGCTAACAATTGAAAATAGGTTCTTGAGGCCTTGGAATACTAAGATCTTATCAATCCCATAATTCTCCAAATCTTTAATTTTGATAAAGTCTTTTGAAGGATAGTTTTGTTTGAGTTTTTGTCAAATTTAAAGATTAGGGTTGGTTTGTTGAGATATGGGATAATGATCTCCCTCCCTGAGAGTGCTTGTGAGGGTTGTGAAGAAGAAGGGGCAGATCTCTTCTTCTTGGTGATGGGTACTCTATACATATCTGTCACGCCCTGCTTCCCAAAAATATGGAGGCGGAGCGTGAGAAGGTCCGCTCAGACTTGAAGCTACAAAGCCGCAAGTCCGATAAGCGTCAAATTTACACAAAGTAGCAGGTCCCTGTAATGTGACTTGGAAACAACAATAACAATAATAGAAATGAGACAAATAATTAAAATTATTCAACTCAGAGTCCAGATATAAATTTAACAACCAGAAATGCCACCAGGCAAACAAAAAGAGTCCAAAAGAAAGGGCCTAGCATGGCCAACAAGATAACTAACAACAACGGTGCTACTCACCGACAACAACGACAACAACTAAGGAAACTGCGAAGGAAACTAAGACTGGTCGCCGGTGTCCTCGTACTCCTCGTCAGCAACTGGAACGGGCTCGAACTCCACGAACTCGTCGCCCTCAACAGAAATCTCTGGCCCAGCAACTAACATGTGTCACCCAAAGAGAAGGGGAACATGTCAGCAAGTCTACAGGACTTGTGCTAGGAAACTAAAGGAAGTAAAAATAACCTAGCAGTTCTAGAGTATGGTATGACATGACATGTTATGTAAAGTGAACAGCAAGTAAAGTAAACAGCAGTTTAGGACATGGCATAGGTTATAGCATGGCAGGTAAACATGGCATGGTACATGTAATATTCACAAGGACAAGTACAAGTAAAGTAAGCACGTCGTCCACAGAGATTCCGCCCTTTGGCTAGAGTGGCTGTACGGGCCAACTCTTACGCTCAAGTGACCGTTTATCCCTACCCCTCCACATGTATCGAGCCAGGGCATTACCCCCGAACATGGAATGCTCGCTTCTGGATCACAAGCCAGGAAGTGTTTTTAACAAGGATGGCGTAGGGTTATGCCCGCATAACGGGTGCCTAGCCGGTAACACAGAAACACGGATTTGTACAAGGATTTGTAGCGTGTGCTACGATGCAACATGCAAACATGAGATGTAAAATGGATGCACATGACAATTATTCGAAATGAAGTTGCGTACCGTTAAAGAAATTAAACATGACATGCATTTCATGACATGATGTGACAATGGCAATTCTAGCTTCGTTGTCAAGCTAGAATTTGAGTTTGCGCCTAGACCGCTATCATTTCACGGTCTAGCCTCTTTCACGCTAACACAAATTAATGGCCTAAAACATGGCCTAAAAATATGTTGGCAAGTTTCACTTGCCTGGTACCGAGGTTTGTTGATCGACGAAAGTTGTCACACAAACCGCTACTCTACGGGAATTAGGGTTCGCTGTTATGGCAAGATAGAAAAGTTAGAGTGAAAGTTCTAATCCGGTTTGCATTGGAATCCTATAACATCTAATAATCCATTTTATTAGGGTTTTCTAAATTACAGTGAGGTTATGAGAGATTAAAGGTAGATCTACTAACCGTTTTCGAAGCGAAGATCGAGACGCCTACGGATCTGCGGTAGGAGAAGATCTCGCCAGATTCCGGATTGTCGTCGCCAAATCGGATCTAGCATGACAACAGAAGAAGCGATCCGGAAGAACTATGGTGGAAAAAGATTCCTCGCAGCCGAATTGCTACAGATCTGGAGATTGGGAAATATAGGGTAAATCTGGGGCGAAAGATGATTTTTAGGGTTTTTGGTGTCGGCCGGCGGCCTACGGGATGGTGCCGGCGCAAAGGAAGGCGAGATAGAGCACGGGAGGTTGAAGAATGGCAAGAGAACGATTGGGGGATGATTGGAGAAGAAGATGGCTAAGAAGAGTGAAGAAAGAATGGGAATGGTCGAGGGTTTAAATAAAGAAAAAGTGCGGCGGCTACAACTTAACCTAGGTTTACTGGGCAATTTAGTCAGTCAGAGAAGGATGGTCGACCGACTAGTTTGGGATCTAGTCGGTCGGTCGTCTAACTGACACCGACTAAAATCAAACAGTGAACAGTGTCTGTACAGAGAAGGCAGATTAGTCGGTCTGTGAAGACCAGTCGACCGACTAGTTTAGGATCTAGTCGGTCGGTGAATGTTCATGAACCGACTAAAGGTCGAATAAGATTTATAATGAGTACTGACAGTTAGTCGGTCTGAGAAGAAACTCTAACCGACTAGTTTCTCAACTAGTCGGTCGAAAGTTGTTCTTTGACCGACTAACCGTAAACAGTAACTCAGCCGACAAAAGGTACTCTGTACAAGTCGGTCTGAGAACAAGTCTTGACCGACTAGTTTCGCAACTAGTCGGTCGATGAATGTGCTTAGACCGACTAATTGTAAACAGTAACTCAGTCTAAAATTATAAGCTGAACTAGTCGGTCTGAGAAGAATTTTCGACTGACTGGATTGCGATCTAGTCGGTTGGCTCCCCTTCTTGAACGAGCTAAAATTCACGAAAAGTGCCGAATCGAAGTGCGAAGCTTCGGGAAGATTCCTATGGCTTCTAGGATCACTCTAGCTCTAAGATTAAGATGCTATGAAGCTAATCGTGAGAACGTTTGACAGGGAAAAGCACACGAGGGGAAAACACCCAATATTATTCATATAATAGTCATTACAAAAACCGGTCGTTACATCCTCCCCACCTTAAGAAAAATTCCGCCCTCGGAATTTCCAACACTCACGTGTCAGGGAACAAAAGTGGGTACCGCTCTCTCATCTCGACTTCTCTCTCCCAAGTAGACTCTCCTGGCGATCCGTGTCGCCACATCACCCTCACAAGAGTGACTGTCTTGTTCCGAAGTGACTTCTGACGCCTGTCCAAAATCTGCACTGGCTGCTGGTCATACGTCAGGTCGGGGCGAACGGTAATCTCCAAGAAATCCACTGCATGAGATGGATCGCTGATGTATCGACGAAGCTGCGACACATGGAAGACATCGTGAACTCCTTCTAAAGATGGCGGCAAGGCCAAGCGGTAGGCTACCTCGCCAACCCTCTCCAGAATGTCAAACGGTCCAATGTATCTCGGGCTCAGCTTCCCCCGTTTCCCAAAGCGAATCACTCCTCGATTCGGGGAAATCTTCAGGAACACATGGTCACTTGGCTGAAACTCCAAGGGACGCCGTTTAGCATCAACCCAATGCTTGAAACGGTGCTGAGCAATCCTCAGCATCTCCCGTATGTTCCTCACAACATCCACCGCCTCCACAATCATCTCAGGTCCTAACCGCTCCTGATCGCTAATGTCATCCCAGCTCAGTGGCAATCAACATTTCTTCCCATATAGCGCGGCGAAAGGTGCCATGCCAATACTCGCCTGGTAGCTGTTATTGTAAGAGAACTCCACCAGATGTAGATGGTCCTCCCACGAACCCTTGAAGTCCAACATGCATGCCCTCAGCATGTCCTCCAAGATCTGAATCGTCCTCTCGGACTCGCCATCCGTCTGCGGATGGTACGCCGTGATGAAACTCAGACTCGTACCCAAACTCTTCTGCAGACTCTGCCAGAACTGAGATGTGAACCTCGTGTCTCTGTCCGACACGATACTCACAGGGACTCCGTGAAGTCGTATGATCTCCTGCACGATTCACGTTACATCACTATCTAACTAGGAAGAAGGAAATTAAAACGGAGAGTAAAGAGATTTACCTCCATATATCTCCTCGCTAGCGCCTCAGTGGGCTGTCCTACTCGGAAAGGAATAAAGTGCGCGGACTTGGTCAATCGGTCTACGATCACCCAAATCGCGTCATTCTGCTTCGGACTCTGAGGTAGTCCAGTCACAAAGTCCATAGTGATGTGTTGCTACTTCCACTCCGAGATCGGAAGCGGTTGTAGCAACCCTTCCGTATGCTGATGCTCCGCCTTAACCTGCTGGCAAACCAGACACTTGGCTACACTACGAGCCACGCTCCTCTTCATTCCATGCCACCAAAAATTTAGGCGAAGATCCTTGTACATCTTGGTCCCACCAGGATGCAAAGAATACGGCGAACTGTATGCCTCCACCAACAACTCCTCTCTGATGTCTCCCGCTGGCCCACACAACCTGGCTCCAAATCTCAACGAGCCATCCTCATGAATCACGAAGTCAGTCGGCAGACCGGCTTCTACCAACTCCCGAATCTTCACCAATTTCGGGTCTCCAGCCTGCCCAGCCTTGATCCTGTCCACGATCGTCGACTGTATCTACATACACATCAACGAAGAAGTCTCCCTATGAAGGATAATCTCAATATCGGACTTGCAAAAATCCTGCTGCAGTCTCCACTGCGAAGTCAACATCACCACCGCTGGAAGCCTACTCAACGCATCTGGAACCACATTCACCTTGCCATGGTGATACTGCAAATCGATCTCATAATCTGCCATGAGCTCCAACCACCGACGCTGTCGCATGTTGAGCTCCTTCTGAGTAAAAATATACTTCAAACTTTTGTGATCAGTGAAGATCTTCACCTTCTCACTTAGCAGGAAGTGCCTCCAAATCTTCAGCGCAAACACGACTGCTGCCAACTCCAAGTCGTGCGTCGGGTAATTCTTCTCATGAGCCTTAATCTGACGAGAAGCATACGCAACCACGTGCCCATGCTGATGCAATACACAACCAAGACCCTTACCGGAAGCATCGCAAAAGATCTCAAATCCTCCACTCCGATCAGGCACAACAAGAACATGGGCAGACGTCAGCCTCTCCTTCAGAATACCAAAAGCCTTCTCACAATCATCAGACCAAACATAAGGCACATCCTTCCACGTCAGTCTGGTCATCGGCTCAGCCATACGGGAGAAGTCCTTAATGAAATGCCAGTAATAACCAGCCAATCCCATGAAACTCCGGATCTCAGATGCTGACTGCGGGACAGGCCACTACCTGATAGCCTTAATCTTCTCGGGGTCCACCAAAATACCACCTCCAGTCACCACATGCCCGAGAAAAGAAACTCTGTCCAGCCAAAACTCGCACTTGGAATACTTAGCATACAACCGATGCTTCCTCAAGATCTCCAATACTGTCCTCAAGTGCGACGCATGCTCCTTCTCTGACTTCGAGTAGATCAGAATGTCATCAATGAAAATAACGACAAACTTGTATAAAAAGTCATAGAAGATCAGATTCATCAAATTCATAAAAACTGTGGGCGCGTTGGTTACACCGAAAGGCATAACCACGAACTCGTAGTGTCCATATTTTGTCCTGAATGCTGTCTTCGGAAAATCTTCCTTCCTCACCTTCAACTGATGATAACCACTCCTCAGATCCAACTTAGAGAATACCTTCGATCCTCCAAGCTGATCAAAGATATCATCAATTCGAGGCAATGGATATCGATTCTTGACGGTCACCGCATTCAACTCCCAGTAGTCCACGCACATGCGACGCGAACCGTCCTTCTTCTTAACCAGCAAGACCGGTGCTCCCCACGGAGACACACTGGGATGAATGTAACCCTTCTGAAGAAGTTCGTCCAGCTACTTCCGCAATTCCTCCAATTCTGCTAGTGCCATACGATAAGGCGCCTTCGAAATGGGCTGCACACCCGGAATAAGATCAATCGAAAACTCGAGGGCTCAATCGGGCGGCAATGCAGAAATCTCCTCGGGAAATACGTTGTCGAAGTCACACACTACCACAGGTCGACGCTGCTCCATCTGCATAGCAATGATCTCCACCGGCTTGGCCCAAAACCTGACCGGACCAAGCGACCTGCTGCCACGGCTGAACTCGAACACCGGATGTCCATGGATCTAAAACACCACCTTCTTCCTCTGACAATCGATCGTGGCGTAGAAACTCCCAAGCCAATCCATCCCAAGGACAGCATCATAGTTGATGATGTCATGGACGATGAAATCAACGTAGAGCTCATGTCCATAGACCACCAAAGGGCAAGAATTGCAACCACGATGCACCGAGACCACGCCATTCCTCGTGACGATATTCCAACTCTTGGGGAGAGGGGAAGTCGACATGGAATTCTTCTTCACGAAGCTCCGAGAAATAATGCACATCGATGCACCTGAGTCGAAGAGGACTCGTGCAGGAAATGTGCACACCAAAATCACACCTAACAGACGGTCTAACAATCAAATTCTATTCTAGCATGCATAACAGACAATCAAACAATTTCCAACAAATAAGACTAACTAAGGAAAGAACAGTCGGGTTGAGATTTACCTGCAATAACCTCATCCTCGGTCTCAGCCTCAACGGCAGTCATCAGGAAAGCCTGCCTCCTCGGCTGAACAGCCTGCTGAACAGCCTGCCTCTGCGGAACGAGAGGCGCTCCATGGCCAGCAGGTACAGGTGTCCTCTGTTGCAATGGCTGAGCTGCAACAGGTCCCTTCCACAGCTGCTTGGACTTCGGGCAGTCTCTCATGGTATGCATAGGATCGCCACAAACCAAGCACTATCCCAACATCTGTCGGCACTGATCCTTGACATGCCCAGTCTTGCCACAGAAATGGAAAGTCTTCAGAGTAGGAGGTCCTCTGGGCCTCTTGAACTGTATCGGCTGATTGGGCCTGAACCCTGGTCTCATCACTGCCCTGGCATGCTCCACTGGCCTCTTCCCAGCTCCTGAAGCACATCCTCTCCTCTGGTTCACGATCAGCTCCTGCCTCTTCACTGCAACCAGCACCTTCTGATAGGACTCCGCATCAGAAGAAGTCATAAAGCTCTGAAGATCCAGAGAAAGCCCCTGCAGAAACCTCTGAGCTCTCTCAGCAGCATCCTGCACCATCTTCGGTGTGAAACGACTCAGCCTGGTGAACTCCTGGTGGTACTGGTCCACCGTCAAGCTCCCCTGCTTCAGGTCGATGAAGCGATGCGCCATCTCCCTCCTGGCAGCCTTCGGAAAGTATTCCTCATCAAATCTGGACTTGAAGGTAGCCCAAGATATCGGCTCCTCCAGCAACTCCTCCTCAGCATCCCACCAGTTCCGAGCGTTATCCTTAAGTTGCCTCTTTGCCAAGTCAACCCATCCAGCTGGGTCGACCTTTGACATCTTCAAGTTGTCCTCCATGTTCCTGGTCCACTCATCCGCAGCTAGAGGTCCTTCGGTCTCATTAAAGTAAGCGGGGCCCAGCTCCCGAAACTGCTTCGCTCCTGGCTTGAAGCGAGGGACATTCTGAACAGGCTGCGCTGCTCGAGCAGGCAGAACATTCCGGGCATTCTGAAGCATCCCCTGCTGCACCTGCATCATCTGATGCATCATCCACATGATCTCCCCGTTGGTGGGCTCCCGATCCGGCTCCTCGACTCGAGGGGGCACCCCACCACCAGCACGGGTATTCTGTCTTCCAGCCATCTAATGAAACAGAAAAACGAAATAAAATCAGACTCTTAGCCTATGACTCGGTGTCGAAATTGTTTATCAGACATTCTATAATTCCTATCGCTGTTCCGATTAGGTCACCGTTACAGTGTCGACCAGCATGGGCCACAAAAGAAACCTGTCACGTCCCGCTTCCCAAAAATATGGAGGCGGAGCGTGAGAAGGTCCGCTCAGACTTGAAGCTACAAAGCCGCAAGTCCGATAAGCGTCAAATTTACACAAAGTAGCAGGTCCCTGTAATGTGACTTGGAAACAACAATAACAATAATAGAAATGAGACAAATAATTAAAATTATTCAACTCAGAGTCCAGATATAAATTCAATAACCATAAATGCCACCAGGCAAACAAAAAGAGTCCAAAAGAAAGGGCCTAGCATGGCCAACAAGATAACTAACAACAACGGTGCTACTCACCGACAACAACGACAACAACTAAGGAAACTGCGAAGGAAACAAAGACTGGTCGCCGGTGTCATCGTACTCCTCGTCAGCAACTGAAACGGGCTCGAACTCCACAAACTCGTCGCCCTCAACAGAAATCTCTGGCTCAACAACTAACATGCGTCACCCAAAGAGAAGGGGCACATGTCAGCAAGTCTACAGGACTTGTGCAAGGAAACTAAAGGAAGTAAAAACAACCTAGCAGTTCTAAAGTATGGTATGACATGACATGTTATGTAAAGTGAACAGCAAGTAAAGTAAACAGCAGTTTAGGACATGGCATAGGTTATAGCATGGCAGGTAAACATGGAATGTTACATGTAATATTCACAAGGACACGTACAAGTAAAGTAAGCACGTCGTGCACAGAGATTCCGCCCTTTGGCTAGAGTGGCTGTACGGGCCAACTCTTATGCTCAAGTGACCGTTTATCCCTACCCCTCCACGTGTATCGAGCCAGGGCATTACCCCCGAACATGGAATGCTCGCTTTTGGATCACAAGCCAGGAGGTGTTTTTAACAAGGATGGCGTAGGGTTATGCCCGCATAATGGGTACCTAGCCGGTAACACGGAAACACGGATTTGTACAAGGATTTGTAGCGTGTGCTACGATGCAACATGCAAACATGAGATGTAAAATGGATGCATATGACAATTATTCGAAATGAAGTTGCGTACCGTTAAAGAAATTAAACATGACAGGCATTTCATGACATGATGTGACAATGGCAATCCTAGCTTCGTTGTCAAGCTAGAATTTGAGTTTGCGCCTAGACCGCTATCATTTCACGGTCTAGCCTCTTTCACGCTAACACAAATTAATGGCCTAAAACATGGCCTAAAAATATGTTGGCAAGTTTCACTTGCCTGGTACCGAGGTTTGTTGATCGACGAAAGTTGTCACACAAACCGCTACTCTACGGGAATTAGGGTGCGCTGTTATGGCAAGATAGAAAAGTTAGAGTGAAAGTTCTAATCCGGTTTGCATTGGAATCCTATAACATCTAATAATCCATTTTATTAGGGTTTTCTAAATTACAGTGAGGTTATGAGAGATTAAAGGTAGATCTACTAACCGTTTTCGAAGCGAAGATCGAGACGCCTACGGATCTGCGGTAGGAGAAGATCTCGCCAGATTCCGGATTGTCGTCGCCAAATCGGATCTAGCATGACAACAGAAGAAGCGATCCGGAAGAACTATGGTGGAAAAAGATTCCTCGCAGCCGAATTGCTACAGATCTGGAGATTGGGAAATATAGGGTAAATCTGGGGCGAAAGATGATTTTTAGGGTTTTTGGTGTCGGCCGGCGGCCTACGGGATGGTGCCGGCGCAAAGGAAGGCGAGATAGAGCACGGGAGGTTGAAGAATGGCAAGAGAACGATTGGGGGATGATTGGAGAAGAAGATGGCTAAGAAGAGTGAAGAAAGAATGGGAATGGTCGAGGGTTTAAATAAAGAAAAAGTGCGGCGGCTACAACTTAACCTAGGTTTACTGGGCAATTTAGTCAGTCAGAGAAGGATGGTCGACCGACTAGTTTGGGATCTAGTCGGTCGGTCGTCTAACTGACACCGACTAAAATCAAACAGTGAACAGTGTCTATACAGAGAAGGCAGATTAGTCGGTCTGTGAAGACCCGTCGACCGACTAGTTTAGGATCTAGTCGGTCGGTGAATGTTCATGAACCGACTAAAGGTCGAATAAGATTTATAATGAGTACTGATAGTTAGTCGGTCTGAGAAGAAACTCTAACCGACTAGTTTCTCAACTAGTCGGTCGAAAGTTGTTCTTTGACCGACTAACCGTAAACAGTAACTCAGCCGACAAAAGGTACTCTGTACAAGTCGGTCTGAGAACAAGTCTTGACCGACTAGTTTCGCAACTAGTCGGTCGATGAATGTGCTTAGACCGACTAATTGTAAACAGTAACTCAGTCTAAAATTATAAGCTGAACTAGTCGGTCTGAGAAGAATTTTCGACTGACTGGATTGCGATCTAGTCGGTTGGCTCCCCTTCTTGAACGAGCTAAAATTCACGAAAAGTGCCGAATCGAAGTGCGAAGCTTCGGGAAGATTCCTATGGCTTCTAGGATCACTCTAGCTCTAAGATTAAGATGCTATGAAGCTAATCGTGAGAACGTTTGACAGGGAAAAGCACACGAGGGGAAAACACCCAATATTATTCATATAATAGTCATTACAAAAACCGGTCGTTACATCCTCCCCACCTTAAGAAAAATTCCGCCCTCGGAATTTCCAACACTCACGTGTCAGGGAACAAAAGTGGGTACCGCTCTCTCATCTCGACTTCTCTCTCCCAAGTAGACTCTCCTGGCGATCCGTGTCGCCACATCACCCTCACAAGAGTGACTGTCTTGTTCCGAAGTGACTTCTGACGCCTGTCCAAAATCTGCACTGGCTGCTGGTCATACGTCAGGTCGGGGCGAACGGTAATCTCCAAGAAATCCACTGCATGAGATGGATCGCTGATGTATCGACGAAGCTGCGACACATGGAAGACATCGTGAACTCCTTCTAAAGATGGCGGCAAGGCCAAGCGGTAGGCTACCTCGCCAACCCTCTCCAGAATGTCAAACGGTCCAATGTATCTCGGGCTCAGCTTCCCCCGTTTCCCAAAGCGAATCACTCCTCGATTCGGGGAAATCTTCAGGAACACATGGTCACTTGGCTGAAACTCCAAGGGACGCCGTTTAGCATCAACCCAATGCTTGAAACGGTGCTGAGCAATCCTCAGCATCTCCCGTATGTTCCTCACAACATCCACCGCCTCCACAATCATCTCAGGTCCTAACCGCTCCTGATCGCTAATGTCATCCCAGCTCAGTGGCAATCAACATTTCTTCCCATATAGCGCGGCGAAAGGTGCCATGCCAATACTCGCCTGGTAGCTGTTATTGTAAGAGAACTCCACCAGATGTAGATGGTCCTCCCACGAACCCTTGAAGTCCAACATGCATGCCCTCAGCATGTCCTCCAAGATCTGAATCGTCCTCTCGGACTGGCCATCCGTCTGCGGATGGTACGCCGTGATGAAACTCAGACTCGTACCCAAACTCTTCTGCAGACTCTGCCAGAACTGAGATGTGAACCTCGTGTCTCTGTCCGACACGATACTCACAGGGACTCCGTGAAGTCGTATGATCTCCTGCACGATTCACGTTACATCACTATCTAACTAGGAAGAAGGAAATTAAAACGGAGAGTAAAGAGATTTACCTCCATATATCTCCTCGCTAGCGCCTCAGTGGGCTGTCCTACTCGGAAAGGAATAAAGTGCGCGGACTTGGTCAATCGGTCTACGATCACCCAAATCGCGTCATTCTGCTTCGGACTCTGAGGTAGTCCAGTCACAAAGTCCATAGTGATGTGTTGCTACTTCCACTCCGAGATCGGAAGCGGTTGTAGCAACCCTTCCGTATGCTGATGCTCCGCCTTAACCTGCTGGCAAACCAGACACTTGGCTACACTACGAGCCACGCTCCTCTTCATTCCATGCCACCAAAAATTTAGGCGAAGATCCTTGTACATCTTGGTCCCACCAGGATGCAAAGAATACGGCGAACTGTATGCCTCCACCAACAACTCCTCTCTGATGTCTCCCGCTGGCCCACACAACCTGGCTCCAAATCTCAACGAGCCATCCTCATGAATCACGAAGTCGGTCCGCAGACCGGCTTCTACCAACTCCCGAATCTTCACCAATTTCGGGTCTCCAGCCTGCCCAGCCTTGATCCTGTCCACGATCGTCGACTGTATCTGCATACACATCAACGAAGAAGTCTCCCTATGAAGGATAATCTCAATATCGGACTTGCAAAAATCCTGCTGCAGTCTCCACTGCGAAGTCAACATCACCACCGCTGGAAGCCTACTCAACGCATCTGGAACCACATTCACCTTGCCATGGTGATACTGCAAATCGATCTCATAATCCGCCATGAGCTCCAACCACCGACGCTGTCGCATGTTGAGCTCCTTCTGAGTAAAAATATACTTCAAACTTTTGTGATCAGTGAAGATCTTCACCTTCTCACTTAGTAGGAAGTGCCTCCAAATCTTCAGCGCAAACACGACTGCTGCCAACTCCAAGTCGTGCGTCGGGTAATTCTTCTCATGAGCCTTAATCTGACGAGAAGCATACGCAACCACGTGCCCATACTGATGCAATACACAACCAAGACCCTTACCGGAAGCATCGCAAAAGATCTCAAATCCTCCACTCCGATCAGGCACAACAAGAACATGGGCAGACGTCAGCCTCTCCTTCAGAATACCAAAAGCCTTCTCACAATCATCAGACCAAACATAAGGCACATCCTTCCACGTCAGTCTGGTCATCGGCTCAGCCATACGGGAGAAGTCCTTAATGAAATGCCAGTAATAACCAGCCAATCCCATGAAACTCCGGATCTCAGATGCTGACTGCGGGACAGGCCACTACCTGATAGCCTTAATCTTCTCGGGGTCCACCGAAATACCACCTCCAGTCACCACATGCCCGAGAAAAGAAACTCTGTCCAGCCAAAACTCGCACTTGGAATACTTAGCATACAACCGATGCTTCCTCAAGATCTCCAATACTGTCCTCAAGTGCGACGCATGCTCCTTCTCTGACTTCGAGTAGATCAGAATGTCATCAATGAAAATAACGACAAACTTGTCTAAAAAGTCATAGAAGATCAGATTCATCAAATTCATAAAAACTGTGGGCGCGTTGGTTACACCGAAAGGCATAACCACGAACTCGTAGTGTCCATATTTTGTCCTGAATGCTGTCTTCGGAAAATCTTCCTTCCTCACCTTCAACTGATGATAACCACTCCTCAGATCCAACTTAGAGAATACCTTCGATCCTCCAAGTTGATCAAAGATATCATCAATTAGAGGCAATGGATATCGATTCTTGACGGTCACCGCATTCAACTCCCAGTAGTCCAGCACATGCGACGCGAACCGTCCTTCTTCTTAACCAGCAAGACCGGTGCTCCCCACGGAGACACACTGGGATGAATGTAACCCTTCTGAAGAAGTTCGTCCAGCTACTTCCGCAATTCCTCCAATTCTGCTAGTGCCATACGATAAGGCGCCTTCGAAATGGGCTGCACACCCGGAATAAGATCAATCGAAAACTCGAGGGCTCAATCGGGCGGCAATGCAGAAATCTCCTCGGGAAATACGTTGTCGAAGTCACGCACTACCACAGGTCGACGCTGCTCCATCTGCATAGCAATGATCTCCACCGGCTTGGCCCAAAACCTGACCGGACCAAGCGACCTGCTGCCACGGCTGAACTCGAACACCGGATGTCCATGGATCTAAAACACCACCTTCTTCCTCTGACAATCGATCGTGGCGTAGAAACTCCCAAGCCAATCCATCCCAAGGACAGCATCATAGTTGATGATGTCATGGACGATGAAATCAACGTAGAGCTCATGTCCATAGACCACCAAAGGGCAAGAATTGCAACCACGATGCACCGAGACCACGCCATTCCTCGTGACGATATTCCAACTCTTGGGGAGAGGGGAAGTCGACATGGAATTCTTCTTCACGAAGCTCTGAGAAATAATGCACATCGATGCACCTGAGTCGAAGAGGACTCGTGCAGGAAATGTGCACACCAAAATCACACCTAACAGACGGTCTAACAATCAAATTCTATTCTAGCATGCATAACAGACAATCAAACAATTTCCAACAAATAAGACTAACTAAGGAAAGAACAGTCGGGTTGAGAGTTACCTGCAATAACCTCATCCTCGGTCTCAGCCTCAACGGCAGTCATCAGGAATGCCTGCCTCCTCGGCTGAACAGCCTGCTGAACAGCCTGCCTCTGCGGAACGAGAGGCGCTCCATGGCCAGCAGGTACAGGTGTCCTCTGTTGCAATGGCTGAGCTGCAACAGGTCCCTTCCACAGCTGCTTGGACTTCGGGCAGTCTCTCATGGTATGCACAGGATCGCCACAAACCAAGCACTATCCCAACATCTGTCGGCACTGATCCTTGACATGCCCAGTCTTGCCACAGAAATGGAAAGTCTTCAGAGTAGGAGGTCCTCTGGGCCTCTTGAACTGTATCGGCTGATTGGGCCTGAACCCTGGTCTCATCACTGCCCTGGCATGCTCCACTGGCCTCTTCCCAGCTCCTGAAGCACATCCTCTCCTCTGGTTCACGATCAGCTCCTGCCTCTTCACTGCAACCAGCACCTTCTGATAGGACTCCGCATCAGAAGAAGTCATAAAGCTCTGAAGATCCAGAGAAAGCCCCTGCAGAAACCTCTGAGCTCTCTCAGCAGCATCCTGCACCATCTTCGGTGCGAAACGACTCAGCCTGGTGAACTCCTGGTGGTACTGGTCCACCGTCAAGCTCCCCTGCTTCAGGTCGATGAAGCGATGCGCCATCTCCCTCCTGGCAGCCTTCGGAAAGTATTCCTCATCAAATCTGGACTTGAAGGTAGCCCAAGATATCGGCTCCTCCAGCAACTCCTCCTCAGCATCCCACCAGTTCCGAGCGTTATCCTTAAGTTGCCTCTTTGCCAAATCAACCCATCCAGCTGGGTCGACCTTTGACATCTTCAAGTTGTCCTCCATGTTCCTGGTCCACTCATCCGCAACTAGAGGTCCTTCGGTCTCATTAAAGTAAGCGGGGCCCAGCTCCCGAAACTGCTTCGCTCCTGGCTCGAAGCGAGGGACATTCTGAACAGGCTGCGCTGCTCGAGCAGGCAGAACATTCCGGGCATTCTGAAGCATCCCCTGCTGCACCTGCATCATCTGATGCATCATCCACATGATCTCCCCGTTGGTGGGCTCCCGATCCGGCTCCTCGACTCGAGGGGGCACCCCACCACCAGCACGGGTATTCTGTCTTCCAGCCATCTAATGAAACAGAAAAACGAAATAAAATCAGACTCTTAGCCTATGACTCGGTGTCGAAATTGTTTATCAGACATTCTATAATTCCTATCGCTGTTCCGATTAGGTCACCGTTACAGTGTCGACCAGCATGGGCCACAAAAGAAACCTGTCACGTCCCGCTTCCCAAAAATATGGAGGCGGAGCGTGAGAAGGTCCGCTCAGACTTGAAGCTACAAAGCCGCAAGTCCGATAAGCGTCAAATTTACACAAAGTAGCAGGTCCCTGTAATGTGACTTGGAAACAACAATAACAATAATAGAAATGAGACAAATAATTAAAATTATTCAACTCAGAGTCCAGATATAAATTCAATAACCATAAATGCCACCAGGAAAACAAAAAGAGTCCAAAAGAAAGGGCCTAGCATGGCCAACAAGATAACTAACAACAACGGTGCTACTCACCGACAACAACGACAACAACTAAGGAAACTGCGAAGGAAACAAAGACTGGTCGCCGGTGTCCTCGTACTCCTCGTCAGCAACTGAAACGGGCTCGAACTCCACAAACTCGTCGCCCTCAACAGAAATCTCTGGCTCAACAACTAACATGCGTCACCCAAAGAGAAGGGGCACATGTCAGCAAGTCTACAGGACTTGTGCAAGGAAACTAAAGGAAGTAAAAACAACCTAGCAGTTCTAAAGTATGGTATGACATGACATGTTATGTAAAGTGAACAGCAAGTAAAGTAAACAGCAGTTTAGGACATGGCATAGGTTATAGCATGGCAGGTAAACATGGAATGTTACATGTAATATTCACAAGGACACGTACAAGTAAAGTAAGCACGTCGTGCACAGAGATTCCGCCCTTTGGCTAGAGTGGCTGTACGGGCCAACTCTTACGCTCAAGTGACCGTTTATCCCTACCCCTCCACGTGTATCGAGCCAGGGCATTACCCCCGAACATGGAATGCTCGCTTTTGGATCACAAGCCAGGAGGTGTTTTTAACAAGGATGGCGTAGGGTTATGCCCGCATAATGGGTACCTAGCCGGTAACACGGAAACACGGATTTGTACAAGGATTTGTAGCGTGTGCTACGATGCAACATGCAAACATGAGATGTAAAATGGATGCATATGACAATTATTCGAAATGAAGTTGCGTACCGTTAAAGAAATTAAACATGACAGGCATTTCATGACATGATGTGACAATGGCAATCCTAGCTTCGTTGTCAAGCTAGAATTTGAGTTTGCGCCTAGACCGCTATCATTTCACGGTCTAGCCTCTTTCACGCTAACACAAATTAATGGCCTAAAACATGGCCTAAAAATATGTTGGCAAGTTTCACTTGCCTGGTACCGAGGTTTGTTGATCGACGAGAGTTGTCACATAAATCGCTACTCTACGGGAATTAGGGTTCGCTGTTATGGCAAGATAGAAAAGTTAGAGTGAAAGTTCTAATCCGGTTTGCATTGGAATCCTATAACATCTAATAATCCATTTTATTAGGGTTTTCTAAATTACAGTGAGGTTATGAGAGATTAAAGGTAGATCTACTAACCGTTTTCGAAGCGAAGATCGAGACACCTACGGATCTGTGGTAGGAGAAGATCTCGCCAGATTCCGGATTGCCGTCACCAAATCGGATCTAGCACGGCAACGGAAGAAGCGATCCAGAAGAACTATGGTGGAAAAATATTCCTCGCGGCCGAATTCTTACAGATCTGGAGATTGGGAAATATAGGGCAAATCTGGGGCGAAAGATGATTTTTAGGGTTTTTGGTGTCGGCCGGCGGCCTACGGGATGGTGCCGGTGCAAAGGAAGGCGAGATAGAGCACGGGAGGTTGAAGAATGGCAAGAGAACGATTGGGGGATGATTGGAGAAGAAGATGGCTAAGAAGAGTGAAGAAAGAATTGGAATGGTCAGGGTTTAAATAAAGAAAAAGTGCGGCGGCTACAACTTAACCTAGGTTTACTGGGCAATTTAGTCGGCCAGAGAAGGATGGTCGACCGACTAGTTTGGGATCTAGTCGGTCGGTCGTCCAACTGACACCGACTAAAATCAAACAGTGAACAGTGTCTGTACAGAGAAGGCAGATTAGTCGGTCTGTGAAGACCCGTCGACCGACTAGTTTAGGATCTAGTCGGTCGGTGAATGTTCATGAACCGACTAAAGGTCGAATAAGATTTATAATGAGTACTGACAGTTAGTCGGTCTGAGAAGAAACTCTAACCGACTAGTTTCTCAACTAGTCGGTCGAAAGTTGTTCTTTGACCGACTAACCGTAAACAGTAACTCAGCTGACAAAAGGTACTCTGTACAAGTCGGTCTGAGAACAAGTCTTGACCGACTAGTTTCGTAACTAGTCGGTCGATGAATGTGCTTAGACCGACTAATTGTAAACAGTAACTCAGTCGAAAATTATAAGCTGAACTAGTCGGTCTGAGAAGAATTTCCGACCGACTGGATTGTGATCTAGTCGGTTGGCTCCCCTTCTTGAACGAGCTAAAATTCCCGAAAAGTGCCGAATCGAAGCGCGAAGCTCCGGGAAGATTCCTATGGCTTCTAGGATCACTCTAGCTCTAAGATTAAGATGCTATGAAGCTAATCGTGAGAACGTTTGACAGGGAAAAGCACACGAGGGGAAAACGCCCAATATTATTCATATAATAGTCATTACAAAAACCGGTCGTTACATCCTCCCCACCTTAAGAAAAATTCCGCCCTCGGAATTTCCAACACTCACGTGTCAGGGAACAAAAGTGGGTACCGCTCTCTCATCTCGATAAGAAAAATACCGTTCTTCTACTCTTATAAATAACACCCCCGCCTCATGGGAGAAGGTAATCATTCTCATTCTATACTTTATCTCTCATTTAATGTTTCTTATTATATCTCTCATGTACTCATTTGATCATCAGAATCAAAGCTACCCGATTTTACTTACTAACACTCTTAGTTGTTAAAATTAATAGATCATGTGACCGTCCAAATGTAGACCATAATTAGCCTAGATATGTCTGACTGCACACTTCAACCTCATAATCAACATGTGAAATTAAAATTTTACTAGTTTCAAGCATGTGTTATGCATGCAAACTGGTTAATATTCTACATGCTTAAATTTTTTTTCCATTTTATTAGAATTATATTCATAATCAAAGATTCATTTCTTAAAAGTTCAACTGAATTCTTGGTTGATGTTAATATCTATTTTATATTTCTATGTAACATATGTAACTTTTGGATCCTGTGGAATGTACAAAGTGACACTAGAGTGTGGTGAATAGTGTCTTTAAAATTAATCAAACAAGATATCAAAGAGTTTTTAATTAATAAATTTAAAAGAAATCTTTTATATCTCTACTATCTTACATTTAAGAAGAAACCATATAATGTTGTGAACGGTTATTTAACCGTGTTGGTTGAGATTCTGGGCTATCCTAGAGATAGGCCCATATCTTTGTAGCACATGTTTGTATTCTCCCCTATTGCCTATAAATAAAGAGCTGGGGCTCCTCCCCCAGTAGTTGATTCATAACACATTATCGACACAAGCCTCTAAAATTTTATCTTTCCACAAATTGTTTTTCGTTCATTGCGAAGGCGAAGGCGAGAGGAGATAGGAGATCCACACGCACGGTGCAAGGCTTCCTCAATCGAGCGTCGTCATAGGCGTAGGGATTCGTTCAACCGTTGCTATATCCGGAGGACGGATATAGAGGTAAAATCACTAAAAACGATGTTTTTAATCATACGTATGATTGCTCTACACCTAGATCTCGCAAGACCGTTACGGGGATTTGCTAGATCGCCTAAAAACGACGAATTTTTCGTCCCAAAAATCAAACTTTTCGGGTTTTAATTTGTGTAAACCCTAATTTGAGCCCGCCGGCCTAACCCCCCTCGTTGCCGTACCCCCCCCCCCCCCCCCCCCCCGTAGCGGGGGGGCCGCCGGTTCACGACCAAACCCCCCCTGAAGCGGGGGGGTACTACTACTGTCGACGCCCAAAGGGGTGGATCGCCCCCCTTGCCCTGTCGCCTGAAGCGAGGGGCGGCCTATATCACCGCCTGAAAGGGCGGTTTTCCGCCCTAGCCCCCCTGGCCTGAAGCGGGGGGGCGGCCGTCTGGCACCGCCCAAAGGATGGTTTGCCCGCCCTCGCCCCCCCTGAAGCGGGGGGCGGCCGTCCAACACCGCCTGCAGGGCGGAGCCCCCCCCCCCCCCCCCCCCATCCGCCGCCAGCGGAAGAAAGGGGGCTGCGGCGGCTAACCCTAGCCGCCGCCCCCCAAAGCCCTAGTGGGATTTTTTGGCCCACTTACAAAAAAAATTTCTTTTTGTCTGCGAGCCTGAAGCCCGCAGCCGGCCTGCAGGCTTCAGGCCCGCATGCCACCCTATTTTACAAAACAAAAAAACAAAAATATTCTGTGGGCCTGAAGCCCGACCGACCTGCGGGCTTCAGGCCCGCAGCCCAACCCTCTTACGGAAAAAAAATGGTGGGGAAAAGGCTAAAAATAAGCCTTAAAAGAACCTTTTTGAGCCAAAAATCAATTTAAAAGGGCGTTTGAGGGCCTATAAATTCGTGAAAAATCACGGTACATTATGGGGCAATTATCGGGCATATAAGGGCTTATTAGGGACTTTTAGGGGTTATTTGAAATGATTTAAAAAGGAAAACCCATTTTCCTTCAACAACGAAAATGTCTATTTTGGGCTCTTATTCAATTTGATTGATTAAACCCACTTACTATACAACCCTTGCATAGTAATGATTTTTTTATAAAATCATCTTTACATGCTTTACATCACTGGCAAATTCTGTTGGATATTATATGCGTAGTTGTGCATTATATTTAAAACTTAATAATTAGGAAGATCCTGCGACCGCTCTGCCGTTAGTCACCTAACCTAACGATGTATGACGTTGCACAGTGGTCCAATAATTATTAAGTGATTAAATGTTTTATCCTCATACGAATATAACTGCCTGTGATGTCTGTGATTGAAAATGTTGATGAGCACAATATTTCTGCATGAATGGCTAAATGTGGTTTTTGGATCGGCCGTTTAAGTCTCACAGTTTATTTCTCGCACTTTTCTTTTATTTTTGAGAGAAATTGTAGTGAGGAATTTATGTAAATGTCAAAGAAATAAGACCAACTTCCATGGAGACGGAGGCCACATTTAAAGCTGGAGATACCATATGGGACCCACGGGGTTTCCAAAGTTGTATTTTACTTTTAAAGCTGCAAATTTGTATAATTTGGACTGTATGGACTTTTGGAATCTTTCATGTGGGACTGCCCGATCCACGCATTTAGCTTTTCATTTAATATTGCCTCCGCATGAAAATGTTTTCTTTGATTAAATATTAATTCATGCATGTTTGTGCTCTGCTAGATAAATGGCTAAAATTGCAAGCGTTGATTTCGAAGTGCTGGATGCATCAGGTAGAAACTATCTAAGCTGGCCGCTAGATGTAAAGTTTCACCTGCGGGAAAAGTCCCTCATTGCTGCTGTGACAGAAAAAGAAAAAGTTAGCGATATAGAGAAGGCGCAAGCCATCATCTATATTTGCCGCCATATGGACAAGACCCTAAAGGCTGAATACCTTATGGTCGAAGATCCACTTAAGATGTGGACTGCCCTTGAGGACAGGTATAAACATCAGAAAGATAGTATACTCCCAAGGGCACGATATGAGTGGGAGAACCTGAGACTGTAGGACTTTAATTCCATTACTGAGTACAACTCAGCACTTTTTAGCATCACCTCACGCCTGAAGTTATGTGGTGAGAAAGTCTCAGAAGATCGCATATTGGAAAAGACGTATACATCTTTCCATGAAAAGATGCGATACTCATGCAGCAATACCTTGAACGCAAGTTCACCAAGTATTCGGAGCTGCTGTCATGATTACTCATGGCCGAGCAAAACGGAGAGCTTCTTCTCGCCACTCACAATATGCGCCCTCCCGGCACTGCCCCTCTACCAGAAGCTCACCATTTCTCTTCCTTCAAAAAGAAGAGAGATAATAAAAGAAAAGAAAGACCACAGAAAGGGGGACAACAGAAAAAATCCAAGGGCCATGCACATCAGCAGTGAAAGAATGAAGGGAAGCGCAAGTTCACTTGGCGCAGGAATGACAACAAGAAAAATGATGCACCCCCACCCAAGAGGGTTTGGGAAGACCAGTGCCACATCTGTGGCATGAAAGGCCACTGGTCCAAAGTGTGCAGGACCCCAGTGCATCTCCAAGAGCTTTATAAACAAAGTAAGAAAAAGAATGCTGAATCAAACCTGGTGGCTGCGAACAATGCAGTCAAGTTCACAGCAAAAGACTTCGAGTCAGATGATATGCTTGATTAGCCTGCTACATTTATCTTAGCATTTTAGCATTTTATTTTAAGAACAAACTATGAGAGCTTTTATGTAATTTGATTTCTGTCGAATAAAATTTAGTTTTTCTGAATGCAACGGTTTACTCATCTTTTTATATGGGATGCTCTCATGACTGCTTGGTAGACAGTGCTTCGACACATACGATCCTTCAGCACAAATGCTATTTCCATAGCATTACTCCGTATAAGAGCCCTGTAAATACAATTTTAGGGCCATCGGACATAATTGAAGGTTCTGGGAATGCAACCTTGTGATCACTCCTTATTTTACACCTCTTTTCCCGCATGTTTGCATGCCATTTAGATCGCCCAAATCATGTTTTTCACGATATATCGACGATATTGCGATGCTTTTCACGATTTGTTGTTTTTGTCGCATTTCAGGTGATTTTGGGGTGATTTGGAGTGATCTCAAGATGCGCTTACTCCGGAGAGTCACCGACGACCTCCCCGAGGGGTATTTTACTGTTGGAGAGGAGCGGAAGAAGAACGAACATCGCAGGAGCAACGAGGAGGCCAAAACAAGCTGTTTGGGCATTTTTAGTGTCCCACTCGGCCGAGTGAAGGAGTCACTCGGCCGACCAGCGAGACACCGCTCGGCCGACCAGATCAGACACGATTCATATGTGCACTCGGCCGAGCGACGGAGACCACATCGGCCGAGTGACGAGATCCCGTCCGCCCGAGTGGCGCCCAGACGAAGCCATTCAAAAATCTCCAACTTACTGTTTTTCGGCTGCCTGTGCTTCAGAAGACCCACTCGGCCGAGTGGATAATCCCGACCGCCCGAGTACCAAGAAGCCATCGGTCGAGTGACGACAACTCACTCGGCCGACCCGCCCCCGAAGTGAAGACCCCTGAAGATCAAGACTTACTGGAAATTTACAGGGTTTCTCACTCGGCCGAGCGACTTATGTCACTCGGCCGAGTGCGACGCGCTGCCTGTAGCGAAAATTGCGGATTTCAGGCTGCGCAGGGGTATTTTGGTCACAGTTTTTGGACGATTTTGGGGGTATTTAACCCCTGTTTTTACCCTAGTTTTAGAGAGCTTTTTCTCTTAGATTTTTTGCAGCTTTTTAGATTAACTTTTTAGCTTTATTCTTGTGATTGGAGAGGAGACAAAAGTTGATTTTTGTTGAATTATTGGAAGAACTCAATTGGTTTGCCTCTCTCTTCTCTAAAAATTCTATTTTTATTGCATATCTCAATATTGTGATGAATTCTATTGCTTATTTCATTGATTATTCTTGTGTTTGCGCTATGAATTGTGAGTAGTCTCCACGTCTTGGGGCGTGGGGATGAACCCTACAAGCCCAATTTCATATTTGTGATGAATTGGTAGAAATTTTGTTAGAATTGCTATTAGGGATTAGTTTGGGAGCGATTTACTACGGATGGCTAGGAGTTCATATCGATTGGGATTTGCAAGAGATTGGATCCCAATTCGATAGGAAACCCTAGAAATCCGAATTGGGTTGGAATCGAATTTCCGTAGTATCGGTTTGCAAGAGATTGGACCGATACTAGGGTTTCCGGTTGCAATTCCGTGCCGATACCCGTTTGTAAGAGATTGGACGGGTAGGAACTATCCCAACCTAGGTCATGGGCCGAGTTTGCAAGAGATTGGGCTCGGTGCGCGATTGAACGATGATGTTGATCCTAATGCTAGCTTCCCTAGGCTAGGGTGTGCAAGAGATTGGACCCGAACCTAGGATAGCTATAGACCGGCAACAGCGCGAGAGCGTGAGCTTGGTTCTACATTCAGTTTCAACTAGTTCATCCAAAATCTTATTCTAGCAATTCTGATACCGATGAACCACATTTACGAAATACGGTGAGTAGCGGGAATTCCCCATTCCCTAGACGTTCTTTATTTGATTTGATATTTCCGTACTTTGTCTGACGATTGTGACAGGATCGCCAAAGGCAAATTTCTCTCTTCTTAAATAGCCAGGTTGATTAGAACAAGCACGGTCATTCGTCCTCCCTGTGTTCGATAACCCGCTCGCTGCTATATCGTGCGCTTGCGGTAAAACTACAACCGTTCTTTGGGTCACATCCCGGAGCGATCAAGTTTTTGGCGCCGTTGCCGGGGAGGCGATTGCGTTTGATCTTACCACCCTAGTTATTTCTTTTTATTATTATTATTATTATTTTATTTCTTTATTTTTACCTAACCCTTCCACGGTACTAATCATTTCTTTGAAACTCTGTTTTCCCATTGCATGTACACGAGATCTACGGCGGACCCCGAAGCTATATTATTTGATCCCGAGATCGAACGTACCGCGCGGAGAATTAGAGCGGAGAGGAGACAAAATCCGGAAGGGAGGTATATGACCAACCCGAAAACTGCAGACCAATTAGCAGCAAGGATGGCAAGGATAATTTCTATTCGCGATAGGCTCCGGCCTAAGACCTCTTCTACCACCTCATCCATTGCCATGCCGGAGTTGGCGGCTGACAAGAACTTCGAGCTAAAGACTGGACTAGTGGTTCTGATGCAGCAGGATCCATTTCATGGGAATGCCCATGAAAATCCTCACAACCACATCCAATTATTCTTGTCGAAGTGCGCCACATTCCAGATGCCGGGGGTCTCCATCGATGCCATCAGACTGCGTCTCTTCCCCTTCACGCTAAAAGACAAGGCACTTTATTGGCTGAGGACGCAGGCTGAGGGAGTCTTCACCACTTGGGACGAGTTGGCGAGTGCATTCATTGACAAGTTCTATCCGCCCTCCAAGACGGTGAAGATTCGGAGCGCTCTCATGTCCTTCAAGCAAGGACCCCAAGAGACGCTCTATGAGGCTTGGGAGCGTTTTAAAGATCTGCAGCATCAATGCCCGCACCATAGCATTGAAGATTGGGAGCTAGTTCATAGCTTCTACAACGGTCTCCAACCGGGGACCAAACAAATTATTGATGCCGCGGCAAATGGTGATATCTTATCAAAGACTCCCGAAGAAGCTACGGCCCTAATTGAGGAGATGGCCTCAAACAATCAACAATGGGGCGATGAGCGAGGACACTCTACGTCCTCCTTGAAGCCGACTAGTATCTATGAGGCGAAGGCCGTAGCGGAACTCACAAGCAAGTTTGATTCTCTCCACAAGGTAGTGGAGAGACTGGAGAAGTTTATCACGGAGCCCCAAGGAACCCCTTCCACCTCCGCACCAACGAACCAAATGTGTGATTGGCAAGACCAATCTCAAGCCATGTATTCGGGAGGAGAGCAAGGAGAAGGATCCTTGGAGCAAGTACAATATGTTGCGGGGAACCAAGGGTATTGGGCCAATCCGGCCACAAGAAATCATCCCGGTTTCTCTTACGCCAACAATGAAGGAGCTTTGAACCCGCCCCAACAACCACCTCAACAAGCTCGACCACCACCACCCCAACAACAACACTATCCGCCGAGGGGGCCTCCACAACAAAATTTCCAACCAAAGCAACAAGTTTCACCCTATAGGCCGCCCGGATACAATCAAGGGTGGAGAAATCAAAATCAAAACCCTCCACAAGCTCAACAACAATCCGACTTCGAAGCTAGAGTGGAGGCGTTTATGGTCGAGCAAAAGACGGTCAATGCTACCTTGAAGGCGGGGCAAGACTCCCTTACAACCGTTGTGGCTCAAATATCGGAACAATTGGCGTTGCTCAATCGGAACACTCAACATTTACCGGCGCAACCCGAGCAAAACCCACGGAGCAACACCGGCCACATCAATGCCGTGGTTGCCATCACTACTAGAGGCAGGAAGAACACCACCCCCGCCATGATTCCTACCAAGGAGCCCGTGGAGGAAAGTTTGGAGCCAATTGAACCGGTAGTTGAAGTTGAGAAGGAGAAAGAGCCGCAAGAGAAGGAGAAATCTAGAGCGGAGCAATTGATTGAGGAAAGGCGCTTCATGCCACCGGTCCCATTCCCCCAAAGGCTTGCTAGAGCGAAAATGGAGAAAAGGCTAGCGAAGTTTCTCGAGTATCTGAGAGGAGTTAGCCTCAACATTCCCTTCCTCGACGCCATCGTGGAAATCCCCACATATGCTAAATTTTTAAAGGATTTGATTTCGGGGAGAAAGAGGAAGGAAAAGATCATGCTAGCCGAGGAGGGCTCTTGGTTCACCAAGAGAGAGAAGGAGCCGGCCAAATTCAGAGATCCGGGGAGTTTTCGAATTCCTTGCACCTTGGGCGGCGTCCCTCTTCAAAAGGCATTGGTAGATTTAGGGGCTAGTGTAATCCTCATGCCTCTCTCCATGTTCCTAAGGCTAAACACCGGGACGAAGTTGAAGCCTACTGACATGCGGATACAATTGGCCGATGGGCGAATAACAAGGCCGGTAGGGATCGCCGAAGACATCCCGCTACAAGTCCCGGGGGGAATATGCTTGCCATGTGACTTCGTGATCATGGACGTTAAGGAGGAGGGAGATACGTCATTGATACTTGGACGCCCGTTCCTCGCCACCGCCGGTGTGATTGTCGACGTGCGAGAAGGTACACTAACTTTGAACGTCGGCAACATCGAGGTGGAGCTTCACATTCCTAAGGCCATGAAACACATGCCTTACCACGAGGAGCTTGACTACATGGACCTCCTTGATGAGGTAATTGAAGAAGCGATCCCCGACTCGATTGGAGCTCTATTCGATAAGGATTTCGAGGAAGGCCCGGATTTAGGCCAAGATGAGAAGAAAATTGATTCCCCCGACCTCTCCGCTGAAAATGATGAAGGCGACACTGATGTCGCAAGGATTCGAGAGCTCTGCAAGCTCTCGAAATTGAAGTCTCCGAAGAAAGCTCCGCCGATACGGAAATCGGCGTCACCGGTGAAGCCGTTGACCGGAGCAAACGCTAGCTTGGGGGAGCCTCCCCCCAACACTATTCGAGACAGGAGACCACCGAGGGAGAACACGCCGCCGCAACTTCCGAATCCAAGCGTTCTCCCCGGAAAGTTTGATGGGTGCATCTCATATGCACCAAACATCCCGCATTAATTGAAAATCATAGGGGGTCGAGCTCACGACCTTAAACGAGCGCTTGTCGGGAGGCAACCCGACGGTTATTACTTTATTTTTACTTTTTCTTTATTTTTGTTTTAGAAATTTTTAGTGTTTTGAGTCGTTCGCCCAAAAATTTTGTGATAACGGGTCCTATTTTTCTTGACAGGAGAGGAGATAGGTAAATCCATCATGAGGAGGGTGAACGAGGTGATAAGGAGCACCCCAGGAAGGCGCTCGATGCTTAGGAGGAAGATGAAATCGACTGGAGGAAGAAAGACGGAGTTTAGAGCCCAAACGAAGACAAACAGCAGAACACAAGGCTCACTCGGCCGAGTATACTAGTCACTCGGCCGAGTTCACAAGTTCGTTCGGCCGAGCCGCTCACGAACGAGGGAAGTCTGATGTACCCAACTCTCTGTTTATTTTCCAATTTCAGTACAATTGCCACTCGGCCGAGTATATATATTCACTCGGCCGAGTAGAACTGATACACTCCTAGGGCGAGTCTTGCCGAGTAGCTTGCGCCACTCGACCGAATGGACTTACTCCACTCGGCCGAGGTTGGCAAGGCCACTCGGCCGAGTCATTAGCGGGGGAAAATTTCCCAACATCTTTTGCTGAGTTCACTCGGCCGAGCGACATTGTCACTCGGCCGAGTTGTAACTTTTGTTATATAAAGGGTCAGGGGGGCGCATTTTTCGAAACGACACAAACGCCCTACCCTTCGTATTCCCCTCGCCCGCTCGCCTCGCTCAGCACCCCCACTCGCCTGACCGCCCACCTCGCGCCGCCGCTCGGCCAGCCCCCGCCAGCCGAGCCCCCGCCGCGCCTCGCCCGAGTCGCCGCCGGCGGCCACCACTCCGGCCACCTCCAGTATCGCCTATTTCGCCTTTTTCTCCTCTTTTTGTGTATTTTTCGAGGATCCATGCTCTAAACGAACCCCAAACCCAAATTAATTTCTATATCTATCTATTATACCCCTAATGCTCCATACGTTTTGAATATTACCCGCTGATATCTCCATTTCATGCGCAGGTTGTTTTTGGGAGCTTAGGGGAGCCAGGGGAGCTTCTAGGGACTGATTCGGGCTTCGCGGAGGCGCTGTCTTCGCACGCTTCCATTGCTTAGCACTCGCGGCGTGTCGGTGTATACTCTTTCCTTTATTTTGTACACGCCGCACTTTTCACGTTTTTCGGCGCGCGCTCGGGGCCGATATGCCGCCCCGGACACGGCCGCGGTCGAAGAGAGCTTCCGCCAAGCGGAAGCGATCGGATGATGCCGGCCCCTCCTACAAGCTGGAGGACTCTCCTCCGCCTTCTCCCACACACCCCGCACACCCAGCACCGCCTGCAGGCCCCGCACACCCCGCACAGCCTGCAGCGCCCGCACAGCCCGCACAGCCGCCCCCTGCCGCTCCACAGCCACCACCTCCGGCTCCACTTATCGGGCCGCTGGGGATCACGTTCCGAGACGACGCACACCGCGTCGCTTTCGAGCGTATCTCCCAGCGCTCGATCGTACCCTCCAGGTTTGCACACCTTGCCGACCTAGGACGCCTGGGGGTACTAGAGTGGATGCTCACGTTGTACAACAACGTGGGCTGGCGAGATTTCCTTCAGGTGTCGGCGGACACGTTTATCCGTCCAACACTTGAGGTACTTAGTTCGATCGCCCGGACCGACGAGGGATGCTCGTTTCGGTTCATGGACCGGGAGTGCCAGGTCACTCTCGGTATGATGAGAGCCTTTTTCTCGTGGCCTGCTATCCCCGGAGCCGATCGAGGTTACGTCCCCACCCATATCCCCCCACCTTCCTTCGACGCCGGTGCCTTCTGGGCCCGGATTACGGGTCTTCACGCTGCCTTTGACCCTAGTAGGGCCAAGGCCTCGGCCATTGTCCACCCCTGCCTCCGTATAGCTCAGCGCCTTATGGCGACGACCTTTTTGGCTAGATATGAGCGGGGCACGATGTCCACGCCAGAGCTCTACATGCTCTACGCGATGACATGGCCCAGAGCTCTATCTAGGGATGGCGATGAGCTTGTCCCCGCCGTCGTGATTGATGTCGTGGCTTGGTTTTTGGACCGCATCATTGTATCGGTGGGCGCTCGCTCACCGATATGCTGCGGCGGCCTGATCACCTTGCTTGCCCTTATGACCGGCGAGGACTTCCCTGACGACTTGCGACGAGCACCGGGCCCCACTTCTCTGTCGATTGATGTTATGGCCCGGATGAAGATGCTTCGTCCGCACGGTGATTGACACTGGGTCTGGTTGTACGGCCCTTACGGTGCCGATTACATGATTCTTCCGAGCCCAGCTCGGACTCAGATTGCACCGGCCCATGTGGACTGGCTCCCTGCGATGGATGTTCTCATCCCAGCTGCTTACGTGCTCGAGGCCGAGGAGGTCGAGCAGGCCCACGCTGCCCACGCTGCCCAGGCTGCCCCTGCAGACCCTGTTGCACACCCTGCCGCGCCTGCTGCCCCTGTTGACCCCGTGGCCCCTCAGCCTATCCCCGATGTTTCCGATGCTCCTGACAGCTCTGTCCACACCTCTGTCTGTGTCGGGAGTACCTTAGCTGAGCCCACTTCCACTGCTTCTGAGCCTGTCACCACCACCACTGGCCCTCTGTCTGCTGAGCCCATTTCTTCTGCCCCACCCGAGCGCCCGCCGACCATAGTTGAGTGCGGAGAGCCCTTTGTCCCCACTGCTGCTGTATTTTCCAAGAGTGTCGTGGCGTCTGTCCACACTTCTGTGCCACCGACCTCTCCGGCCGCCTCGCTGCCACTTTTGTACTCTTCTTTCGCTGCTGCTGCCTCCACTTCTCACCAGCCGGTGCCCCGGCCTCACACTAAGGCCAGGCCCCCATTTGCGAGCGCAGCACCTTTCGTTCCCCTACCCGCTGAGCCCGTCACCTACGCCACCAGAGTACGCCAGCCCCGACCTGCACAGCCCCGACCGGTACGTCCCTCTGCACCACCTCCCCCCGACACTGTACTTCAGAGCATTCGTGCTCTCAAGGGGGCGGTGAGTGGCCTCAGAGGCGACCTTCGGACCTTGTCCTCCACCGTATCCGCGATGGCTGGCCGCTTTGACCTGCTCCCGCACATTCACTATTGTTTTACCCAGGTCCTGGAGCGTCTCCCCCGCGTACCCGTACCCACCCAGCAGGTTCCCACCCACACTTCCACACACACTCAGCCTGCTTCCACTCCCACACCCACCCCCGCTCAGCAGCCACTTCCACCACCACCTCCTCCGCCTCAGGACGGAGCCGGCGTAGCACCACCTCCTTAGGCACCCTTGATGCCATCGCTTCTTTTTGCCGTTGTGCTGCCCGTCTCTGCTGGGTCCTGATGCACTTTTGTCCACCCCCTCCCCTCACTATTTCTCTGATACGCATTTTCTTTATATCTTCATATATCTTTTTTGGGAGAGAGGGAGCGTTTTTGGTGTCCCATCTTTATATCTGTATCACTCCTATTTCTGCATGCATCATGTCCACATCATATTTTCCATTTCATTATTTTCCTATTTTTCATCATGCATGCATCCTCACTTGCCCTTCCCATTACTTGTCTCTCGGTGTGCCACACTTTGCACATTGAGGACACTGTGCCATTTAGCTTGGGGGAGTGAGTTCTCACGTTCTTTTTCGATTTGCCACCTTTATTTTTAGTTTATCACACCATTTTCCGCTTTTGCACTTATTTTCATCATTTTTCTTTTATTTTACCATGCATCACGTTTTTCTTATTTTTCTGTGTGCCGCATTGTTTTCTTATCTTTATTTCTTTCCTTTTCATCTCAAGCTAGAGATGACTTTTCTATGATGATGATGACGTGGAGTTAGCTTACTCTATTTGCATGTTTTATTTGCCATGTCTTAGACTTTATTTCTGATATCATATGCTATGACTTGCCTTGCATCTAGAGATAGTAACCCACACTTTTTCCACATGAAAATGGATGAAATTTTATTATTAGCTGAGTCTGAATATTCATATGTATGCTATCACAGAAAACACACCAAGATTCACGCATTGAATGCTTATATCTGGAGTACCGATTTCTTTTCCTATATCACTTCTATATGCATGAATTGTACATTTCACTTCAGGATGATTGAATGATGTTAGCTATGATAAATCTGGATTAGTTAGCTTTTTTGTGATCGAAACTGAGTAGATTAGATTACCCTGCTGAAGTTGTCGTGCATGTCTTATAGAGTGAACCGAGAGATATATTTATTTCTTTCTCCACAAATCTTGAACATCATTTCTCTACTTTTAAAATCATTGGTGAATCTCCCCTTAGCGATTCTATTATATGGCATTTCCCCTGCTATTAATTCCTAGCTCCAAATTTCCCAAACCAAAAAAAAAAGAGAAAATATTCTTGTATATCATTATCTCTCTTTGAGTTGGGATCATTGTGTATATATGTTTTTAAAAAACAGAAAAAAAGAGCAAAAGGAAAAAGAAAAGAGGAAAAATCCTCAATAAAAGATCACATCTCACTTTCTTTCTTTCTTCTCTCTTTTCGTGTTCATTTTTATTACTTTTGGAGCTTTATAAAAATGGGGATGTGAATATTTTTTTATGCCACCATGCTTATAGATAAGCTTGGGGGAGGGAATCCATTGATGTGTGAGAGAGTGACTACTTGACGTTGCACGACAACCTAGGCTAAGTAATATTCTATACTCGGTGAGATTATTTTTAGCTTTACGAAATCCAGAAATCTAAGCTTAGCACTCATATCATGAAATCCACACTTTTCTATTCACTCTATTCTATTGTGTGATACTCTTATACTCCTCATAGAAAGCATTCAATTGAAAAGTGTGTAATCTGCGATTTTTATACCGCTTTAAATGATTCAGACGATGTTAATTCTAAAATTATTCCGTTTTTCATGATTTTATCGTTGTTCGTGGGTTTTCTATTTCTATTTGCACTATTATACTATGATATCAAAATAAAGCTCTTTGACATGTATTTTTCATTCAGTGCATGCTATATGAGTAAGCGGAACCCACGTCCTGAGAATATGATCTAGCAGTTTCCCTCTTCGCTTCTTTCTTTCTGCTTTACTTTTATTTCGTTTTTCATTCTTCTCCGTTTTTCATTTTTCATTTTTCGCCATTTTCGTTTTCCGAATCCACCGGGTTCGCCTTTTACTTATCTTCCTCGAGGACGAGTAAGAGGTAAGCTTGGGGGATTTTGATCACTCCTTATTTTACACCTCATTTCCCGCATGTTTGCATGCCATTTAGATCGCCCAAATCATGTTTTTCACGATATATCGACGATATTGCGATGCTTTTCACGATTTGTTGTTTTTGTCGCATTTCAGGTGATTTGGGGTGATTTGGAGTGATCTCGAGATGCGCTTACTCCGGAGAGTCACCGACGACCTCCCCGAGGGGTATTTTGCTGTTGGAGAGGAGCGGAAGAAGAATGAACGTCGCAGGAGCGACGAGGAGACCAAAACAAGCTGTTTGGGCATTTTTAGTGTCCCACTCGGCCGAGTGAAGGAGTCACTCGGCCGACCAGCGAGACACCGCTCAGCCGACCAGATCAGACACGATTCATATGTGCACTCGGCCGAGCGACGGAGACCACATCGACCGAGTGACGAGATCCCGTCCGCCCGAGTGGCGCCCAGACGAAGCCATTCAAAAATCGCCAACTTACTGTTTTTCGGCTGCCTGAGCTTCAGAAGACCCACTCGGCCGAGTGGATAATCCCGACCGCCCGAGTACCAAGAAGCCATCGGCCGAGTGACGACAACTCACTCGGCCGAGCCGCCCCCGAAGTGAAGACCCCTGAAGATCAAGACTTACTGGAAATTTACAGGGTTTCTCACTCAGCCGAGCGACTTATGTCACTCGGCCGAGTGCGACGTGCTGCCTGTAGCGAAAATTGCGGATTTCAGGCTGCGCAGGGGTATTTTGGTCACAGTTTTTGGACGATTTTGGGGGGTATTTAACCCCTGTTTTACCCTAGTTTTAGAGAGCTTTTTCTCTTAGATTTTTTGCAGCTTTTTAGATTAACTTTTTAGCTTTATTCTTGTGATTGGAGAGGAGACAAAAGTTGATTTTTGTTGAATTATTGGAAGAACTCAATTGGTTTGCCTCTCTCTTCTCTAAAAATTCTATTTTTATTGCATATCTCAATATTGTGATGAATTCTATTGCTTATTTCATTGATTATTCTTGTGTTTGCGCTATGAATTGTGAGTAGTCTCCACGTCTTGGGGCGTGGGGATGAACCCTACAAGCCCAATTTCATATTTGTGATGAATTGGTAGAAATTTTGTTAGAATTGCTATTAGGGATTAGTTTAGGAGCGATTTACTACGGATGGCTAGGAGTTCATATCGATTGGGATTTGCAAGAGATTGGATCCCAATTCGATAAGAAACCCTAGAAATCCGAATTGGGTTGGAATTGAATTTCCGTAGTATCGGTTTGCAAGAGATTGGACCGATACTAGGGTTTCCGGTTGCAATTCCGTGCCGATACCCGTTTGCAAGAGATTGGACGGGTAGGAACTATCCCAACCTAGGTCGTGGGCCGAGTTTGCAAGAGATTGGGCTCGGTGCGCGATTGAACGATGATGTTGATCCTAATGCTAGCTTCCCTAGGCTAGGGTTTGCAAGAGATTGGACCCGAACCTAGGATAGCTATAGACTGGCAACAGCGCGAGAGCGTGAGCTTGGTTCTACATTCAGTTGCAACTAGTTCATCCAAAATCTTATTCCAGCAATTCTGATACCGATGAACCACATTTACGAAATACGGTGAGTAGCGGGAATTCCCCATTCCCTAGACGTTCTTTATTTGATTTGATATTTCCGTACTTTGTCTGACGATTGTGACAGGATCGCCAAAGGAAAATTTCTCTCTTCTTAAATAGCCAGGTTGATTAGAACAAGCACGGTCATTCGTCCTCCCTGTGTTCGATAACCCGCTCGCTGCTATACCGTGCGCGTGCGGTAAAACTACAACCGTTCTTTGGGTCACATCCCGGAGCGATCACCTTGTTGCTCCCAAATGGAACAGAAATAAAAATTAAAGATGCACTTTACTCTCCGAATTCCAAGAGAAACTTAGTAAGTTTCAAAGATATCCGTCTTAACGGACTTCACTTGGAAACAACAAATGTAAAAGAAAATAAATTACTGTATGTAACGTCTCAAGAAAATGGAGTTAAAACCATACTTGAACGGTTTGAGAGCCTTTCATCGGGCCTCTACCACACTAAAATTCGGAGAGAGGAAGCAAACCTTGTAGGGAAATATGCCCTCAGATCATTTGTATTTGATGCAAATGATAATTTAAGCCTAGATATGGGACTAATTTGCATATGATGCAAAATAGATTAAATGTGTTTTAAAATAGTTTAAGACAATATATAGTAATATAAATGTAAGGAAAAGTTCACGGGTAAGACGGGAATGTCCCGGTCTACGCCCAGGTTCGAACGGCGTCCAAATCGGACGCCAGATGTCCAAGTTATGCCCAAAAGGATCTAAGAGTAAGATCAGGTAGACCCAGGCCAGACTGTGTCTGGCCTGGACTGCGCCAAAGCCCAGTATAGCCAAGGCCGGCCTGGGCCTGGGTGCCCAGCCCGCCTGGGCCTGGGCGCCCGGCCCAGGCCCCAGGCCCATGCGTTCTGGTCCGGGCGCCCCGCCCGGCCCAGGCGCCCGCCTGGGCGCCTGGCGCCTGGCTGGCGCCTCGGCGCCCACGCCAAGCCTGGGCATCCGTGCCTAGGTCTAGCAGGCGCCCAGTCAGCCTCTTTTGGCTGGTGGGGCCCACAGGCTGGGCCCCACCTCAGGGTGCAGAACCCTTAAATTAATGGCAGATTTTGACGACTCGGTTTTTGCGAAAAACTAGTCGTGGGCTAAACTTTGAGTGGTCAATTGGAGGGTCAAACGAACTCCGATTGACGAACGGTTTTTTCCTATGCGTTCATCGTTGAACGCTCTTCGTATTGATAGGTTGTATCAATCATGAAGCTCAACGGTGAGTGGGTTAAAATTCACAGAAGTTTGCACTTTGTGAAGGGCAAACTAAATTGAATTTGATTAACTCTAAATTAGTCCCACATCGGATTTTGAGGGAAGGGGAGCAGTCAGCCGCCTATATAAATAGGGGTCTGCTTCCTTCCTCAAAACTCGTCCCAAGCTCTAGATCTGAGCGGCTCTTGTAAATGTTTGAGCACGCTCGGATCTAGACTTAAATTAAATATTTCTCTATCTCCCTAATATTTCTGCCTTACTCTTGAGGGCTCTAGCGAAGCCGCAAAGGAGTTCAGATTCAGATCCGAAATCTAGGCGGAGGTTTCACTCGCGTGAAACTTTCTTCGGCGCGTGGTTGGCTCGGCAACACGAGGATTGCTCGCCTCGGGATGCGGGGCGGTTCGAGGAGCGGTTCGAGGAGCGGTTCGGGGAGCGGTTCTAGGAGCGGCTCGGCGTGGGACGGGAGCGGCTCGGAAGACGGTGCGGAACATCTCGCCTGCTCCAGGGTTGAGATTCCGGGTATGTGTTTATTAGCATTAGTTTAATTTAATCGCAGTAGGCTAGATCCTTCTTGGGATGGTCAGATCCATCCCAAGTCGGCATAGATCTTGGCTAAGGGTCTTGGACCTTAGGGCTAAGTAAAAATTGTTTTAACTGCATGTTAATTAGATTAACTAGTTTTTCTTCCGCTGTAAATTCTTTTGTGTCTATGTTCCGTCCGAATTAGGACGGTCATAGAGTTTTTGTGCCCTAAGGGTCCAGGAAATTCCCTACAGTGGTATCAGAGCTTTGTATGCGTTACGATCTAGCCTGCGATTTCTTTAAACACCTGAAATGCTTTTAAATACTTTTAAAAATGTTTTTAAAGTTATGAGATAAACTTTAAAAAATGTTTTTGATGTTTAAAAATCTATGTGATAAATTTTTGAATATGAAATTTTTAAATGACGTTTTAAAATTTATGTGATAATTTTTAAAACTAATTTTAAATCTTTTAAAATTTATGCGATAAGTTTAAAGTGCCTAAAAATTTTATATGATAAATTTTTAAGCATGAAAGTTTTTTTTAAAATGATGTTTTAATTTTATGAGATATTTTAAAACTGATTTTAAAGGTTAAAATTTTTATGCGATAAATTTTTTAAAGTAGCATGCAAATTTGTGATTTTAAAAACAAGTTTTATGATATAAAAATAAAATATTTTTAAAATCATATTTTAAATTTAAATGTTAAATTTATGTTTGCATGCTAAAATTGTTTATGTGATAAACATTGTTCTATTTAAATTGTTAAATAGTTGTACACTTTTATTTTATGTGATAAAATTAGTGTAATCTTATGTTAATGGCTATGCATAACCTTGTCCCTTATTTGATAACACAAGACAACCTTTTAGGTTAGCCATTAAGAATTGATTAAAATTTATTACTTGAATTTTTAATGACATGCTATGTTTTAATAAAACATTAACAACACTTCAAGACCTAATTCCTGATTAGGGTAGTCCTTGTAATGATTTTTTAATTCTAATTGTTATAATTAATTCTCATTAAAGGACTTCGCTTTTAGCGTTGTTAATAATTTATTAAAATCCTAATAATGATTAGGATAGCACGAGAACCTTATAGTTGATAAGTACTTAATAAAAGTTATTAAACAAATCCTAAAATTTTGAATTTAAGGATGCAACTAGTTGATAGGATTAATTAGTTGTTAATAAAAGCTGTTTAGTCTATGGCACACATACAAAAATGACAAGCTTCATTCAATGGACCATGATCCAGTCAATGTGCTTGGCTAAGAGTTCTGAATCACCCTTTAAGGGATAGTGATCCTGGCTTAGTCAATTCCCTGGCTGTGTTCCGCTGGACCGCAATGTCGCGAATCATGATTGTATGACACCCTGGACTATATCTAAGTCAAATACGTTAATGATCTATTTCAAGATTAGCCGTAGCCCACCTTGTTTTAGGGGTTAGCAACTATAGGACCCGTGTTATAGTTGTTGAGCTACACTCAAGCTGTAACATGGCAACCTTATAGAAACCAACTCCTTAAATACATAAGATAAAATCTTGACTGACCCAAACCGTCGTCTCGTACCCCGAGCGCCGGCGTAAGTTAAGTCAACGATGTAGTCTGACTTGATGTAAGTCTAAGACCTGACCCAAACCGACATGTCGTGAATACACCGAGCGAAGGGGCAAGTCAGGCTAGACACGAAAACAAGGGTCCGACTAAACTAGACATTGTGATTTGGATGAGCACACTCATGATCACAAATGGCTAGGGGAAAAAACCGAATAAGAGGGTCATATCCGATATGATCGATGAAGAGTCATATTCCGATCGCAGAGTTAAGCAACTTGTTGAGCTACACTCAAGGTTGTTAGGCTCAAGGTGATTGGACCTCTTACCCATTAATTTTAATTCGATTAAATCGTTCGTTATTAAGCTTTGAAACTATCGTAAAAATAGTGGGAGGATATAGATAGATAAAATCCATTCTACCTATATTTAATTTTGAACATATGCCAAAACTAGGGCAAGACTATGTTTACCGAAGGAATCAATATGTGATATTTTAATGGAATAAGTTAACTGGTCCATTAGGTTGATTAATTGAATATCAAGTTAAATTCTAGTTGATAGAATTAAAACTATATTCTCGTTGACAGTTAAATGACCTTCTAAAGAACAGACTTAAGAAATATGATTTCATTAAGTTCTAGGTCCAACAAATAAATTCACGCTACATGTCACTCGTCTCTATATGAGGCAGCTTTAACATATAGGATATTCAAAGTATGTTCCTCCCTACAACTTGTCGAGCTACCCTCAAGGTTGTATGGACAAACAATTTTGATCCGCAAAGTTTGAAAATTCGATCAAACTGTTTGAGTCGAATACGAGTGCATGAGCGGTGCAAGACTATGTATCCCAACCGGATCTTGAGACAAGCAACTTCTTGAGCTACACTCAAGATTGCAACTCTCAGGCGTTTGGATACATGAGATGCTTGCATAGCTATTTATTTATGTTGGGCTATTTAATATCTAAATGTGATTTAGAAAATAAAGAAGGCACTCCGGAAAGTCAACCGAGTTAAATAATTTAATTTATCATTAGTAAAGGCTTAAGTAGGAGGAAACGAAAATGTGACATATTTTGATGTCACGATTTCGTAATTATTGTTATACAAAAGGTTAACACATTTTGACGAATGTCGTCATATTGCTTCTGAAGCAATGAGTAATATGTATAACGATAATACATTGTTGAATATTGGACTCCCCGGATTTGGTTTTGGATGATGAGCAAACATAAATAATTCATGAACTAACAATTTGTGAGCGCAGTATTGGAGATCGTCGCAAAAATCACGAGAACATTCAAAGCGACATCTCAACACTTCTCAAAGCTCGTATTCATGCCTAAAGCTTCGTTGAAGCTCTTGCGCCGTTTTGGAAGTCCTGAAGAATTAATCGAAGCTCTCGAAGACCATTCTTTAAGGTTTTATTTATAGTCTTTTAGCTTCGATCTATAGAATGTTAAGCCTTGAGTATATCTTACGATTCTAACTTCATAACGATCATATCGTAGCTCTAGGATCTGAGTACAAGTTCATTCTAACTTCCTCGAAGCGTCGCGCTTCGATTCGGACTTGTTTGTGCATGTTAGTTGGTACAAGAAGAAGTACTGACCGACTAGATGGTGATCTAGTCGGTCAGCAACTCTTCTTGGACCGACTAGTTTGCTTCCTTAATTTCTTGCACCTTACTGTTTACAGTTAGTCGGTCTACGTTGACTCACCGACCGACTAGTTTGTGAACTAGTCGGTCAGTGATGCTTCTTTGACCGACTAGTTGTGATTTACTGTACATGCTAAATTTCTCCTAAGCTACTGTTTATCGTTAGTCGGTCTAAGAACGTTTGGTGACCGACTAGTTGACAATCTAGTCGGTCAACCTTTGTTCTTCGACCGACTAAGTCAACTTGTACTCAGACTATTTCACTTTGCCTCTTAGTCGGTCTACGTTCACTGACTGACCGACTAGTTGTGAAACTAGTCGGTCAGAATGTCTTCTTGGACCGACTAGATTTCTAGGTCTGAATTTCTATCTCTTCTCAGTTCCTCACTTAGTCGATCCATGTTGTTTGACTGACCGACTAGTTGATGAACTAGTCGGTCAGTGGTTGTTCTTTGACCGACTAGTTTCCTCAGATTTCTATCCGTTGGGAATTGACCTAACTTGTTTTTATGGGACCCTATAAATACGAACCTAGGTCATTTCTCTCTAGGTTAGAGCTGCCATTAAGAGACTCATTGAGATAGAAAGAGATAGCCATTCTCACTCATTTCCAAAGCTCTCTTCCTCACAAGAAACCCATTCTCTCACATTCTAGATCTAGAATCCATCTTGAGAGAAGTTTGTTCTTGGTGAGCCCTTCAAGCTCTAGCTTGAATCAAGTCTCCAAATCTCTCCTAGGCACCTATTGCTGGTCATTTCCTTGGTGCTAGGTCTTGGTGACTTCATCTTCCTCAAATCCTTCCTTTCACCTATTTGGTAAGAAAAACTCAAGGTATAGGATTTTGTGGTAAGATTGTTTATTTCAATATAAACTCACTTATATTGCTTGTTGATTCTCTCGGTTGTGAGAGAAGGTTGTGATCCCGGGTTGTGGGATTCACTATTGCCATTGCATGTATGATTTGATCTTGTGAAGGTTTTTCACAAGATATTCATAGTGGAAATCTTGGGTTAGGGTTTCTAACCTAAGTATCCGGAGGGGATCCGGGTGGTTGGGACGTAGGATCACCGGAAACAAGTCGGGGAGACTTGGGTGGATCCGAACCCATTAACTTCTTTTGTTAGCATTGTTAATTTTGTTGTTGTCATTCAATTTAAGCTTCCGCAAATTGATTTGATAGTTGTTTGCACTATAATTTGGAATTATACTCCTTGTTATTTTTAAAGTACTATTCACCCCCCCCTCTAGTACTTGTGCAGTAGCTTGTAGGGCATTACATTTGGTATCAGAGCCAGATACTTAGCTATGTCTGCCAACGACAACAAGACCGTGCGTCCACCTTCCAACTAAGACACCTTCAGGAACCGTGAAGGAGCATCTTCGGTGATGGAAGGACATTCCTCTACGAGGCCTCCGTTCTTCAACGGTACCAACTACGGGTACTGGAAATACCGGATGGAAACCTTCCTCCGGAGTGCATCCTTATGGAGGACTACAATGAAGGAATACATCGAGCCCGAAGAAGAAGACTTTGAGAAATGGACTACCGCGGAGATCGCCGCGGAGGTAAGCAATGCCAAGGCAATGAACGCCTTGCACTGCGCATTGGAGCCCGAGGACTTCAATAAGATATGCACATGTAAGAGTGCATATCAAATTTGGAACTCCCTCCTCATTCTTCATGAAGGGACGAGTAGGGTAAGAGACTCTAAACTCGTAGTCGTAAACAAAGATTACGAAATGTTTCATATGCAACAGGGCGAGAAGATGAAGGAATATTATGCTCGCTTCGTTGACATAATAAACGAGTTAGAGGCCCTCGGCAAGTCCTACACTCAAAAGGAGAAGTGCTCAAAGCTTATCGAAGGACTTCCTTCTTCTTGGGAGAAACGTACCTTCGCCATCGAGGAAGGTAATGACATGAATTAGTATACCGTAGTTCAATTGATGGGTACTTTGATGTCATACGAGGTACGCAAAGATAGCAAGGTGAAGTTACAAGAAAAGATGAAGTCCTATTTGAACCAAGACGCGCCTAAGAAAAAGGCGATTGCATTCAAGGTGGCTTCATCCACCTCTACCGATGATGAGGACTCGGAAGAAGAAATGGACATGGAATCCATTGCACTCATGGAAAAGAAGTTCAATCGCTTCTTCCGAAAGGGTAACTTCAAACAAAAATCTAAATTTACTTCTACTAACGCCTCTCCACCTTTGTGCTTTAAATGCAATAAGCCAGGACACATCAAAGCGGATTATCCTCAAAACAAGCAAAAGGAGAAGTGGAAGGCGCCGAAGTTCGACAAGTCGAAGAAGTAAAAAAAAGGGGTACAAAAAGGGACTTGTCGGAGCAACATTCACCGACTCCGAGGATTCCTCAAGCGGAGAGTCGGACGATGAGAAAGTGGATCAAGCGCACATGTGCTTCATGGCAAGAGAGGAGCATGATCAAGGATCTTCCTCCTCCGATGATAGCGATGACGAAGGCGATGAGGTAACTAAGGATGATCTTAGGGATGCTAACTCTCATTTATGGTCTAAATACACTAAATTAGTAAATAGATACACTAAAGTAAAAGATGACCTAGCTAGCATTCAAACCTCGCCTAAGACTATCATCACCAACAACGACACCGTTGTTGAAGAGTTAAGAAATGAGATTGTTAATCTCAAATCTAAACTTGAACATGTTAGCATTGATGATCCGGAAGAACATAGGATAGCGGATTTGACTTCTCAAAACTCGACTTTGAGTATTGAGAATGAGAATCTTAAATCTCGTGTTTATGTGCTCACATCGCAAGTATCAAACGTGGATACTTCTATGCGTTCTCTCAAAGAAAAATATGAGAACACATTAGGCCGAATTAATAAATTCAATAAGGGTAAGGACCATTTGGATAAAATCCTAAGTGACTTACTTCCGGCCAATCACCACATTGGTTTGGGGTATACGATGGGATGTCCATCCAAAGCGGCCACTACTTTTGTTAGGCCAAATTCCGGTGACTCTACGAGTGGTAGCAAACACTCTATTGGTAGTTCATCTACCAATGGTGCTTCCACATCGTCCACACCCTCTTTTGGAAAGAAACCCACTTTGGGTGGACCTCCAAAGAAGGGGCATGCTTATATGTACACCAATACCATGCCACGTAGGAACACACGTCCTACTCCACCGTCTCACACATATGATGATTTCTATGCTACACGTTCACGGGCACGTGCACACCATGTGAGACACCCTCACGCACGTGTTCCCACACATGCATATGTTCACCCACCTCATCATATGAATAATTCTCGTCGTGCACCATTCCATCATGTTCCGTATGCCTATCCACAACATGCATCACGTAGAAATCAACGTCGCATGCATGCACCCAATAGGATGATGGCTCCCAAAATTTTCACTATTTAGAGCCCAAAGGACACAAGCATGGATGAAAAACAAGTGTATATGAATGCTTATTTTTCAGATGTTGTTCATAGTAGAAATTATGTGGGGAAGTCTAAGTCCAATTGGACTTGGCTTCCAAAGGTCTAACTTTTGATGACCCAATGACCTTGGGTACCATGATATGAAATTTTCTATCTTTAGGTACTCAAGGAAAAGAAAAAGAAAAGGAGCATCAAATTTAAATTTAGCTCCAAAGGGAATTGGATACTCGATAGCGGGTGTTCAAAACACATGACGGGTGACGCTCAATTGCTCTCCGGAGTGGTTCCCATTGCAAATGGAAATCGCGTCGTATTTGGAGGCAACGAGATCGGAACCATCGTCGGTGTTGGTAAAGTGGGTAACCCGTCTAAACACTTAATTTGTGATGTTTATCTAGTTGATGGTTTAAATCATAATCTTATTTCAATAAGCCAACTTTGTGACAAATGTTACAAAGTTAGCTTTACGAAAGGATTGTGTCATATTTCAAATGATAATAATAAATTATTTTTTTCCGGCACACGCCATAAAGATATCTATATTTTGGATCTTCCCAAGTCATATGAACAATGTCTCGTTGCCAACACAAGTGAACAACACTTATGGCATCGACGCTTTGGACATGTGAACTTTGGAACACTTTATAAGCTTTCAAAATTAAATTCCATTAAAGGTTTTCCGAAGCTCGTTTTTGAAAAGAAAAGTTTTTGTGATTCTTGTCAACGTGGCAAGCTTCCTAAATCTTCATTTAAACCTAAGAAAATCATTTCTACGAAACGGCCACTAGAGCTATTACATCTAGATTTATTTGGGCCAACTAGAGTTGCTTCCTTAGGAAATGCAAGATATGGACTTGTCATCGTCGATGATTATTCAAGATTTACATGGGTATTTTTCTTATGTAATAAAAATGAAGCTTTTGAAAACTTCACAATATTTGTGAAGAAAGTACAAAATCTCATCGGAACTACCATTGTCACTATTCGTAGTGATCATGGGGGTGAATTTGAGAATGAGTCTTTCTCAAATTTTTGTGATGATCTTGGAATTACTCACACGTTTTCTTTCCCTCGCGCACCTCCTCAAAATGGTGTTGTTGAGAGGAAGAATAGAACACTTGTGGAGTGTGCTCGCACTATGCTCGAAGATAGTCAACTTGGTTATCAATTTTGGGCGGAAGCGGTACACACCGCTTGCTATGTGTTTAATAGAATACTTTTGAGGCCCGGCACCAAACAAACTTGCTATGAATTGTTGTTTGGTAGATTGCCTCAAGTTAAACATTTTCGTGTTTTCGGCGCAAAATGTTTTATTAAAAACACATATGATAATTTGGACAAGTTTGATCCGAGATCGGATGAGGGGATATTTGTTGGGTATTCCTCTCGTAGCAAAGCCTACCGGATATACAACAAAAGATCCTCTACGATCGAGGAATCACTTCATGTCTCTTTTATTGAGAATTTTACTACTCCTAGAATTTCAAATGACAATGATTCTATGGATGTTTTATGTGATTCGTTTGAAAATTCTAAGTCTATTGATTCAATTGATTCTAGTGATACTAACCCGACTAATGAAGTTGTTGAGAATGTGCCTAGTGATCAAGGTATTCCCAAGCGGCTTCATACCGTTCGCGACCATCCCCATGAGCAAGTCATTGGCAATATTCATGATAGTGTCAAGACGAGATCGCAAGTCCACCACTTCGCCAATTGTGCCTTTGCCTCATCAATAGAGCCAAAGAATATAGTTGAAGCGTGCGAAGATAGTGCTTGGATCCTTGCCATGGAGGAGGAACTCATTCAATTCGAGAGGAATGAGGTATGGGAGCTTGTTCCTTTGCCATCGAAGAACCACACCGTCATAGGGACAAAGTGGATCTTCAAGAACAAAACCGACGAAAACCAAGTCGTCGTCCGGAACAAAGCTCGGTTAGTTGCTCAAGGCTATCGCCAAGAGGAAGGTATCGATTTCGAAGAATCCTTCGCTCCGGTAGCTAGATTAGAATCAATTAGACTATTATTGTCTTATGCATGCCATAAAAATTGTAAGTTATTTCAAATGGATGTTAAAAGTGCATTTTTAAACGGAGATGTTGTTGAGGAAGTTTACGTTTCTCAACCTCCGGGCTTCATAAATGAAAAATTTCCAAATCATGTTTTTAAACTAAAGAAAGCTCTTTATGGTTTGAGACAAGCTCCTCGAGCTTGGTATGATCGCCTAAAGAATTTTCTTTTGGATTTGAATTTTATAATGGGCGAAGCCGATTCTACACTTTTTGTTAAGCATGCGAATAATGATATTTTATTAGTTCAAATTTATGTTGATGATATCATTTTCGGTGCTACTAACTTCACTCTTTGCGAAGAGTTTTCTAATGTTATGAAGGAACAATTTGAGATGAGCCACATGGGCGAACCCAAATATTTCTTAGGACTCCAAATTCGCCAATTGAACGATGCAATCTTCATCCACCAAACGAAGTATACGGTGGAGTTGCTTAAGCGATTTGGAATGGAGAGTGCTTCCGGGAAAAAGACTCCAATGAGCACGACTACGCATCTTGACAAGGATACGGGCGGTAAGGATGTAGACATTCGTCTATATCGAGGTATGATAGGTAGTTTACTTTATCTTACCGCAAGTAGGCCTGATATTATGTTTGATGTATGCATATGTGCTCGTTATCAGTCTCAACCTAAGGAGTCTCACTTAGTAGCGGTTAAACGTATTTTTCGCTATCTAAGTTACACTTTAGATTTTGGATTACTTTATCCGAAATCTAGCACATATGAGTTAGTCTCATATAGTGATGCCGATTATGCGGGGTGCAAATCCGACAGGAAAAGTACTAGTGGCACTTGCCATTTTCTAGGAAATTCTCTTGTCTCTTGGTTTTCCAAGAAGCAAAATTCTGTATCACTTTCAACCACCGAGGCGGAATATATTGCCGCCGGTGCCGCTTGTGCCCAGGTTCTTTGGATGAGACACACACTGAAGGATTTTGGTATTCACTGTGATACTAGCCCTATCATGGTGGATAACCAAAGTGCTATTTGTCTTTCAAAGAATCCAGTGCACCATTCCCGATCAAAACACATAGATGTCCGACACCATTTTTTAGATGATCATGTTGCTAAAAAGGACATCATTTTAGTGTACATTGAAACCCAAAAGCAAATCGCCGATATTTTCACGAAACCCCTAAAGGAGGACTCCTTTGTGCGGTTGCGTCGAGAATTGGGGATTATGGGTGAATCCGAGATATAGTATTCATGTTTCATTCAATTGTCTTGCATGCTCTTCGATTTCGCGATATTTCGTTCATGCTAGATTTATTGAATTTTTGGGGATTTTATGTGATATGTTTGAATTTGTGCTCCAATTCGTATTTGAATGTCGTATTTAAGATTTCGACGTTTTTTGGGGCAATTTAGATGACTAATGAGAGTGTTAAGATGTTTCATCCAAGTGGTTTTTGAAGAGAACTCATTTATCAATTTTTGGACTCCAACCGACTAGATGCTCATCTAGTCGGTCAGCTAGTGAACTCAGACCGACTAGTTCAAGCTTTAATCTTACATTTGTCATTAACTTTCTTTAGTCGGTCACAATACACTTACCGACCGACTAGATTGAAAACTAGTCGGTCTGTGAGTATACTGCGACAGACTAACTCTTGCCCTAGAAATTTCTGTTTGCCTCTGTTTCGACTTAGTCGGTTCAAGCTCATTGACCGACCGACTAGATCGTAATCTAGTCTGTCAGTGCTTGAACTGTGACCGACTAAGTGTGTTAGGGCAAACGTGTCATTTAGCATTCCCGACCGACTTAACTCTATTTTATCCGACTAAACTTCATTTTAGTCGGTCTTCTTCTCCTCTCCAGCCCGATAAACCCAAAAACCCCCTCGAGACCCTTCGACTTCCGACGTCTCTCCGGCCAATTTTCCGGCCATCTCCGCCGTCCGCCGCCGTCGACTCCTCCTCCTAGGTATATCTCCCCCTCCTAGGTCTCGATTCCTATTCTAGGATTTAATCTAGCTTGATTTCTCTTCTAGGTTTTCGAATTTAATCCTAGGTCTTGTCGACTTTGCATCTAGGGCTTGATAATTTCGATTTTTTTTCAGCTCTAGGGTTTGTGTAGCTTCGCTTGCTTGTTCTCGTCGTGCCACGATCATGGCAAAGACGAGGATCCCTATCACTTCCTCTGGGGCATCCCCCATGTCTGTAGAGCCTTCTAACCCTAGGAATCCGTCTAAGCCCAAGCGCCGTGCTAAGTCTACCCAAGCTTCTTCGTCTTCGCCTCCTCTGAAGAAGCAGAGGACGACGACCGTCAAACACGGTAAACTATCTAAGACTAGAAAGCCCATACTCCACTCTGCCACTACTCCTCCTGATTCCGATACTGAGTTTATACCTGAGGATGAGCCTGGCCGTAGGGAACCTACTCCTCCACTTCGTCCTAGGACTCGCCAGCCTAAGGGAAAGGGCCCAATGCCAGCGGGTGGTGTTGACATATCGTTGTGTCGCGACGACCCTATGTGTCTAGCGGCCTACAACCGTATTGAACACTGCCCGATGCTATTGGAGCACTATGTTCATTTTTCAGATTTCCTTGGCTTAGCCGACCTCCTCTCCTATAGTGGGCTCCTTGACTACCTTCGATTTGACGCTAAGGCGAACCCTAGACCATATCCTCGCCTGGTCAAATTATTCTACGCCAATCGTGTCTGAGGCCACTACGATGAGAGTCACTCCATCGAGACTACTGTCTTGGGAACTCCTATAGTTCTCACGGCAGAAATCTTGGGGGAGATACTTGGTTGTTCATCGTCTGGTCTCCTTCCGTCGGATATTTCTGTTGATGATATCTCCTCCTTGGATCAGTCCGTTCTTTCTGATATCTTCCATGTGATCCCTCCTGCCTTCATTGGTGTTCCTTCGAAGTCGTTCAAGCCAAATGCATGGGTGCTAAATCTCATTCTGAAGTCGTGCTTGCTTCCCAAGTACGGCTCATCTTCTCTGCCATCCCAGCCTTTTCTTAAGCTGATTTACACTCTTTTCTTGGGTTGCGAGATTAATTGGACTCGCGTTATACTCGATAAGATGGACTCTTTCGAGTGTATTCGCAAGACCAATAAATCTGCGCATATCCCTTACCCGTGTCTGTTGACCCTGGTTTTCCGTCATTTCCGTGTCCCTCTCCCTCCTGACGATGAGCGTCCTTTGGGTCCTCCTCTGAACACGACGGCCGTTAAGAAATCTCTTGCGGCGCTTCGTCACGTGCAGAGGTCGACCACATCTGCTTCCCAGGCCACTCCCTCAGCTGCTGCTGCCCCCACTCCTCCTGCCACATTAGATGATGTCGTACGCCTACTTCATCGGCACGAGTCGCGTTTGGCTCGTACCGAGGAGGTCGTCTGCTGTATGGCTCGTATGATGGGCATTGAGCTTCATCCTTCCGTTTCTGAGGCCGAGGAGATGGACGATGAGGATATTGACGATCTTGTCACTTCCTTGGCTCGTGGCGATGAGGCCACTGCTGCTGCTGCTACCACATCTGCTCCTGGAGTTGGCACCACTTCCGGTGCTCCAGAGACTTCTGCACCAGTAGTTCAGACTTCTGAGGCTGCTACTGTTCCTATTGACGACCCTGCTCCTGTCTTGCCTGCTGATACTCCTGTTCAGACCCCTGCTGCTGAGCCCGACGTCGTCGTTTCTACACCTGCCCTGACGATCCCGTCTGTTGACACGCCTCTCCTCCCTGCAGAGCCTGAGTCCACTCCGTCGACTGGACCCACGGAGACTGCAGATCCAGCCACTTCCTCGTGATCGTCAGTTTCGAGGACTCTCCACTGCTCATTGGATGATATACCTTTTTGAGAGTGTTTTTGGGTTAGGATGGGATGGAGTTTGGGTGTTGATTTGTTGTATTTTGATATGTTGAATGTCGGTGTATGTGTTGTATTTTTTGTTGTTGGACGTAGATGATGGTGTTCTGATGATGATGTTGTATCGATGATGTATGATGTATTTCTTTTTGATGGGTATGTTGCATTTGATGTAGTAGATATCTTTTTGGATGTATTCATGATGTTTCTATCTTTATATACATCGATGTTCATGTTGTGATATTTTCTTCGTCGTGCACATTAATTCTCATTCAATGTCCATGCTATGTGAAATCGTCGCTCGACGATTGAAAAACTTGGTTAAATAGATTGAAATTCTATAATTGTATTGAATTGTTTTCCATGCACCTATTTAACCAAGAATATTGAATATTGAAGAGTATGTTTCTTTATTCAAGAAATGAATACTAATTTGGTATTTTTGATGATTTTAATTATCGCTTTTTGATAATGGACAATTTGGCACACCTTGATTTGATTTCACCACTTTTCCCTTGGTGTCAATTAGTTCCATCGTCATTGTCTACGACTCCCGATGTTGGATTTTCCATTTCCTAGTTGTTGTCGTTGTATGCCCCCCATTTTTGGGATAATGCCAAAGGGGGAGAGATAATGATAATAAATAGGGCAAATGAAAATTTAACTCAATTTCCAAGAATCTAGTTTGATATGTTAGATTCAGGGGGAGTTAAGATATATATAAGGATTTTCAAAATCCGATATTTCAAAAATCGATTCTCTTTATTTATCTTACTCGTCTGATTGATGCAATTCATATATATTCATTTTGGAATTAACGTGTCATCAATGCAGGGGGAGTAAGTATTTTTCATTTGAATCATTATTTTTGATTATTATTTATGTTGGTTTGTCATCACCAAAAAGGGGGAGAATGTTGAATATTGGCCTCCCCGGATTTGGTTTTGGATGATGAGCAAACATAAATAATTCATAAACTAACAATTTGTGAGCGCAGTATTGTAGATCGTCGCAAAAATCACGAGAACATTCAAAGCGACATCTCAACACTTCTCAAAGCTCGATTCATGCCTAAAGCTTCGTTGAAGCTCTTGCGCCGTTTTGGAAGTCATGAAGAATTAATCGAAGCTCTCGAAGACCATTCTTTAAGGTTTTATTTATAGTCTTTTAGCTTCGATCTATAGAATGTTAAGCCTTGAGTATATCTTACGATTCTAACTTCATAACGCTCATATCGTAGCTCTAGGATCTGAGTACAAGTTCATTCTAACTTCCTCGAAGCGTCGCGCTTCGATTCGGACTTGTTTGTGCATGTTAGTTGGTACAAGAAGAAGTACTGACCGACTAGATGGTGATCTAGTCGGTCAGCAACTCTTCTTGGACCGACTAGTTTGCTTTCTTAATTTCTTGCACCTTACTGTTTACAGTTAGTCGGTCTACGTTGACTCACCGACCGACTAGTTTGTGAACTAGTCGGTCAGTGATGCTTCTTTGACCGACTAGTTGTGATTTACTGTACATGCTAAATTTCTCCTAAGCTACTGTTTATCGTTAGTCGGTCTAAGAACATTTGGTGACCGACTAGTTGACAATCTAGTCGGTCAACATTTGTTCTTCGACCGACTAAGTCAACTTGTACTCAGACTATTTCACTTTGCCTCTTAGTCGGTCTACGTTCACTGACTGACCGACTAGTTGTGAAACTAGTCGGTCAGAATGTCTTCTTGGACCGACTAGATTTCTAGGTCTGAATTTCTATCTCTTCTCAGTTCCTCACTTAGTCGGTCCATGTTGTTTGACTGACCGACTAGTTGATGAACTAGTCGGTCAGTGGTTGTTCTTTGACCGACTAGTTTCCTCAGATTTCTATCCGTTGGGAATTGACCTAACTTGTTTTTATGGGACCCTATAAATACGAACCTAGGTCATTTCTCTCTAGGTTAGAGCTGCCATTAAGAGACTCATTGAGATAGAAAGAGATAGCCATTCTCACTCATTTCCAAAGCTCTCTTCCTCACAAGAAACCCATTCTCTCACATTCTAGATCTAGAATCCATCTTGAGAGAAGTTTGTTCTTGGTGAGCCCTTCAAGCTCTAGCTTGAATCAAGTCTCCAAATCTCTCCTAGGCACCTATTGCTGGTCATTTCCTTGGTGCTAGGTCTTGGTGACTTCATCTTCCTCAAATCCTTCCTTTCACCTATTTGGTAAGAAAAACTCAAGGTATAGGATTTTGTGGTAAGATTGTTTATTTCAATATAAACTCATTTATATTGCTTGTTGATTCTCTCGGTTGTGAGAGAAGGTTGTGATCCCGGGTTGTGGGATTCACTATTGCCATTGCATGTATGATTTGATCTTGTGAAGGTTTTTCACAAGATATTCATAGTGGAAATCTTGGGTTAGGGTTTCTAACCAAAGTATCCGGAGGGGATCCGGGTGGTTGGGACGTAGGATCACCGGGAACAAGTCGGGGAGACTTGGGTGGATCCGAACCCATTAACTTCTTTTGTTAGCATTGTTAATTTTGTTGTTGTCATTCAATTTAAGCTTCCGCAAATTGATTTGGTAGTTGTTTGCACTATAATTTGGAATTATACTCCTTGTTATTTTTAAAGTACTATTCACCCCCCCTCTAGTACTTGTGCAGTAGCTTGTAGGGCATTACATACATATATTAAATGTTAATATAAAAATACACAAGATAGTAGCAAACTTATATGGCAAAATAGACTAGGCCGTATCGAGAGACTAAGCTTCACAAGTCACATAAAGAGGGGTCTGACCTCTCGTATTATGAAGTCTACGGACACTTGTGAGTCTTATCCTCTTAGATATAATGGCCGAAACCCATCTGTAAGACAGTGGGAGAATGAGTTGTCGAACTCAATCTGGTACATACTGATATACTCGAGTCTAGATTAACCAAAATAAGTTGTTCGTATATTTTATTAAGACACGTGTTCTTGATGAAGCACAAGTCTGATAAAACAAAGAACGAAATGACTAAAGTATTTAAACTGATTCGATTAGATCGAATGGTCAAATACTTTGCTATATTAAATCTTGCATAACTAAAGGAAAATATGATTTTCTCTCAAGTCAAGTCTGTTAACACATCGGTGTGTTAAAGGTATGAATCACACTAAGTTAGACTTGGTACGATCCATAGCAAGTGACTCTGAGTTAAGTCCTCTCTCTGGGTTAAGTCCCAGATAGTAATGCCTAGGTTTTGATAATGCTCTGTGAGGACTTATCAATAAGATATTCAGAAAATCAATCATTAAGAAGTTGTATAATTACTCGAATCTCGTGAGACGAAGAGTCGAGTTAGACATCATAATTGATGATGACTTAACCAACTTCTAGAATGAAAATTCGTAGTAGTAACTCCGATTTAAAATTTGATGCAATCAGAATAGGTCCGTGTGCGTAAATAAATTTTGGAATTTAGTTTACGTGCCCAAGGAAAATGTTTCCTCACTTTCTACAAGTAAATCTTTAAGTTGAAAGATTTGTGCAGAATGGAAAATAGTGAAATGCAATCATGTTGGTCGAGAACAGTTTTCATCCTAATTCCTATAAAATGGAGTATGTTGAAACCGTCTCGCCAGCAGATGTGCACAGATCTACTCGGACCAAACTCAATGTAAACGCTTGAGTTGATCATGAAAATTGGAGCATTCACTTATAAGTTCGTTTTTCTAAATATGATTTAGACGGACCAACTTATATGAATTAGCCAGATAGTTTTCAAGGTCAGTGGGAGTGTGTAAATTACATGCGAGACATCAAAGGGATGGATCATTTATTTTGACAAAGTTATCAAAAGGTTTGACACTTTATCGAAATAGAAATGTGCCATTTGAAATGACCATTAACAAATTTAAATGATTATCGTAAGGTACGATGAACTGGATGAGATCCAAGGAAATAAAATATTATAGATTCCGTAAGACCAAGTGAATTATTTGAATGAGATTCAAATGGTTGGTCTAACATGAACATAGTAACCCCTTAAGTCTATAGTGTAGACGGTTTTAGCAGATCCACTCACGAAGGCTCTATCACATGAAGTCGGGAAAACTTATGTGTAAAAACGGTATAAGTTACCGCGATAAATGGGCCTGAGTGCAAGTGGGAGATGTTGAGAGAAGATACCTTCGAGGCAATCTATCTCTGTGTGTGAATAACACAAACATCTTGTTCGAAATAACAATAAGTTGTTTGGTAATAATTTATCTAAGTTATAGTATAATGTAGTTAACATTAAATATTAACTTAGGTAAAGTCCTGAGACTTTATGCGAGGTCAAACAGGTATCGAGATGAGTATCTCGATCATGGAGAAATGTTTGACCGTCTGTAGCATAAGTCTAAAGGGTTCCTGGTCGTAGATGTTTCGAGACAAGGATATCGAAACATCGGATAGACCATTGTGTCTTAGTTCTCACCGTTCAACAGTGGTGATGATCTCATGATCGCTTGACTTGGCGAAGTCGAAGACGAGACACATGTGCTCATTAGAGAATGAGTTCACTGAACGATCCACCAGAGTTATCATATGGTTATATTGACCAATCTGTCAATGATGACTCTGAGTGATGATAGGCTAGTTGGTCTTTTGACTTGAGGTCATTTTGACGAACCTGTGCGTGAACAGTGCCATTTAGATCACTGACCTGACTTCGAGGCTAGGCATGTTGAAAGGTTTTTGATTGGGTGACACTTGAAGCGTATGAGGAGAGTAATGACCAAGAAAGGATTCGTCTCTACCGGTCAATGGGAGTTAGTGTCGTAGGGTTAGTTCGGTCTTTAGTAAAATCACTGGCCAGAGTTTGTTGGAAGAAGTCCAACATTATTTGACTAAAGATCAATAGAAACTAACCAAAGTCAAGTTATTGGGGTTGACAGTTTGACCGTACCCTAGACTTGATCTACACGACATAGTTAAGACGAAGAGACTATAACTACGGAATTCATCACGGAAACAGTCAGGGTGGTCCCGACAATACTCATGTCAATGAGTTAACCATATAATGATGATTCATGAAGCAAGGACGGCAACCACTGCTCATGGTCACTGCCGTATAGGGCTTCGAGCCCAACATGTTGTAAGGGTCAGGCTGTAGGGTCTCACACAGTGTGCGATCTTTGTCTAGTAATAGGTTGAAATTAGTTAGGGAGAATAATTTGCATTTGATGCAAGGGATAAAATATTGCAAAAGATGTTTGCAATAATCTCCAGCATTCGGGATAAATGAACCTGAGTGCAAGTGGGATATGTAGGGAAATATGCCCTCAGATCATTTGTATTTGATGCAAATGATAATTTAAGCCTAGATAGGGGACTAATTTGCATATGATGCAAAATAGATTAAATGTGTTTTAAATAGTTAAAGACAATATTTAATAATATAAACGTAAGAAAAAGTTCACGGGTAAGACGGGAATGTCCTGGTCTACGCCCAGGTTCGAACGGCGTCCAAATCGGACGCCAGATGTCCAAGTTATGCCCAAAAGGATCTAAGAGTAAGATCAGGCAGACCCAGGCCAGACTGGGTCTGGCCTAGACTGCGCCAAAGCCCAGTATAGCCAAGGCCGGCCTGGGCCTGGGTGCCCATGCCCGCCTGGGCCTGGGCGCCCGGCCCCAGGCCCCAGGCACGGGCGCCTGGGCGCTGGCCCGGGCGCCTGGGCACAGGCCCAGGCGTTCTGGGCCGGGCGCCCCGCCCGGCCCAGGCGCCTGCCTGGGCGCCTGGCGACCGTGCCAGGCCTGGGCATCCTTGCCCAGGTCTGGCAGGCGCCCAGTCAGACCCTTTTGGCTGGTGGGGCCCACAGGCTGGGCACCACCTCAAGGTGCAGAACCCTAGAATTAATGGCAGATTTTGACGGCTCAGTTTTTGTGAAAAACTAGCTGTGGGCTGAACTTTGAGTGATCAATTGGAGGGTCAAACGAACTTCGATTGACGAACGGTTTTTTCCTATGCGTTCACCGTTGAACGCTCTTCGTATTGATAGGTTGTATCAATCATGAAGCTCAACGGTGAGTGAGTTAAAATTCACGGAAGTTTGCACTTTGTGAAGGGCAAACTAAATTGAATTTGATTAACTCTGAATTAGTCCCACATCGGATTTTAAGGGAAGGGGAGCAATCAGCCGCCTATATAAATAGGGGTTTGCTCCCTTCCTCAAAAATCGCCCCAAGCTCTAGATCTGAGCGGCTCTCGTAAATGTTGGAGCACGCTCGGATCTAGACTTAAATTAAATATTTCTCTATATCCCTAATATTTCTGCCTTACTCTTGAGGGCTCTAGCAAAGCCGCAAAGGAGTTCGGATTCAGATCCGAAATCTAGGCGGAGGTTTCACTCGCGTGAAACTTTCTTCGGTGCGTGGTTGGCTCGGCGACACGAGGATTGCTCTCCTCGGGATGCGGGGCGGTTCGAGGAGCGGTTCGGGGAGCGGTTCTAGGAGCGGCTCGGCGTGGGACGGGAGCGGCTCGAAAGACGGTTCGGAACATCTCGCCTGATCCAGGGTTGAGATTCCGGGTATGTGTTTATTAGCATTAGTGTAATTTAATCGCAGTAGGCTAGATCCTTCTTGGGATGGTCAGATCCATCCCAAGTCGGCATAGATCTTGGCTAAGGGTCTTGGACCTTAGTGCTAAGTTAAAATTGTTTTAACTGCATGTTAATTAGATTAACTAGTTTTTCTTCCGCTGCAAATTCTTTTGCGTCTATGTTCCGTCCGAATTAGGACGGTCATAGAGTTTTTGTGCCCTAAGGGTCCAGGAAATTCCCTACAAACCTGACGGAGCACCTGAAGTGCCCGACATCAGCCAAATTCTTACTTTGACACGATAGACTTGGCCACCCCGGATCTGTGATGATGCAACGTATCTTATCACAATCTCACGGGCATAACCCGAAGAACCAGAAGATTCTTCTGAAGGGAGAATTCCCTTGTGTACCCTGCTTCAAGGGTAAATTAATAACAAAGCCATCACCACTTAAAGTGGATATCGAGTCTCCTAGCTTCCTCGAAAAAATACACGGAGACATATGTGGACCTATCCACCCCCCTAGTTGGCCTTTCCGGTACTTCATGGTACTAATTGATGCATCTTCGAAATACTCGTATGTGTGTCTACTTTCAACCCGTAACTTAGCTTTTCCAAAGCTATTGGCACAAATAATAAAGTTGCGGGCGCATTTTCCAGACAACCAAATTAAGAAAATATGTCTGGATAATGTGGGGGAATTTACCTCTCAGTCATTTCAAGAATATTGCCAGGCAACGGGAACAGAAATTGAACATCCGGTGCCGCATGTTCACACCCAGAACGGGTTAGCTGAGTCGCTAATTAAAAGACTCCAATGGATTGCACGTCCATTGCTAATGAAATCCCAGTTGACGGTGGATGCATGGGGACATGCAATTCTGCATGTTGTATCATTAATAAGAATAAGACCCTCGGGAGGTCAGAGTATATCTCTAATGCAACTTGCATATGTGACGTGTGTCTATATTTCATATATTCACGCACGTTTTCTTTTGTGTTTCTCCGTGTTTTTCCGACGTCTCTTATTCGTTTTCGTATGTTTTCCCGTTTTCTTTCACTTTTCTTTGTTTGTCCATGATTGCAGGGGATTGACCATGTAGGGGACGTTTAATGATGATATCCCAAGTCCCCGGAGCAACGGGAGAAGTCACACGTGATCCAGGGGGTCAAACGGCGAAGTATTCATCTTTCAGCCCCTCACCCGATCGGTTGGTCATCTGACGTGCGTCTATATTTCATATATTCACGCACGTTTTCTTTTGTGTTTCTCCGTGTTTTCTGCCGTCTCTTATTCGTTTTCGTATGTTTTCCCGTTTTCTTTCACTTTTCTTTGTTTGTCCATGATTGCAGGAGTTCGACCACGTAGGGGACCTTTTACGATGATATCCCAAGTCCCCGGAGCAACGAGAGAAGTCACGCGTGATCCAGGGGGTCAAACGGCGAAGTATTCATCTTTCTGCCCCTCACCCGGTCGGTTGGTCATCTCCAACCGATCGGGTGATGCACGCGTGCACCAACCGGTCGCTACCGCAACTCACGAAGAAGTCACCCGACCGGTTCACAGACCGGTTCTGCGGGCGGCTGTTCTCTGTCTTTTCGAGCAGAATTCCAACCGATCGGGTGACTCTCACCCGATCGGTTCATCTGTAGCTGAGAAAAAGAGCTGAAGACACGGGCGTCGAACCGACCGGTTCACCCGACTGCTCCAAGATCCAACCGGTCGCTCAAGAACTCACCCGATCGGTTCGTGAGATCGGGTGAAAACTCGCCGTTTTCTATAATTTATCTGTAACGGATCAACCGATCGGTTGACTTGTCACCCGATCGGTTGATCCGAAAATCTATATATAGGACCCCTAGGGTTCCAGAAACGGGAGAGTTGTATTTTTTTACTGTTTTATTTCCTTGTGACGGCTGTAATTGTTACTCTTAAGTAAGTTTTCAGATCTTTCTAATTTTTTAGTATTGTCTTTACTACTCCTTTACTTCCGCATTGCAATTGTCTGATTATGATTCTAACGGTTAAATTTCATTTAGATTGCTTTTTCATGAATTTTTGTGAGTAGTTCCCAAATCTGGGATTTTGGTGGAAGCCCCTTCGGGGGCTCTTCTCGATGCGTCCATAGGGTTAGGAAATCGATAGGGAGTAGGAATCTAACGGTTACGCGGGGCGTTTTATTGTCATCGGCGGGAAAAAGACCGCCTTTGACCGTCGGGCCAAGGGGGAATAAACTTGGCGGTTGACTCCCTAGCCAAAGCTCACGCCTTTAGCGTAGACGCCGAATCCTAGCACGCGGGAGCGGCAGGATGAGACGTCGGGAGATATCGTTGCGGACTTAGTGCTCCTGGGATCGATCAGTGTTTATGAACACGGGAGTGCCCACTGATCGAATCCGGGAAGTCCGGTGTATCATCCTGGGCACCGACCGGAATATCGGGCCCATGGGACGCCGGTACCACTTTCAGAGGCAACGTCTCACCATTAGACCCTAATCCCGATCGCTATCCATACCCGTAGGCCGTAGCGGCGAGAGTCTCTCGTCGGGTCGGAAACCAAAGTCCCGGGTTTACTTTCTTTTTGTTCATACGCTTTCATTTCCTTTCGTGACAACCAACCACCGACTCGGGCTAGCTCGCCCCTCGGGGTGATTTAGGTCCTACCTGACCCAAGCACAACCTCACCTCCCTGAGTTCGATATTCCCGCACCCTACACTAACCGTGAAACTTGCGGTAAACGACACCGCGCCGCCGCGACGCAAGCGGGGCGCCGGTCAAGTTTATGGCGCCGTTGCCGGGGAGGCAACGTGCTTGATATTTTAGGATCTTGAAAACCCTCGTGTCTAGCTCACATCCCTACCTCGCGATAATTTTCGCATTCTCCTTTTTCTTTTTCTTATTTGTTTTTCTTATTTTTATTTCTTATTTTATCTGTTTCTTTCCCACTTGTCGCTTCACGGGTGTTTGTTGTTTTTCATGCGCAGGAGTTCAAGGAGTCTTGACGACTTGATTCCCCTCGATCCAGAGATTAACGCCACCCTTAGGCGCTTGGCCGCCGAGAAGCGGAGAAGGGAAGATCCCGAGTCCATGGAGGAGAACACCCCACCTCAGAAGTCTCTGCTGGAATACTCGATGCCATCTATCGAGTCCACTTCCGCCATCCGTCCTCCAGCTATCACGGCCCAGAGCTTTGAGCTGAAGCCGTCATTGGTGACATGGATCCAGCAAGATCAGTTTGCGGGTGCACCCATGGAGAGCCCGATCGAGCATCTAGA
>CM061140.1:92996319-93013321 GCA_030789695.1 Scilla litardierei
CGACCACCCGAAGGGGGCTACAGCTCTCGCACTGCCACACGCCGCTGCCCCCTCCAAAGCGGGTGGCATCGCCCTTCCCCTGCCAATCGCCACCTGGCAGCTAACCTAGGGGCGGCGGCGGCTAATCCTGGCCGCTGCCCCTACTTGGGCCGGAAGCCCAAAACAAAAATAAGAAAAATAATAATAATAGACACCATCCTTGTGGGCCTGAAGCCCACAGTCAGACTGTGAGCCTCAGGCCCGTAGGCAAAACACTGTGTATATATATATGTACATGTGTACATGTATATATATACATGTACACATGTATATATATATATACATGTACATGTATACATGTACATGTACATGTATACATGTACATGTACATGTACATGTATATATGTACATGTCTATATATACATGTATATATGTACATATATACATGTATATATATATACATGTACATGTATACATGTACATGTATATATATGTATATATGTATATATATGTATATATGTATATATACATATATATAAATATATACATATATATAAATATATACATATATATATATATATATATATATATATATATATATATATATATATATGCCCCTACTTGGGCCGGAAGCCCAAAACAAAAAAAAGAAAAATAATAATAATAGACAACATCCTTGTGGGCCTGAAGCCCACAGTCAGACCGTGAGCCTCAGGCCCGCAGGCAAAACACTGTATATATATATATATATAAGAAAATTTTCAAATGAGAACATTTCGCACCGTGCGAAAATGTTTTTAGTTTTTTTTTTGAAATTGTTTTTTCAAAAATTCTTTTTTCCACCCTCATTATATGTTGTTATACCCCCCTCAAAAATTAATGGTTGAGAAATAATGTCATTTGGCCTTCGATCAAGGCATTTCATCAAATTCGCACGTTTTGAGACCGTTAAATTTGTAACGGGTGGATGGGTGCTCTAATGCCCAACGGGTTCACCCATTATTTTCCCTGGGATATATATTTGTATGGATTAAACATCAAAAAAAAATTTTGAAAAAAAAATTTCAAAAAAATAAAAAAAACTTTTCGCACGGCTTTCGCACGGGGTTTTTCGCACCGAAGATTGCCATATATATATATATATATATATATATATATATATCTATCTATCTATATATTATAAAACAGGGATGTTATCATGGGTTTTTGGATAAGAGAAATTGGATAAGAGATTTTGGTTATGTGTATTGTTGTATGTGGATATGTGTATTGTTGTATAAGAGATTTTGGATAAGAGATAATGGATAAGAGATATTGGATAAGAGAAGTTGGTTTTGGTTATGTGTAATTGGGTGTGATGTTTATATAGAATTGTATATAGGGTATGAGAAATTGAGGTATGAGATATTGGATATAAGAAATCACATCCTCTTTTGATCACATCAGAATTTTTAAATTTTGAACTTATTTTGATCACATCCTCTTTATTTTGATCACAGCACAAACGGAGGGAAAAAATTTTGATCCCATCAGATCTCGCCATCACAAAAGGAGGGAAAATTTTTGATCCCTTCCCGCTAAGCTCAAGCTCACGTTCCTCACAAAATCCTTGCTACGCTCAAGCTCACGTTCCTCACTTCTCGCCATCACAAAATTCAAAGGGAGAGCACGAAGAGTCAGGGAGAGCGCATGTTCCTCCTCGCCATCTTCTTCTACCTCCAGCTCAAGAAGAGCAAGGGAGAGCACGAAGATCAAGCTTGATGTCCTGAACCACGGTTAGCTCTTCCTCTTCTCCTCAATTTTTTTTATTTTACTTTATTTCACCCTCATCAAGAAGAGCACCCCCATTGCAGTGCATTGAGCTTCATCACTTCCTCAGCAACTCAACCATTGGTTTGTGAGTTTGCTAGCTTCATCACGTCCTTTGCACCTCAACACTTGGTGAGCACCTCAACCCTTCATTCAAGTATCTCTTTTTAGTTAAGGCAGTTGCACATCAAAATAGTGATTGTCCTGTGAAAATTCAAATACCATGGACATTTTGGTTATTCTGAAAATTGTTAATACTGAATTTGTTAATTGTTAATACTGAATTGTTGGCATATTAGTCCTATGCTAATAAATACCATTACTTTCAAATACATGGACTAATATTTGCTCCATGCTAATAAATTGATCATATGAAATTGATTTATCTTAAATTTTTAAACCCATCAAGCTATTTTGGTTTTTTTGGTCCTAAAGTTTGTTGGCATTCAAAATGGATAGGCCCATCAACTTTCAGTCAAATTCATTTTTATGGTGTTCTTCATTTTTATGTTTTGAATTCAACTTAATTCATGATGAATTCAAATTTTGACTGAATTTTGAATTTCCTGGATATTTGCAACTGGAAATTCAGCAAATATTGGCAATATTTATTCCCATATCACTATTTTGAATATTGGATTTATGAATTTATTGACTCCTGCTGAATTTATTGGATATTGGCTTGCACTTTGGCATATATCTTCATAAATTTTTGCTGAATATTTGCTGAATAAATATTTGCCCAATATTCAAAATATTTTAGCTTGCACTTCAGCAAATACAATAAGAAATTTGAAGGAATTTGATATTCAAGATGATGTCAAGACACTTGGGCAATATTCCTATAAAAATATTGAATGTCAAATACTTGGGTGAGAGTATTTTAGCTAAATATTTTATTCAAGACACTAATTGAATGTCAAATACTTGGCTAAAATATTTTATTCAAATACTTGGCTAAATACAATACTTGAATGTCAAATACTTGGGCAATATTTAGCTAAATACATACTTGAATGTCAAATACTTGGGCAATATTCCTGTATTTTTATTGAATAAAGACACTTTAGCTAAAGTATTTGATATACAATAAAAATATTTTAGCTTGCCCAATATTTTGCTGAGTATTTGAAAGTATAAATATTCAAAATTATAGTTTGCACTTTAGCTTCCAATATTTCTCACCCATATATCACTTGGGCAAATATCAGCAAATATTCAGCAAATATTTTTCACTTTGGCATATATCTTCATAGATACTTTAGCTTGTATTTATTCCCATATCACTTTAGCTTCCAATATTTTTTCTTTAGCTTGCACTTTGGCAGTATTTAGCTTGCACTTTAGCTTGCACTTTAGTATTTAGCTTATCAAAATGAAGATATTTAGCTTGCACTTTAGCTTCCAATAGCTTTGGACTTCCAATATTGGCAGTATTTATTCCCATATCATCAAATTTCAAAGTGCAAGCTAAAGAAAAAACAGCTATTGGAAGTGCAAGCTATTGGAAGTCCAATAGCTTGCACTTTAAACAGGACACTTTATCCAATTCTCTTCATTTTGATAAGCTCTTCACAGGACACTTGCAAGCTATTGGACATTTTGATAAGCTATTGCATGAAATTTTGATAAGCTCTTCACAGGACACTTTCATGAATACTGCAGTTAACTTTTGGGTGTATTGAAATTTTTTTAATTTTGCATTAATTTTGGTTATTTTGGTTATGTTGATAAGCTATTCATTTTCATTTCCATGGTATTTGATGATATAAGAACATATGTCAATAGGATTGGATGAGAGATTCAACAAGATTGGATGAGGATTGGATGAGAGAATTGGATGATATAATTTCAACACCATAGTTCATTTTTCTATGCCATGGTTCATTTGGTTCAATTTGCTATATCATCAAATTCCAATTTGCACTTCCAATAGCTATTGGACATTTTGATAGCTTGCAGATAATGATATGGGGAAACTGATATGAAATTTTTTTTGATATGGGGAAACTGATATGAGGATTTTTGATATGAGGAATTTTGATAGCTTGCAGATAATCATATAAACATTTTTGATATGGGGAAACTGATATGAAAAAAATTTGATCAAATTTCTTGTTTTCTATTGGAAACATTTTTTTCATAGCAAACATGTAAATTTCATATAAATGTTTGATGTCATGTTTGCTATCCATATATGGATGTCCTATTTGCTATCAAATTTTTTTCATATAAATGTCCTGTTTGATCATGTAAATTTATATTAAAATTTTATATGACTGTCCTGTTTGCATACAAATTTTATATGTCCTGTTTGATCATTTTTCACTTATGTTCACCTATGAAATATTAAGAATTTCAGCTATGCTTTAGTATTTGCAAATTGCTGAAGTTCATATTTGCTGAGAATTAAGAATATTAGCTGAGAATTAAGAAGTTCTTAATATTATGTTGAATGCATAAATAATTAGCTGAGTATTACGAATTGAAACATGGAGCTACTGACTATATAGGTGAAACTTTGTCCATGTGCTTGCTGAAACATGGAGAGAATATATAATTGAAACATGGAGCTTGCTAAAAACAAGAAATTTCAGTTGTTATGCAATGGAATATATAGGTGAGAATTCACTAATAGTTGCAAAAAAACATGGAGCTGTTTGCAAAAACTGGTGAGATATATGAAACAGTTTCATAATAGGTTTGAGGTGCATGAAACATTTTGAGGGATATATGAAACATTTTTTGATATTGTCACTGAGAGTTAATCTCAAAAATTGCATTTCAAAGATTGGTATTTTTTTGATTGGTTATCAATTTTGAGAATGATTTACTATTGCATTTAAAATGGGAGACTACAACCAATTGGGTTATGTCATATGAGAATTGGGAGACTGCAAGAAAGAAATTTGGAAACAATTAATTTGGCAATTAGCAAGGAGAAAAATTGGCATAGGAAAGGTGTCCTGTGTCCCATGCTTGCAGTTTGAAAAATGATTTTCAGAGTTACATGTTCCATTATATGATATCCATATGAAAAATTTCATGAATTGCTCATGTGCTAATGAATAGAGATGTGTGCAAAAAAACATTATGAATTGAGATACTGACAGTTTATCCATTGCAAAATTTCAAAGTTTCATATCATTTTTACAGGACACTGAAATGCAATATCATTTTCATATCATTTCATATTTTTTAAATACCAATACTGCCAATATTTTCACAGGATATATGAATTCCTATTTCATTTCCTATTTTGTCCTGTGAAATGAACTCCTATTTTCATTCATTTAGGAATTTTCCTCTCATCTTCTGTAACTTATGAATAGATTTTTGCTAATGAATAGATTTGAGCATATGAACAAAAGTATGAAATGAGCATATGAAACTGAAGTATGCATTGGTTATGAATTTCTTTTGCTCATTCAGAAGGGGAGAGCTTTTGCTGAATAGATTTCTAACTTATTAATTGCTTTTGCATGGACAACAGTTATGAATTGGTTATGAATAGCTCTCATACTTCAGCAAATTGCTTTTGTAATTCCTATGTATGAGCAAGTATGCATAACTGATTTGCTTTAGGAAATTCCTATGTATGAGCAAGTACGCAAAGCAATTGGTTATGTATGATTGGTTATGTATGAGCACTTGCAAAGCAATTGGTTATGTATGCAAAGCAATTCATATAACCCACTGCCATTCCTATGCGTTCAAATGTTGAAATTGTCAAAAAGTTGATTATCCTGGGCTCATACTAACTTAATTTCCAAAGACAGGATACTCAACTTAATTCATAGACTCAAAATGTCATATACATGACTCAAAATCTTGTACATTGGAATGAATAGACAGGATACTCAACTTATTATTCAACAATCTTGGACATTGTTTAGCAATTTGCAAATGTATATATGATTATTATTCAACAATCTTGGACATTGACATTCAATGAATGAATGTTCATATTTAAATGACTGTCATATGGTTAGACATTCAAGTGTCCTGTTCAAAATCTTGGATATGACACTATTGGTTAGGAATGTATATGATCACATTAATTTGACAGGACACTTGAAAGTTATTATTGGAAATAGCCATGGACTCAAATATATGAGTTATTTGTTTGCCATTTGATAGGATACTCAAAGTAGATGTAAGTTTGATATCAATTCCAATGAAGAAGGAAAATTGGACTGAATGCTTAATATTGGACTGAATGCTCAAACTCATGGACAATGCGACTGATGGATAGGCTCAAACTCTTAGTCCAAGTTGCATTTTCATTCATACTTTTTTAATACCAATACTTCTAAATGAGATGTGCACTTCTAAATGAGAAAGTAATCCTATGTTTCAATATTTGTCTTATGAATGCAAAAGCACCTATTTGTCTTATGAATAAAATTTTGCAAAATAGTTACTTATTACTTTTTGGTGAAAAGGTTTGGTGCATATTGCAAATGCTTGGTGCATTTTGCAAATGATTGTTGCCATATATAGTTGCTGTTGGTGCAAAATGGTTGATTTTTACATTTAACCAACAGTTGATCAAAATGGAAATGCAAAAATTTCACTCAATTTTCAATATCCATGATTACATGGTTTATTTTGAAAATAGTTGCTTTTTACATTTTGCAAAATATTGTTGTTGATTAAATGTTTAAATGGTTCATTCTAATGCAACTGCTCATACTTTTTGAAAATTGTTGTTGCTGTATTATTGGTGTGTATGGAGGGTGAGTGTTATTGAAAATACATCCTGCTTGCAGGGCAAATTCAATGTAGGGAGAAAAATTTGTCTACTGGTTTATTCAGCAAAAATTTCACTTAAGGATCAATATCCATGCTTAATTTGTTTGGATGAGAAAAATAGGTGATTAATGCTTGAATAATTTGGATCATTTTGAGAAAAAGGAGACCTGTTCAATATCCATGCTTAATTTTTATCCATGTGCTAATAACAAATTTCATTCATGTTTTTAAAGATTATAGAGCTGTTTGAGTTTGAGTTTGAGATTTATCACTCAATTGAGCTTGCTGAAAAAATGAGATTGCTGAAAGATTGAGTTTGCAATGTTAATTTCTATTCATATGTATTGCAATGTTTGAAAGATGATTTCCAGTCAATGTTAATTTCTATTTCAAAGTTGACTGATAGTATTAGGCAACCAAAATTCTATTCATATGTATTGCAATATTAAACTGATATTCTAATTATTCTAAATGTTAACTATTATCAGTCATCTTTGTCCAATATTAAACTTACCTAATTAATTTGACTTTTAGTCAATATTCTATTCTAAACAGGACAATTAACAGGACAAAGATTGACATTAACATGACAATATTCTATTCATAGGTATTTGCAACTAATATTTGCTAATTAACAGGACAATGAAAATTTTTAGGTGTAAACAATTTATTCAATTACCAGGACAATGCTAATTTTCATTGAATTCTCAAAATGTGTTTTTAGACACTTCCAATTTTTTGTCAATGTTGATATGGTTTAATTGAATATGGTGTTTCAGTTATGATGTTTTTTGTCAATGTTAATTAAATTTGTCAAAATAAGGAGAATTTTTTAATTTAAATTTAATTCTGAATATGTTTATATGGTTTAATTGAATATGGATAAACTCAAATATGATGTTTCAGTGTAAAACTCAACCTTTTGGTTTAATATGGAGAATTCACTGATAGCTTTCACTGATAACTCACTTCACTAATTGCTCTTCATTGCAGGTTGAGCCCCCATCTCAGTTGCAAGTTTTATTATCAGTACCAAGTTCAGGCCATCATTCAGGACTTCATTGCAGAGCTTAAAACTCTCACATTCAGGTTTCCATCTACCCCTTGGTTAGCTTTATTTATGGCTTGGCATTATGGCAGTTGCAAGTTTTTAGTTTTTTGTTGGTTTAAAAATTTCATTCAGGTTTCAATTTTGTCTTTCAGTCAATTTTCATTCAATCTTGGTTAAAAAGAATGTTGGGTTGTATAAAGTGACCAGGATCTTGCAAGTTCAATTTAATGGATACTAATGTTTGCAATGTTAATGTTCCGGAATGTTCAATTTAATGGATACTAAAAAGAATGATGGGTTGTATAAAGAATGTTAAAAAGAATGTTGGGTTGTATAAAGTGACCAGAATACTAATGTTTGCAATGCTAATGGGAGACTGCAATGTCAGACTGAATACTAATGTTTAGTTCAGCTATATTTTGAAATTGGATAACAGGTTTAGTGAATACTAACATGTTTGCAATGCAATGTTTAATGAATACTGAATATTAATGCATGGATAATTATCAGATGTTCCTGTTTGTGTACTCTTGATTGGATAAATTTGCAATACATGTTTAGTATTACATGGATAATACACATTATAAGCATGTAGTTGGCTAGATGTGCTAATGTAATACATTTTGTCCTGTGAAATGAAATTTTCATTCAGTTAGGCTAAATGAAAAGATGAGTTCTTGATGAGTTCTTGATGAATACTGCCACAGGACATTGCAATGGATTCATATAGATGGCTAGATGTCCTAATGTCCCAATTCATATATTTCACCCTCAGATTTTATGTTATCAATGTCCTGTGTCTAGATGCAATTCATGTGGCTAGAATGCAATGTTCTTGATGAATCCCAATTCTGCCAATATTTTGGCTAAATGAATTCATTTCACATGATACTTTAGTTTAACAGGGGTTGTCCATTAATCCTGTTGCAACATTTTCATTTTATTTTTGCAACATTTTCTTTTGTTGAATGATATTAAAAATTCAGTTGGCTGAATGATATTAAAAATCACAGAGAATGATTTTAAAAAATCAAATGGCCCAATTGGGTATGTGAATGATATTAAAAAATTCAGTTGAAAGATATTAGAATGATATTGCTTATCCATGGGGTATGTGAATGTTGGTCTGCAGTTGAAAGAGAATACTTTCGGTTGAATGTTGGTTGAAAATTTTCATTTTTACATCAAGTTTTAATTTTTATTTTCAAGGTTTCATTTTGAATGCGAAACATTTCAGTAGAATGAGAAAATTTTCACTTTGATTATTTCAGCACCTCTTATTATGTATTTTCAATTGAATGTATTTTTTAGTTGAATTATTTTTTAACTGCTTATTTCATTTGAATGTATTTTCAATTGAATCAAATTGAATCAGTTCAATTGATTATCTCATATGTATTTTTTAACTGAAATAATCAAATTGAATTGAATTTGAATTTTGGGTATTTACATATTGAATGTATATACATATGAGATAATCAAATTGAATTAAGAATAACCCTTCATCGGGCAATAACCCTGTTTTGAATTTAAGTCAAGTTCAACTTGAGTATGTGTATGCAGGATTTTGAATTTAAGTCATGTTGACAGGATTAGCCTTGATGATAACAATTGTTTGATAATTATGTTTCATAATAATTATTGGCTTTTTACATTCTAATTATACAATATTTGAGTTTGATAATTCAAGTTGAAATTGACTTGAAATGGACTTCTTCAAAAACTAATTTATAGCCTCCAAACATATCCTCATCAAGAAGAGCACTCATGCAGAAATTTTCAAATATTCAAACTCATATTCAATAATTATCAAATTTCACCCTTGCGACAATGGCAACATAACAGGAATCATAATGACACAATTTTTGAACAAGATGATGAACCATCAGCCAGGTTATTATCCACTTGACTGTGCCAAACATCTAATATACGCTAATAATGTATTTTAATTGTAATTAGTTTGGGTTTAATTTGGATAGGGCTTTAACTCATCGCAGTAGGAGAGATTCTCCTGTTCTGTCTCAGCCTCGCGTAACGATATGATTTCCGGACAAGTTCCTGGACCATCTGTCAGGTCATTATCAACCTGCCTGTACATAAAATCTTTTCTCCTCCCATGCATTTTAGTTGTGTTTATTTTTGTGTTTAAATTTGGATAGGGCTTTAGCCCAACGCAAAAGGAGAGAACGAGAACAAGAACAACGAAACTTATCTCACGCTCTGACTTCTGACGGTGTACTTGATATACCTCAAATAACACCAGCCGTGACAACTTCTCCGGTTGAACACGAAGATGCTGTCTCAGCCTCGCGTAATGATATGATTTCCGGACAAGTTCCTGGACCATCTGTCAGGTCATTATCAACCCGCTTGTACATAAAATCTTTTCTCCTCCCATGTATTTTAGTTGTGTTTATTTTTGTGTTTAAATTTGGATAGGGCTTTAGCCCAACGCAAAAGGAGAGAACGAGAACAAGAACAACGAAACTTATCTCACGCTCTGACTTCTGACGGTGTACTTAATATACCTTAAATAACACCAGCTGTGACAACTTCTCCGGTTGAACACGAAGATGTTGTCTCAGCCTCACGTAACGATATGATTTCCGGACAAGTTCCTGGACCATCTGTCATGTCATTATCAACCCACCTGTACATAAAATCTTTTCTCCTCCCATGTATTTTAGTTGTGTTTATTTTTGTGTTTAAATTTGGATAGGGCTTTAGCCCAACGCAAAAGGAGAGAACAAGAACAAGAACAATGAAACTTATCTCACGCTCTGACTTCTGACGGTGTACTTGATATACTTCAAATAACCTCAGCCCCGCGTAATGATATGATTTCCGGACAAGTTCCTGGACCATCTGTCAGGTCATTATCAACCCGACTGTACATAAAATCTTTTCTCAACCCATATATTTTAGTTGTGTTTATTTTTGTGTTTAAATTTGGATAGGGCTTTAGCTCAACGCAAAAGGAGAGAATGAGAACAAATACAAGCAAACACATCTCGATATATGACTCCTACCAGTGTACTCGATATGCCTCAAAGCACATATGCAGTACCAACTTCTCCCGTTGAACATGAAGATGAGGTCTCAGCCTCGCACAACGATATGATATGTGCTGAAGATGATGAACCATCTGCCAGGTTATTATTTATAAAAGCTACTCTGCTTTAATGTAAGTTAATTTTATTTAATTATTATGGTTTTATTTTGGCTAGGTGTTTAGCTCAATATCAAAGGAGAGAACGAGAAAAAGCTCAACGAAACATATCTCGATATATGACTCATATCTGTATACCTCAAATAACACTTGGATTAACAACTTCTCCAGTTGAACAAGAAGACGCTGGCTCTTCCTCGATCTTCCGATGTCGGTCAACTCAGCATGGCTCTGGTCCACCAACTCAGGTTGATTTTGGTCGGCACTATCTTGGATTAATGAACATTCCATGCCCTCATTGTTCAGCCTTACACTGGTTGGATGAACAGTTGTCGAAGTCAACTTTGAGAACACATCTTTTTGGAACATGTTGTTTGCAAGGAAAAGTAAAATTACCGAAACTTAATGAACCCCCTCCAGCACTTGAGAATTATATGATGGTGACAGTGAGGCATCAAAATCATTTCGAATGTATACTCGGGAGTATAATGCAGCTAATGCATTTACCAGCCTTGGTGTGACAATGGATCAAAGATTGATTGCTGGCAGAGGCCCAAACATATTTACTATTCATGGAGAATTACGCCATCGAACATGATCACTTCTGCCCCAACCGGATCAAACAGCAAGTTATTGTCAACTTTACATATATGATCCGGATTCTGCTATGGAGTTCCGAAGTAATAGAAATCCACATTTGAGCAAGGATGTCTTACAAATTATTCAAAATTGTTTATCGGGCATAAATCCATTCATCAAACTATATTGTCAGGCGTATTCTGTTTTATCTCAAGCAGATTCATGTGGTCATGATCTTCCTGTATATCTGCATTACAATTCAAACAAGGATCGTCGCCGTTATAACCTCCCAACCGTAGATGAGATTACGGTTATTTTACCTGGCGATGGCTATCGACCTTCCGGGATGCGAGATACAGTTTTACATCTTCGAGAAAATCATCAATTAATGTAAATCAATGAGACTCATCCTGCATACTTACCATTACACTACGTCTTATTATTTCCTGATGGTCAGCTTGGATGGAAACCTGAGTTGAAGCAGTGGGATCCAGTTCAAAACATATCCTCAAGTAGACGCCTGACCATGTGTGAGTTTTATAGCTACCGTCTGTTTGAAAGACAGAACGAGTATTCTTCAATTTTGAGAGCTGGAAAGTTATTCCAGGAGTTCATAGTTGATGCTTGGGCAGCAATTGAGCAACATCGTTTGACATTCATCAAACTTAATCAACGAAAACTCTGCTCAGAGCTCTATCAGGGTCTTGCAGATATCGATGCATATGCCAGATGCGACCAAATTGGACAGCGCATGATACTTCCTTCATCTTTCACTGGCAGTGCACGTCACATGTTTGAAATATTTCAAGACTCGATGGCTATCACACGTTATAACCAGCACCCGGATATTTTTCTTACCATGACCGCAAATCCAAAGTGGCCAGAAATTACTTCGGCTCTCCTGCCCAATCAAAAGGCTACCGACCGTCCAGATTTAGTCGCACGTGTATTTGAGTTAAAAAGAAAGGCTTTGATGAAGGAGATTGATGGCAATAATGTATTTGGAAAGAAAGTAGCACATGTATTTACAATTGAATTTCAGAAACGGGGTCTTCCACATATGAATGCTCTTTTCTTTCTTCGTGGACCCGATAAGATTCATACATGTGATCAAGTGGATAGAATTGTATGTGCTGAATTTCCTGATCCTGCTCAAGATCCTGCATTATTCGATATTGTGTCAAAATGTATGTTACATGGACCATGTGGTGCTCGGAATCCAAATGCTTCATTTATGGAAACTGGTAAGTGTACTAAGAAATACCCTCGAAATTATGCAGATGCAACAACCTTGGATCGTGATGGATATCCTATTTACCGTCGTCGTAGCAATGTGCATCTATATACTGTAAGGGGGCATCAGGTTGATAACCGAGATGTTGTGCCGCACACCAGGTATCTCTCAAGGCACTTTAACTGCCACATTAATGTCGAAGTTTGTGCTGGGGTAAGATGTGTGAAGTACATTCATAAGTATATTTATAAAGGTCATGATCGGACCACAATGGTATTGGGCGTAGTAAATGAGATCCAACAATACCTTGATGCAAGATATATTGGACCACCTGAGGCTGCCTAGCGAATATTTGAGCATCCTTTGCATCAAGAGATTCCGTCAGTTCAAAGATTGATACTTCATTTACCAGGGCAACACCGTGTTATTTTTGATCCAGATGAAGATGTAGATGCAATAAGGTCTAGGGCTGAAAATGATAAGACAACTTTGACTGAATTTTTTACATGTTGTGCTTTACATGAGTCTGCACATGATCTCACATATCAAGAATTTCCTCAAAAGTTTGTGTGGCATTCGTCAACAAAGGTCTGGACTCCAAGACAATCTGGATATGCAATTGGCAGAATGTATTTTGCCTCCCCTAATTCTGGTGAGATATTTTATCTATGGTTGCTACTAACAGTTGTTAAAGGGCCAACATCGTGGGAAAATTTACGCACATTCAATTCTATCGAGTACCCTACATTCAAAGCAACATGTATTGCAAGAGGTCTTCTTGAAGATGATTCCGAGTGGAGACAATGTCTTTCTGAGGCTTCAATTATGAAAACAGGATATCAATTACGAAGACTGTTTTGTATTATTCTTATCGAATGTGTGCCGATCGACCCCCTTGCATTATGGAATGAATTTTCAATGCACATTTGCGATGATCTTCCACATAAATTACAAACTTTATTTGCAATTTCTACCCTAACTCAAGGCCAACTTGAAGATAATGGATTATTCCTTATCAATGAATTGCTTGAGGAGTACGGTAAGTGTCTATCCGACTTTCCACCAATGCCACTTCCTGCTGGTGATTGGAATGCAATTGTTGGCAATAGATTGTTGCATGAACATCAGGAACTTATAAATAAAGCGAAACAATTGGATGCACAAAAAGACATTGATTTCCTCAATGATGCACAACGCAATGCTTATTCAGCAATTACTTCATCAGTATTTGAAAATAAAGGTACTACATTCTTCTTGAGCGGCGGTGCTGGAACTGGAAAGACTTTTTTGTACAATGCAATATCAACAATGTTGCGTAGTCTTGGAAATAAAGTTATCACCGTCGCGTCTTCCGGTATTGCATCATTGCTACTTAGCGGCGGTCGGACTGCACATTCCACATTTCGTATCCCGTTAGATGTGCATGATACTTCAATTTGTAATTTTAGCAAGCAATCCATGCAAGCTCAATTATTCAGAAAAGCAAAACTTATAATATGGGATGAAGTACCTATGCAACATCGGTACTGTGTTGAGGCAGTGGATCGATCGTTACAAGATATGTGTGATACCCCAGAGCATTTGGTGGTATTACTGTTGTTCTTGGTGGGGATTTCGGACAAATCTTGCCCGTCATACCAAAGGGGGTTCGAGAAGAAATTGTTGGTGCCTCATTGAGACGATCTGTATTATGGTGCTATGTACAAGTTTTGATCTTGGATCAAAATATGCGGTTAAACAACTCATCTGTTGAGAATGCAAATTTTGCAAAATTTATTTTGGAGGTATTTTATTTCATGCCTAATTTAATTTTACTTACTATTTTTATCTTAGCCATTCCTTAACTAAAATTATATCTATATGTATTAGGTTGGGACAAATCCTACAGAAGTGGTAGAACTTCCTTCTAACATATTCAGGTGCAAGGATTTAAACGAGTTAATACTTCGAATTTATCCGCAGCTTGATATTGAGGGTACCGTGACTCCGACATACCTTACTGAACGAATAATTCTTTCTGCACGGAATGATGATGTTACTTTTATAAATTCTGCTGCATTAAACATTTTTCCGGGACAGAAGATTACGTATCAAGCTGCAGACAGTTTTTCTGAAAATGATGAAACCGATCCAACCATTATGAATAGATATCCAACTGAGTACATAAACTCTTTGGATCCTCCTGGGTTGCCACAATTTACACTTGAGCTTAAGGTTGGTTGTCCTATTATTTTATTACGAAATATTGCACCTAAAGACGGGCTCTGCAATGGCACTCGATTGATGGTTGTCAGATGTGCATCACGTGTCATTGAAGCTCAAATTTTAAATGGGGATAAAGCCGGTTGTTTTGTGTTTATTCCAAGAATATCTTTGTCACCATCGGCTACAGAATTACCTTTTCATATGACAAGAAGGCAGTTTCCTGTCCGTGTGACATATGCTATGACGATTAATAAAGCCCATGGACAATCTGTAAAATTCGTTGGAGTTGATTTGCGGACCCCAGTTTTCAGTCATGGACATCTTTATGTTGCACTTTCAAGGTGCACATCTTTTGATCGTGTATGTGTCCTTCTTCAGCCCAACATAAATAACACAGTAAACATCGTTTACCCAGAAATTCTGCTATGATTTCCAATGTATGATAAAAATTGTATGTAAGTTTTTTAACTTTCTTTCTTTACATTGTTTTATTTATATTATTTGTTTAAATGATCTTTTAAAAAATTATTATCGATTGTTGTCTAACATGCAGGTATATCATTATCATACGTTACCAAGCTTTAAAATGTGGACCCACATTACCATATATGGCAGGGTTAGAAATTTTTTCATTTACTACATTTCATTGCATGACTTAATAGTTTTCGGTATGCATTGTTTGATAAAATATATTGGTTTGTATTTTTATATAGATAGATGATGATGCAGATTTGGCAAAAACTGTAAGTTTCTTATCATAATTCTACATTATATTTTTAATCTACTATGTTTGCATTAACATTTTTCTTCTCACAGGTTCTGTTACTTCAAAACAATCATATAAATGTCAAGCTACTGGGTTATATCGGATTTTGGTTTAATAAGGTATGCATACCGTTACAAACATTCCCATTTTGAAATAAAAAATTAGTGACTGTTTATTATTATTATTATTTCCAGCAAATTGCTAAAAGAACTTTACAAGCAACGGCGACGAGTCACATTGAAGACAAAGCAATCTTCTTTTCCGAGGTAATATAAAAATCTTAGATTTTGTTTTTCAAAATATCCTGTTCATTGACCATCTAAATACCTTTTTTGTTATAGAAGTGGAAGATTGTTCTTGCCGAGCTTGCTTGGTTCCAGAAAGCACGCCATCCACCACTCCAACGAAATAAGGTAAATAAATGTATAAATTTAAATTTTTCCATATTATCAAACATATATTAATTTTTCTAAGAAATTTATGTTCTTAATTTATCTAGGTTATTGCTCATCCTATTAACTCTCCACTTTGGATTGAGCTTGACACGCCATCTTTTTATAATGTGATGATGAAAAGGTTTTCTGCTTAAACATGATGAAGGTAATAAAAGTGAGTTGTACAAAGTAATTAGATATATCTTCGTTTCTAATTTTTCTATTCTAATCAATGATTTTATTTTTTATTTTCAAGACACACGACACTAGCTTCATATGTAAATTGTGTTGGTTTTAAATGCCTGTGTGAGAGATGGTGTTTTTGAAGTTGGACTGCATGGTTCAATCCAAAATGTATTTTTGTGTATATTTGTTCATAGTTAACAGTTTTTTCTGTTAGCATATAGTTTAGGTTGTGTGATATTATAAGTCGATGTACTTAGCCCACAAGCATAGCCAGAAAGCTGAAAAGGAAATCGAAAAAATCTTTGCCAGCTTCAGCCAAACAGCACTCTCTTCATCCCGTTGTCTATCATATGCTTTAGATAAATGAACAGAACATGTGAATCATAAAGTCTCAATTTTGGGGTGAATGTTGTTTGAATTTGCTCCCCTTTTTAACTAAAGCAGGTCACTGATATTGTTTGAATATGGAGATGTATAAATACTATGAATTAACTTTTAGACCTGCTTTAGCTCATTTTTCGTTTTTAACATTTGATTATGTTTCTGTTGGCTAACGATAATGTTGGTTTGCTTCTCCATGGTTTAAAATGTGGAGAGTTACAAAGAGGCCATGTCATAATTAATATTAGAAAACAATTTGTCTGCCAATTTCTCAACATTGTATCATTGGCTATAAAAATTTCTAATTTAATGGAGATTTGTTCTGTCTGATTTTAAAATCATGAAATGTGTTCTTTTTCTTATCATGTGTATGGTACAGAGGCCATTAATAGATTAAATTATGATTTTTTGTTTAGATTATTGGACATTGAATTAGTTCATAGGCCAATTAGAC
>CM061140.1:93013821-93058821 GCA_030789695.1 Scilla litardierei
GCCTAGAGCTCAGAAAAGTCTGCGAAAATTTCTTTTGGAATCGAGGATCAACATCTTCAACTGAAAAAATAAGAGAAGACAAGAGTAGGCTATAAAAATCATATCATTTAAGAAAAAGATTTATATCTTCCATAAAATATAGAAAATAGCATTGAGCTCAAATAATTCTGCAAAAATGTTCAATCGGACCAGGAGATCGCCATCTTCAACTAAAAAAATAAGAGAAGACAAAATTAGGCTATAAAAATCATATCATTTAATATAAAAATTCATATCTTACAAAAAATGTAGAAAATATCCCGGAGCTCAGAAAAATCTGTAAAAATATTCGTTGGAACCAGGAGATCATCATCGTCATCTGAAAAATAGAGAAGACAAAATTAGGCCAAAAATCATATTATTTCATAAAAATATCCATATCTTTCACAAAATGTAGAAAAACAGACTCAAGCTAAGAAAAATCTGCAAAAATGTCCATTGAAACCGGGAGATCGCCATCTTCAACTGAAAAAAATAAAAGAAGACAAAATAGGCTAATAAAATGTAAAAATAGTATTAAGCTTATAAAAATCTGCAAAAATATCTAATGGAACAGGAAGATCTCCATCTTCAACGAGAAATAAGAAAAAAATTAGGCCAAAAATCATATCATTTAATAAAAGATCCATATCTTACAGAAAATTTAGAAAATAGCCACTGGGTCAGAATAATACGCAATATATCCGTTAGAAACGGGAGATCGCTATCTTCAACTGAAAAATAAAATAAGACGAAATTAGGCCAAAAAATCATATCATTTAATAAAAGATCCAAAACTTCTCAAAAATGTAGAAAATAGACTCGAACTCGAAAAAATCCGCAAAAGTGTCCCCTGGAACCGGGAGATCGCTATCTTCAACTGAAAAATAAGAGATGACAAAATTCGGTTATAAAAATCATATCATTTAATATAAAGATTCATATTATTCAAAAAATATTGAAAATAGACCTGAGCTCAAAAAAATCCGCACAAATGTTCATTGGAACCGGGAGATCGCCATCTTCAAAGTAAAAATAGAGAAGACAAAATTAGGCCAAAAAGCATATCATTTCATTAAAAGATACATATCTTCCAGAAAACGTAGAAAAATAGTCTCTAGCTAAAAAATCTACAAAAATGTCCGTTGAAACGGGGAGATCGCCATCTTCACCTGAAAAAAAAAATAAGAGAATACAAATGTAGGCTATTTGTAACCCACGCTTCCCAAGATTTTCGGGAAGTACAAATCCGTCCAAAGTATTCCTAGAGCAGCAAGTGTTAAAAAGAAAGAGAATGAAGAGAGTCTACAAGAAGAATAATGCAGGTCACTGCGCACATGCTAGGAAGTACAAGTAATTCTCCAACATAGAAAATAAGAGACAATCATATACAAGTCCAACATTCTTTATTATTAAAACAAAGGTACCTCTTTATTTACATCATCTCATCCTCAAATACAAAAGTGAAAAATAGAAGACATCCCTGAAAAATCCCTAAAAGACATAAAGGTCCACACCAGTACAACCCACTCCCTAGACTACCCTGAGAACTAACTAAAGAGGCTGCTCTCTGAGGATTCCATCTCTACCACAAATCGAAAGTTAACTCCTCAGACAGGCCTGATCTGGCTGTACTACTCTGAAACCTGGAAAAAGTAAATGGGACACGTCAACAAGTAGGAAATCCTAACATCGTTAGTTAGGGTCTAATTTTAGAACTGTTCTTCCTAACTAGGGTCTGGTCACGTAACTATAAACAGATCTATAAGACAATTATATACAAGTCCAACATTCATTACTATTAAAACAAAGGCACCTCTTTATTTACATCATCTCATCCTCAAATACAAAAGTGAATAACATAAGAAATCCCAGAAAAATCCCCAAAAGACATAAATGTCGACACTAGTACAACTCACTCCCTAGACTACCCTGAGAACCCACTTAAAAGGCTACCCTCTGAGGATTCCATCTCTACCACGAACTGAAAGCTAACTCCTGAGTCAAGCCTGATTTGACTGTACTGCTTTGAAACCTGGAAAAGGTAAATGGGACACGTCAACCCGTGACCTAGTAGGAAAACCTAACATCGCTAGGTAGTGTCTAGTTTTAGACTGTTTTTCCTAACTAGGGTCTGGTCACTTAACTGTATTCATACACCACATTTTCATACAAGTACTCCATATAGTTATACAAACATATGTATACATGAGATATACACGCAATACATCAACACACCAAAAACAAGCAATATTACTTACAAATCCGTATACGCCACGATGAAGGACCCACAACAATACGTACATACACATGCCTACATTCATATCACTTCATACATTCAATTATACCACACTCATACTATAGCCATACATGCACCTACTACTTTCATATCATAGACATATGTATACATATGTACAAGCACAAACACCAAGTCACATAAGTAACATACAAACATAGATACATGCATACAAGTATACATTCATACAACTAGATATATATATCACTCATATTTTTATATATATATATCGTCTTAACAAATGCACATACATCAGAGACACACATAACGAACACACACATAGATACATCCATATATATGAATATACTCTATCTATGTATACATACAAGCATCCTTACATATGCTTATATATTAAAACTACACACACTTCCATACAGAAATATCTATAGCATATACCTTACATATGCAACCTATAGCACACATATAGAACCAAATCATACCAACCCATGAATGCATACCAACTGCACCTATTTACACAGCAGTGTACGTCGTAGAGCGTCACACATAGGTGACAATCTATCCACCTGGAACCAGGTTCTTGCTTAGCATTCTATAGGTAGGGCTCTATACTAATAATATCCCAGTATAGACTCTAAGGCCATAACCCACCTTAAGACACGACTATTCTCTATGGAGCATTACCCACACTACCATACGCCCACCGTAGTGTGGTGACCTGCATGGGTCACCAAATGTGATGCCTCGCTCCCTAGGATACCCGTGAAGTACGAATCTGTCCCAATTATTTCTAGAGCAGCGAGTGTTAAAAAGAAAGAGAAGGAAGAGAGTCTACAAGAAGAATAATGCAGGTCGCTGCGCACATGCTGGGAAGTATAATTAATGATCCAACATAGAAATTATGAGACAATCATATATAAGTCCATCATTCTTTATTATTAAAACAAAGGTACATCTTTATTTACATCATCAATTCCTCAAATACAAAAGTGAAAAACAGAAGAAATCCCAGAAAAATTTCTAAAAGACATAAAGGTCCACACCAGTACAACTCACTCCCTAGACTACCCTGAAAACCAACTGAAAATGCTGCCCTCTAAGGATTCCATCTCTACCACGAACTGAAAGCTAACTCCTGAGTCAGGCCTGATCTAGGTGTACATGTTTGAAACCTGAAAAAAGTAAATGGGACACGTCAACACGTGACCCAGTAGGAAAACATAACATCGCTAGGTTTGTTTAGTTTTAGAACTGTTCTTCCTAACTAGGGTCTGCTCACTTAACTGTAAACAGGTCTACCATTTACGCATAAGAAACAAATACTGTAAATAAGGTCTACAGAATTAACATGCAGGGAAATAAAAACAACATCTCATGCAGATATTGAAATGTAAGAGCGACAAAATTAAATAAGTGTTAATTAAAGGCAGACAATCATAGATATGCACATGATGCATATGAATGGTTATGAATACAAATGCAACACCTAAGGGATCCCATCTATGCCAACGTGCCTACAATGTGACTCATGGATTCTAGAGGTGGCTCCAATGGATTCAGAAGGTGGCCTCAGCATTTCCGTGGCACACTGGTCTATGTGGCACGTAGGTCTATATCGTTTATTATGCCACACATAGATTCATGAGGTGGTCCCCATGGATTTAGTAGGTGGCCTCTGGCATTTCCGTGGCACACTAGTCCTTGTGGCCTTTGGTCTATGTGGTGTTAATTTCTGTTAAGCTACCATTCTTTTCATGACAAATTTCACATACAGTATAACATTTTATGTTTCCAATTAACATATAACTCTATCATTCTTAATATGAAACACATCAAGGTATGGAAGCATCTAGTCATAAAGTATGCTAATATGAGAATAAGGAGCATAACATGGTATTTGTGTGACAAATTACAAGCGTAACATTATATCCATACGCAAGAACTATTCTCATAACATAATTTACTTCATGGATAACAACATTACATCCATAAAGATGAATATCACCATTCTTAGCACCATAATTTTCACAAACTTTAGCATGATATTTATATCACAACTACAGAATTCTGTTTTAAATCTGGACTCTGATATATCAGTCTAAAACAGCTATCTAAGGCCATAATCTGGTTTAGTGCTGAACATAAAAGTTGTAGATGCTTAAGTTCTATTTCCAAATTATCTAAGATTGTGTCATCTGGGGGTCTGTAGAGAGAGTTATGAAATTTTTTCCACAATGTAGCCGAATCTGTTTAAAACTGACACCATGGTAAAGTCCTCTATATACACCTTCCTACATTCAAAACTGGCTCTGTTTTCTTCTAGAGAGTTGTAGTTAACTTCATGAGCTTTCTAAACATCCTGAATCATCCCATTTGGATGTCTACACTAGCAGATGAATTTTTGAATCTACAGGACAGAACTGAAAATTTTACAGTATATCATTAACATAGCTATTATAGCATATTGACTGGCTAACATGAAGCTACTAGTCTTACTACCATTGCCATTCTAATAATTTGATATGTAAATGATTTTAAAGCTAAGAAAGGAAGCATAATGGCAACATGGTCTACACTAACATGGGATGTTACATTGTATATTTTGGCAAACTACAGAATGTAGGAAGGTGTAAATAAAACATTACATCATAAGCATGCATACCAAACTTAACATAACATGGCACTTTACTAGCATGGGGCTTAAACTACAATTCTACATCAAATTCCAACTTAAATTAACTAGGTGATGAAAATCTATAACCACAATCCTAAAACTACATCCTAACTAGGATGTTAGAACTCCTAACTCAAATATCACCTTCTTAATTTCTTTGGCCCTTCTTCTCCTTGAAGACCCCATCAATCCTCAAGATTTCTTCTTCATACCTTAAGCTCTGTTGTTGGATGTCAATAGGGGGATTGAATTAAGGAGAAGGAGGTGGATATGGTGGTGGAGTGGGAGGTGCAAAGGGAGGAGATGGAAGAGAGAAGAAGCGATGAGAACTTGAATTTTTTTATTTTTTATTTTTCCCAATTTCTTCTATTTTATTCATCCAGTAATCCTCTCATCCCTTAATTCCCTCTTAGCTTGCCAAATGGAGAGAGTTAGGTGAAATCAAAGAGGCGATGACACTTCTTAGGCTAGGTGTCTCAATTAGGAAATTTAGGGATTTCTATTTTCTAATAAATAGAAATACTCAACTAAAAGACCCTTACTCACCAAATACCAAGTATACCATCTAAATACTAATCCATTTAATCCAAATGATGTTTAAAAATTATTTAAAAATTATCTGGTCATTAGAAAATTATGTAAAATTTATAAAAATACCCGAAAATTTCATACGTACAAATACGTCTAGAAATACATACATTATACCAGTATATACGAAAACAGTGTATTACATTCTACCCGCCTTAAAAAAAGTCCGTCCTCGAACTTTCTAAAGTTAAGGATCTAACCGAAGGCTAAATGGATCTAAGGATCGTCCCACCCACGAAATACAACAACACTACATATACTCTAACCACACATAGCTATATGTATCGCATATACGTGCATACACTGCACATACACAACACTCAATCAGATATATATACACCCTAGTATTCATACACCACATTTTCATACAAGTATTCAAACATATGTATACATGACATATATACGCAATACTCTAACACATCACTCTAACACATCAAACACAAGCAATATTTCTTACGAGTTCATATACAACACGATGAAGGAACCACAACACATACACATGCCTACATTCATATCACTTCATACATTCAATTATACCACACTCATACAATAGCCATACATGAACCTACTACATTCATAGCATAAACATATGTATGTACAAGCACAAACACCAAGACGCATAAGTAACATACACACATAGATACATGCATAGAAGTATACATTTATACAGCTAGATATATATATCACTCATATGTTTTTATACATATCGTCATAAAAATGCACATAAAACAAGAGATATGCATAACGAACACACATATAGATACATCCACACATACCAGTATAATCTATCTATGTATACATACAAACATCCTTACATATTAAAACCACACATACTTCCATATAGAACCTTACATATGCAACATATTACACACATATAGAACCAATAATACCAACCCATGAATATGTACCAACTACACCTATGTACACAGCAGTGTATGCTGTAGAACGTCACCATGTGTGACAATCTATCCACCTGGAACCAAGCTCTTGCTTGGCTTTCTATAGGTAGGGCTCTATACTAATAATTTCTCAATCTAGTCTCTAAGGCCACTACCCACCTTAAGGCATGACTATTCTCTATGGAGAATTACCCGCACTACCTTATGCATGTCGTAGTGTGGTGACCTGCATGGGCTGCCAAATGTAATGTCCCGCTTCCCATGATACCTGGAAAGTACGAATCCGCCCCACGTATTCCTAGAGTAGCGAGTGCTAAAAAGAAAGAGAAGAAAAAGAGTCTACAAGAAGAATGATGTAGGTTATTATGCACATACTGGAAAGTACAAGTAATGCTCCAACACAGAAAATAAGAGACAATCAAATACAAATCCAACATTCCTTATTATTAAAACAAAGGTACCTCTTTATTTACATCATCTCATCCTCAAATACAAACGTGAAAAACAGAAGAAATCATAGAAAAATTCCCAAAAGACATAATGGTCCACACCAGTACAACTCAATCCTTAGACTAGCTTGATAACCAACTGAAGAGGCTGCCCTCTGAGGATTCCATCTCTACCATGAACTGAAAGCTAACTCCTGAGTCAGGCCTGATCTGGTTGTACTGCTCTGAAACCTGGAAACGTCAACGCATGACCCAGTAGGAAATCCTAACATCATCGATAGGTAGGGTCTAGTTTTAGAGCTGTGAAACTTGGGTCTGGTCACTTAACTGTAAACTGGTCTACTATTTACGCATAAGGAAAAAGTACTGTAAATAAGGTCTATTGAATTAACAAGCAGGGAAAGAAACAACATCACAAGAAGATATTGAAAAGTAAGAGCAACAGAATTAAATAAGCATGAAGTAAAGGCAGATAATCACAGATATGCACAAGATGCATATGATAATGAATACAAATGCAACACCTAAGGGATCCCATCTATGCCAGTGTGCCTAAAATGTGACTCATGGATTCTAGAGGTGGCTCCCATGGATTCAGAGGTGGCCCCTGGCATTTTCGTGGCACACTAGGTCCATGTCATCTATCATTCCACACATATATTCAAGAGTTGGCCCAATGGATTCAGGAGGTGGCATCTGGCATTTCCATGGCACACTGGTCCATTTGGTACTTTGGTTTATGTGGTGTTAATTTATGTTAAGCTACCATTCTTTTCATGACAAATTTCACATACACTATAACATCTTATTTTCCAATTGACATGTAACTCCATCATTCTTAATATGAAACGCACATGGTATGGAAGCATCTTGTCATAAAGTATGCTAATATGAGAATAAAGAGCATAACATTGCATTTGTGTGACATAGTACAGTCATAACATTACATCTATTAGCATGAACTATTCTCATAACATAATTTACTACATGGATAACAACATTACATCCATAAGCATGAACTACTCTCATAACATAATTTACTACATGGATAACAACATTACATCCATAAGCATGACTATCACCATTCTTAGCACCATAATTTTCACAAACTTTAGCATGATATTTATATGACAACTACAGAATTCTATTTTGAATCTAAACTCTGATATATCAGTCTTAAAGAGCTATTTAAGGTCATAATCTGGTTTAGTGCTGAACAGAAAAGTTGTAGATGCTTAAGTTCTATTTCCAAATTATCTAGGATTGTGTCATTTGGGGTTTGTAGAGAGAGTTATGAAATTTTTCCCACAATGTAGCAGAATCTGCCTAAACTGACACCATGGTAAAGTCGTCTGTTTACGCATTCTTACAGTTAAAACTAGGCTCTTCTTCCTTCTGGAGAGTTGTAATTAACTTCATGACCTTTCCAAAACATTTTGATTCATCCCATTTGGAGGTCTACATTAGTAGATATGAATTTTTGGACTATTTTTGAACCTACAGGACAAAACTGAAAATTTTACAGCATATCATTAACAAAGCTACTATAGCATATTAACTGACTAACATGAAGCTACTAGCCATACTACCATTGCCATCCTAATAATTTGACATGTTAATGATTTTAAAGCTAATAAAGGAAGCATAATGGCAACATGGTCTACGCTAATATGGGATGTTACATGTGTTGTTTTTTGTGATTCAAATCCCATGGTGCAGCTTTCCCAGGTGACTTGGTCGAGTAGGAGGCTATTCGATCGAGCAGCAAGCTGCTCGACCAAGTAGCACGAAGACTCTGACAGGCTGAGCAGACCGAGAGTTTGGGAAAGTTTATCCTTTGGCTCGGGTGACTTCTACTCGGTCGAGTAGGAGGCTACTCGGTCGAGCAGCAACCGAGCAGCATGAAGACTCTGTTTGCCCGAGCAGCCCGAGGGAATTCCGTTTGAAGAGGGATACTGACACTCGGGCCGAGTAGCTAGGCTACTCGACCGTGTCGACTCGACTCCACCCAGTGACATTTTTAGGACATGTCAGCTCGACCGAGTAGACCAGCTGACAGCTGACTCGGGCCGAGTCAGCGTAGGCCCATGCGCAAAAAGGAGCAGCCTGGATGTGTTTTTCCTATTCTTTTTGGGTTTCTACTTAAACCTAACTATTGTTTTAGATTAGGTTCAGCCTCCATTTGGATTATTAGAGTTTTGGAGAGCCTCTTGCTACCCCATTGGAGATTGGAGAGAGTTTTAGGGAATGTGTTCTTGAGAGAAAGGTTTGGTGTTTCCCTTCTCTTCTTCTTCCATTGATTTCTTCCTCTTGAGTGGATTCGTGAGGGCTTGTTCCGTTTGACAATTTTTTACTCACGTGTAAGGAAGCAAGTTTGTAACCCTAATTGTTTGGATATCTCTACTAGTGGAATCGTCTCGGATCGGATTGTTGGATGTAGGTTGTTTACAACCGAACCAGGGTAAATTCTCTTGTGTCTGCATTTGATTTATTTGTTGTTGTGATTCGTTTGCTACTTTCTATTGCAATGTCATTTGGGAATTTTTGTTGGGTCATTGGGATAAGATTTTTGCTAGCTCTCTATTCCTGATCAATTTATTAGGGTTGGTTTCCGCATTGATCCCAAGGCAATTTGGATTTTATCCCAACAAGTAGTATCAGATCTTTTGGTTTTATTGCAAAGGAAGTTAGTGGCGAATGAAAAATGGTGTCTTTGGCAACTTTGAACATTGAGAAGTTCACCGACCGGAATGATTTTTGGATCTGGCAGACGAAGGTAAAGGATGTTCTTATGCAGATGAGGTGTTACCAGATCGTATTTGATGTCTCGAATATCGATAAGGAGGTGACTGCATCTGTTAAGGCAGAGATGGAGAGGAAGGCGTACATCACAATTCAGTTGTCGTTATCAGATAATGTTCTGAGGGAAGTCCTGGATGAGGCGACGACATCTGATATGTGGAAGAAGCTTGAGGGACTATACATGAAGAAATCCTTTATGAGTCGCCTATATTTGATTCAGCAACTGTATACTCTTTAGATGAAGCTAGTTCAGCTGTGAAGCATCACATGGATGAGTTGAACATGATTGTGCTAGAGTTGCATGGTATGGATGTGCAGATTGAAGATGAGCAGCAAGCGGTTATCTTGTTATGCTCATTGCCTGAAGAGTATAATCAGTTTGTCTGGTCGATGATTTACAACCAGACTAATCTCACCGTGAAAGAGGTGAAGGCGGCGCTTCACACGGAGCAACTATGTGGCAATGTTCAAAGTAGAGATCATGTGAGTAACCGCGAGGAGGCATTGCTTGTGAGGGGTCGACAGGAAAGGAGAGGAGGCTTCAGGAAGAACAATGACCGCTCCAAGTCGAGACATTCGCAGTATAGGTTTGCGAACATCACATGCTACAATTGCCATAAGAAGGGTCATTATTCGAGCCATTGTCATATCAAGAATAGGAAGAAATGAAGGGAAATCGAGAAGGATTTCGGTTCGGCATCTTTAGGGATTGATTGTGAGTAGGTCCATGATGAATGCAGAGATACCGAGATTTTTGTTGTAGGGATTGTAGGTGATGCCAACATGGCATGGCTCATGGACAGTGGATGCTCGTATCATATGACTCGTCATAGGAGTTGGTTCGCGACATACCGTTCCAAGTAAGATGGAGGCTCAATCCTCATGGAGAACAATGCAGTGTGTAGAACTGCGGTTATTGGAACCGTTCGAATAAAGATGCATGACGGCATAGTGTGTACACTTGCCGATGTGAGGCATGTCCCAGATGTACGGAAGGGCCTAATCTCTATAGGCTTATTGGACAATGCCGGATGTAAGTCGGTCTTTGAAAAATACCAACTTCGAGTTTCTAAAGGAGCCATGGTTGTGATGATGGAAAAGAAGGTTGGTAACTTATATGCCCTTCAAGGTGCCACAGTTGAGGTGAAGCAGACGTAAGCACTACGAGTGCAGTCTCTGGAGATTCAGCCAAGTTATGGCATTATCGTTTGGGTTATCCATGTGACAAAATGCTTGATGTACTCCGAAGAAGAAAACTAATTGAAGCCTCGAATGAAAGTGTAGAATTCTACGAATCCTGTGTGTACAGTAAGAAGACAAAGCTGCAGTTTAACACGGGAAAGCATACTAGCAAAGGACCACTTGACTATGTACACACAGATATGTGGGGACGGTGCCCAGAGCCTTCAAGAGGGGGAGCAAAGTATTTTGTCTTGTTTATTGATGACTACTCTCGCAAAGTCTGGTTATACTTAATGAAGTCAAAGGACCATAATTTTGATATGTTTCGAGAGTGGAAGACCATGGTGGAGAAGCAAACTGGAAGGCATGTGACGGTGCTTAGATCTGACAATGGAGGCGATTTTACGTCGATGGAGTTTAGAAATTTCTGCAAACTCCATGGGATCCATAACCACTTTAGCACACTCGGTGATCTGCAGTCAAATGGTGTAGTGGAGCGGATGAATCAAACATTGTTGGAGAGAGTGCGGTGTTTGAGGCACTTAGCCGGTTTGGGGAACGAATTCTGGGGTAAGATACTTTCGACTGCTATGCACATTGTGAACAGAGTTCCTTCAGTAGCGATTGGCTACAAGATCTCTGAGGAGACGTGGAGTGGTGAAGCTGGAGATTACTCGTACTTGCGCATTATGGATTGCCCGGCATACGTGCACGAGAGGGGCGACAAGTTGGATCTAAGAGCAAAAAAGTGTGTCTTTCTTGGATATGGCCACGACGTCAAGGGATATCGTTTGTGGGATCCAGAGGGTCAAAAAGCGATAGTGAGCCGACATGTCACTTTTGATGAGGATGCAATGCTCAGGGCGGAGCATTCTCACTCAAAAGATGACACGTCCACAGAGGAGATTTCATCGAAGAGGGTTAATCTTCCAGTCCAGCCCACTCAGCGACCAGGCAAAGAGTTGATGGTCGATGCTCCAGTTGAGGGAGATGATAAGGTCCATGTTGAGGACCATGTGCAGACACCCGATACATCTCAGGTACGTGTTGACACCTATGCAGGTGATGATGGAACGCAGAGATCGAAGAGGGTGAAGAAAGCACCGGAAAGATTTGGAGCATGGGATTTTACAGGTTATTCTTTCGATGATATGGCGGCTTATGCACTAAACCTAGAGCACGAGGAGCCAGTGACATATGGTGGAGCCATAGTCTCGGGAGATGCCGCTCAGTGGCAAGGAGCTATGAAGGAGGAGATGGAGTCTCTTCATCAGAACGACACTTGGGATTTAGTGCCGTTACCTAGCGAGAAGCTTGCTATTGGTTGTCATTGGATATACAAGGTCAAGGAAAGCTCAACTCAAGATGGGAACAATGTCAGGTACAAGGCAAGGTTGGTTGCCAAGGGATTTGCACAACGGAAGGGTGAAGACGACAATGACATATTCTCACCGGTTGTGCGACACACGTCCATTCGTGTGTTATTGGCGCTAGTTGCTAGCATAGACATGGAGTTGGAGCAACTAGATGTGAAGACCACCTTTCTGCATGAGACCTTGATGAGGAAATCTATATGCAGCAGCTTGAAGGGTTCAGAGTTGAAGGGAAACAGACTTTGGTGTGCAGGTTGAAGAAATTGTTGTATGGATTGAAGCAGCCACCCAGGCAGTGGTACAAATGATTCAATAGCTTCATGATGGGAGTAGGCTTCGAGAGGAGCATCAAGGAACAATGTGTGTATGTTTGCACACTTGAGAATGGCTTGAAGATTTATTTGTTGCTCTATGTGGATGACATGCTAATTGCTTCTAATAGCATGTTGGAGGTGAAGAAGCTGAAGGAGAAGCTAAGGCAAGAATTCGACATGAAGGATTTAAGGCCCACAAAGAAGATTCTCGGAATGAAGATCATTCGAGATCGAAAGAAGCATGAGCTTAGATTGTCACAGAAGGGGTATATTCAGATGGTACTGGCCCGGTTTGGGATGGATAGTGCGAAGCCCGTGACAACACCTTTGGGAGCTCATTTTTAGCTATCGATGAGTCAATGGCCAAGCACCGATGATGAGAAGACTTACATGTCTCAGGTGATATATGCGAGTGCAGTAGGAAGTTTGATGTATTTGATGGTTTGCACGCGTCCAGATATTGCACAAGCCATCGGAGTGGTTAGCAGATACATGGCTAATCCTGGCAAGGAGCATTGGCAGGCCGTCAAATAGATTCTGAGATATCTGCGAGGCACACCGAGTGTCGGGATCCTCTATAGGAAAGGAGACAATAAGGTACTGACAGGATACTACGATAGCGACTATGCAGGTGATAGAGACAGGCGGTGATCTACCACAGAGTATGTGTTCAGTTTGGGCATTACCGCGGTATCATGGAGGTCTGTCTTACAGTCTGTAGTTGCGCTATCAACCACAGAGACTGAGTTGATTGCAGGGGTGGAAGCTATGAAGGAGGCCAAGTATTTGAGGAGTTTGCTGAGAGATTTGGGGGTGCCGCAGAGTTTGTCACATGTGCATTGTGACAGCCAGAGTGCCATTCATCTAGCAAAGCACTAGGTGTACAGTTCGAGGACGAAGCATATTGAGGTGCATGATTCCTTCCTTGAGTTGGAGAAGAAGGAGATAGAGCTTCAGAAGATCCCAACTGATTAGAACCCCGCAGACATGTTTACCAAGCCAGTTCTTGCCATCAAGCTCCAGATTTGCATGAAGCTGATTTCTTTGTTGGCTTAGGTGGCGCCAGGGGGCGCGTTTTTGGAGACGATGATGATTCTAGAGAGAGAATCATGGTGCGCAACGTGGAGTAGCAGTCATTGGTGATGATATTTGAATCAAGGTAGAGTATTTTTTTTTGTGATTCAAATCCCATGGTGCAGGTTTTCCAGGTGACTTGGTCAAGTAGGAGGCTACTTGGTCGAGCAGCAAGCTCTCGACCGAACAGCATGAAGACTCTGACAGACCGAGCAGACAGAGAGTTTGGGAAAGTTTCCCTTTGGCTCGGTTGACTCCTGCTCGACCGAGCAGTAAGCTGCTCGATCGAGCAGCATGAAGACTCTGTTTGCCCGAGCAGCCCGAGGGCATTCCGTTTGAAGAGTGATACTGACACTCGGACCGAGTAGCTAGGCTACTCAACCGAGTCGACTCGACTCCACCCAGTGACATTTTAGGGCATGTCAACTCGACCGAGCAGACCGAGCAGACAGCCGACTCGGGTCGAGTCAGCACGGGCCCATGCGTGAAAAGGAGCGGCCTGGATGTGTTTTTCCTATTGTTTTTGGGTTTCTACTTAAACTTAAATATTGTTTTAGATTAGGTTAAGCCTCCATTTGGATTATTATAGTTTTGGAGAGCCTCTTGCTATCCCATTGAAGATTGGAGAGAGTTTTAGGGCTTGTGTTCTTGAGAGAAAGGTTAGGTTTTTCCTTCTCTTCTTCTTTCATTGATTTCTTCCTCTTGAGTGGATTCATGAGGGCTTGTTTCATTTGACAAGTTTTTACTCACGCGTGAGGAAGCGATTTTGTAACCCTAATTGTTTGGATCTCTCTATTAGTTGAATCGTCTCGGATCGGATTGCTGGATGTAGGTTGTTTACAACTGAACCAGTGTAAATTCTCTTGTGTCTACGATTGATTTATTTGTTGTAGTGATTCATTTATCACTTTCTATTGCAAGGGCATTTGGAAATTTTTGTTGGGTCATTGGGATTAGATTTTTGCTAGCTCTATATTCCTGATCAGTTTATTAGAGTTGGTTTCCGCATTGATTCCAAGGCGATTTGGATTTTATCCCAACAACATGGTATATTTTGGCAAACTATACATACTTCCACTAAATAAAACATTACATCATAAGCATGCATACTAAACTTAACATAACATGGCATTTTATTAGTATGGGGCTTAAACTACAATTCTACATCAAATTCCAACTTAAAATTAACTAGGTGATGAAACTTTATAACCACAATCCTAAAACTACATTCTAACTAGGATGTTAGAACTCCTACCTCAAATATCTCCTTCTTATTTTCTTTGGCCCTTCTTTGATGGAAAATCAAATCCCACCCCTAAATAGTTTTTGATGATGAGCACACCAAATGATGTTAGTGTACTAATGCTACTATCTAAAGTGTGCAGGTTGTGTGATAAATAATATAAGCTTTACGCATACTTCGAAGAAGCTCAGCCACACTCAGAAGATGAAGACAATTTGATAGCTGCACGTCAAGCACAAGTAAAGATCAACGATGAAGCTTGTGGAACGCACTCAAGCTTAATCAAAGAGGAGCTCAAATTCAAAATAAAGCACGTATCTACATCAATATATGATCGGCTTCTGAAGTCAAGTCTAAGGGTGCGAGTTGGTATTTTAGGAATATGTTGAAGCCAAGTTTGCACACACACAAAACGTTTTCGAAACAAAGTTTCTCAAACTCGTTTTTAAACTCGTTGAGAGCATAGCTATTTGAACACAGGAGTTGATTACTTATCCTTTAGTTGAGTTTTAGTGAAAAATATGCTCGGGAGTTGACTACCAAAGGAGGGAGTCGACTACCAGCTGGGAGCAGAATTTTCAATGAAAACTCACTAGAAGTCGACTACCTCCCTTAGGAGTCGACTACCAGCAGCATTTTTGACTTCCTGATTTCGTCACTTGATTCTCTCGTTTACTTGATTGATGGGATGAAGTCAAATGTTTTTTGAATTTCGAATTTATTCTTGAAACTTCATAAATAGAGCCTATTGAGAACCTTTCTAAATATCCAATTCTCTATTATCTTTTGAGCAAAAGCTATACTCTTGAAATTCTCAATCGCTTTCAATCGCTCTCATCGTCGTAGCCAAATTCTAGTTCTAATTTCTAATCTCACTTTTTATTTGAAATTCTTTTGAGATCTATTATATTTTTTGGCTATTGAAAATCGTTTTTCAAAATCCTTACTTTTGATTTAATATTCTTTAAAGGATTTTGAAAACAAAAGCATCTAGATCATACTAAATTAAATTATATTCTTTGTATGATCTAAGATCTCATAAAATTCTTTTAAGCCACATAAACACATTTGCAATATTATCTTGGCTATAGAATTTTGTTGGATATAAACCAATCTCAACCAAATATTGCGGTAAATTGGATTTTGTTTTTATTTGGATTCCCTTTGTGATAAGGGTTGTGAAAAATCCTAGTCAAGGCTATGTGTTTGGAAATCCTGGTAGGGATACTAGGTCGTTGGTAATCCTAATGAGTGAAGTTAGGTAATTGTATTGCTAAGGCAATAGTGGATTGAATCTGGTACCGGATTGGTCGAAGACTGGACGTACCAGGAACCAGGATAAAAATCTATTGTCTTTGCATGCTTTCTACGTTTGTTTATTTATTTATGCAATAAATTTATTTGTTGTTAATATATCATCTTTATTAATATATTGCAAAGTTCATCTTTTTATTTCCGATGTATAAATATCTCTCTGATTGTAATCATTGTAATTAATCTCTTTATATGTTTAAGATTATCTTATTGATTAAGAACCAAGCATATATCACTCTACTTGGTTTCTTAGGCAACATTGGAAGTGAATTATTGTGTTATAATTATTAAACGAAAAAGTTTTATAATTTATACAACACTATTCAACCCTCTTCTAGTGTTGTTTGTCATTCACATGATCCAACACTTGGTATCAAAGTAGGTCTAAAAGATGATGTCATCAACATCTTTTCACTCCGTAGGACTCACCACCATGCAACTACCATTGTTCAATGGAACAAACTACGCAATCTAGAAGATACGCATGAAGACTCATCTAGAGTCACTGGATATTGTGGCATGGATCGTTACCAAGGATCCATACAAAGCGCCTACTGAAGTTGACACCGGAAAATGGTCCGCTGATGAAAAGAAGAAAGCCAATCTCAACGCCAAAGCCATGGACACACTATTCTATGCTGTGACATGCAATGAATTCAATCGTGTCTACCAATGTGAGACGGCACATTATATCTGGCCTACTCTTCAGGTAAGTCACGAAGGAGCCGAGATGGTAATAGAATCTCGCATTAACGTTTTACATTCTAAATTTGAATCTTTTAAGATGGAAGAAGGAGAAGTATTACCGAGGTGAATACTCATTTTACTAACATAACAAATGAGCTTGCAGGTCTAGGCAAGAAGTTATCTGAGTATGATCAAGTAATGAAGATATTGAGATAGCTTAGACCCGAAAGGAAAGGGAAGACGACGGCCATTCGAGAAGCTCATAATGTAAGAGACCTCACCATTGAAGAATGATGGGAAATCTCGTGGCATATAAGATTGAGCTTGAGGAAGACAAGAAGATAGAGCAGAGACTAAAGAAAAAGAACCTAGCGTTCAACGTTAACGATGAAGACTCCGACTTTACCGACAAAGAAGATCGCATTTCCTTCATCTCAAAGAACTTCAAAGACTTCATGACAAGTAAATATGGTAGAAGATCTTTTTGTTCTACTAATAATATTATTTGCTTTGGTTGCAACAAACTAGGACATGTAAAAAGAGACTGCCCGTTGGAGAAGAACAATAGAGACGCCAAAGACCGTGGCAAAAGCAGAGAGAACAAAGAAAGAATGAATGATAGAAGAAACAAGACTCGACGACCAAGGAAGGAATCATATGCAGCCTTCGATCAAAGTGATGATTCTACCTCCGACGAATCGTCATCAGATGATAAAGAAGAGAGAAGAGAAACTGCTCATATGTGTTTCCTAGCTTCCACGTTATCACAAGTAAGTTCATTTCATCATTTAGTGAAGATGATTCTTCATCAAGTGATGATGAAGACATGGATTATAGAGGAGCACATAAGGAGCTTTGCTCAATGCATGAAAAGCTCATTAAAGAACACAACAAAACTTTGAGATTAGTTAAGAAGAATGCAAAGATAAAGAGGAACTTCTTAATGAAAATATTGCATTAAAAGAAAAGAATGAACTGTTCGAAAAGGACATGCATTCCATGAAAGATAAAACTGAGGGTTTGGATAATCTTCTCGTGTCTATTAAAGACAAATATGATACTACGATGAAAATTGTCGAAAACTTCAATAAAGAGAAAGAAAAGTTAGATAGTTTAATAAATAGTCAAAAAGCATCATCTAGCAAAACCGGACTTGGTAATGATTCTAATCATGCTAAGAAAAGGATTAAGCATACAAGGATGCATCATGCTAACCCAAATTTTTTGGGCATATGAGTTCACAAGAATTTGACGGATCAAAAGCGACAAAGGTACGCAATCGATTTTGTTCAAAAAGATCATTTAAATAAAAATTATAAGTATTATCTATTGAAGGAACTAAACATATTGGGTTTGGTTTCCTAAAGGCTAACCCCTTTGGACTCAATGCATAAAGAGTACCACAAACGATCATATTTTTCAGGTACTCTAAACAAAGGAGGAGGAACACAAATCATATCAACGCTTTGTGAGAAGAATAAAATTGCTTCGCAAAAAACTTAATCAAATGAATAACTAAATATTTGTTTAAATTTTTTTGCTTTATATGTCTGCTTATATATGTTGCTCGTGAAGGATTTTGGCCAAACACTCAAACCAGCGTGTCAAAAATCCCTCAGGATAAGAAAACTACTCAACCCAGGAGGGAGTCGACTACCATCTCAGGGAGTCGACTACCAGAGTTCTGACCCGAAATCTGTGTTTGATTGCTTTATTTTTTTACTAAATCATATTGGGTTTTGTTGAGCATACTAGGTGCATAAGCAAGGAATTGTTGGATCTGGATCTAAGCCTAGAGGGGGTGAATAGGATAATAAAAGTTCTCGTGCAACCCACGAGCAATCACGTTCAGTTATAGCAGATTCAGAGTAAATAAAAAGCAATCACAGATGCACAGCTGATTTACCCTGATTCGGTCTTTACCACGACCTACGTTCAGCCCCCAAAGCAGATACTAGATTAACAATATAACAGGTACAACCTTAATAGCTAGAGAACCCACGTCTCTACACTCACCAGGCTCTCATTATCCCACTCACCGTATTCAACAAAATTAATCCTAGTCTAAGCTTTATATTGGCTAGTCCCAACTAGCCAAGTCCCTCTTGTCTAGCACCCACTAAACAAGACCCCAAAACATGTATCAATGGTAAATTTTTCTCTACAGAGATCTATACAATTACACAAATAATAATAAAGAGTTTAAAGAATCTCAGTTTGTGTAGCGGTAGTCGTCTCTGTAATCAGCTCATGTTAGATCGTATCTGACGTCATGTCCTCGCCAACGTCATGTCCTCGCCCCTGAAACTTGCAGCCTTGATGTCTTGGGCTCTCAAAAGTTGCGGCCTAGGTGCTCCTTCCCTTGTATGTTGATGTATGGCGACTCTCTTGGATGGTTGCGCAAGTGTTAAAGACTCTCCCTTTGGTTGTGGCCTTTGGCAATGGATGGATATTCGATCAATGAACCCTCTATTGCCTTATCAACTTACGGCCAATATGTTGCAAAACTTGCGATCTATGGAGATCTTGGTCTTGATACAATGAAAGAACTTTTGGCAATGGAGATATGAGCTTCGTTGTGCAAGGAGGATGGAGAAGTTGCGCAAGGGAGAGGATGAAGCAAAGGAGCTCTTGGATTTTTCTTGCGCAAGGAGAGGAGATATATATTTCGACAATGGTGCTCTTGGCAATGGGGATGGTGAAGCTTTGGCCTTGGAAGTTGCTTAATGCAATGGAGGAAGATGCTTTGGCAATGAGATGATGGAGCTTAGTTGCACAATATGGGTTTTTCCTGGCTAACTTGCGGCATTCGCTCTTCCTCTAGATATGGCCAAAAATTTCCCTTGTTATGGTTGCCCTCTCTCTCTCCTAATCTCTCCTTTTGAATATCTATATTATAAAACAGGGATGTTATCATGGGTTATTGGATAAGAGTTGGATAAGAGAATTGGATAAGAGATGAGAAATTGGGTAAAACAATTGTTGGTTAATACAATTTAGATAAGAGAATTTGGTTAAGACAAGAGAAATTGAATAAGAGAAATTGGGAGAAGAGAATTTAATGTTTGAGTTGAAATTGAGTTGGAGGGAGAAATTTTGGGTGGAACTTTCAAATTTTGAGGGGGAAACTAAATGAGTATTTGAAAAAACAACAAAACACAAAAACCCTTGATGCAGCTCAGCCAGGTTGGGCAACACACATTGGGGGGGGACTCAAACTTTGGGGGGAAAGCTCAATATTTTGTCTTAAAGCATTCAGAGCACCCTCAAACCCTCAACCCCTCACAGCCAGAGCGTGCTCAACCCCTCAAACCCTTAAACCCTCAACCTCTCTTCACAGCCGGAGCGCGCTCGCAAGCCGGTAGCCAATGGGAGCGCATGGGTTGATACCGTTGCTCACCGCCATAAATCTCGATGACCCACGACACGTGGCACACGTCTCGCCCACGAATCCGTCTGCGCAGTCTTCTCCATGGACTCCCCCCTTTCAAACCGTTGAGTTTAGCCAAGGGGAAAGGCGAGAGCTTTGGGATCAGATCGGATTTTTCTCTTTTACGCTGGATCTCTGAGATGCTTCCGTCGGATTTGGTGCCATCTTCTCCGTTCGGTGTGTATTTTCAGATCTGCCGCTGCTCCAATGATGTTTCATTGGAACGATCAGGACCCGGTAACTCTTTGCGTTAAATTTCTTCATAGTTCACTTCTCCCTTTGTTTTAAGTTTGTTTCATTTTCTATTTGGGTTCATGAACTGATGTTTTGTTTCGTCAATTATGCTATATGCTTGCTGCTGCTGTTAATTTCATAGGGTTTTAGAGATTTGATTCTCGAGCACAACTTGAGGAAACAGTGTTTGGATGATAATTATTGTTTGAGGATACAATTGAAGCCAAGAGCTGAAATAAGTTAGATGAATTTTGTATTGTTAAAGAATACTAACTGTATACGCTGTCTATACCTCTGCTGGGTTGTTACATTTTCCCACTCTCGCTTTGTACATATATAACCCAAAGATCTCAATGGACAAGAAAATATAACAAATTGTTAGCTCAAGAAGAGGAGTACCCGTGGATGGAGCAGCGTTTTGCAACCGACAGACCACCATCATCGACCCTACAGACGCCTCTAACACTGCTAGCAAGTGGGCCTAGTCTTCATCGCAGCATGTGGTGACCCGATCACCTTCTGTTCTTCATGATCCTTCGCATTTTATATTGAAATTTGGGTTTTAACCTCAGCCTAATACCCTGATTCGAACCCAAACTCTAAATCTCGGTCGATCTCTTTGCTGGTGAGTTTTACTGTCTAAATCTCGATCAATATTTTGTTGATATATTCGAAATCCGATCTATGGTATATATAGATAAGGTTATACCTCTTTCTCGATTATAAAATTCTTGGTTGTTTTGTGTGCTTTTGGCCCAAAAGTGTTGGATTCTCTAAAAATTTGAGATTTTGTTGGATGATTATTCAGGAGTTTGTTCATTGTCAAACAAAGATTCTTCTTTTAGGAGAAAATGGCATTTTCTATTGATTGTTGTTTGATTTGATCATTATTTCTTTGTTGTTTGCTTGATTATCTCAATGAATAATGTTATCTTTGTTTTTGGAATACAAAGAGGATAGTGTTTGCTTGATTAAAAGTAGTGATTGTTTCTGGATATTACAGAGAGGAAATATCAATCATTTTGGAATACAAAGAAAATAGTCTGCAAATCAATCCTTATCTTTGTTTCTGGATATTACAGAGAGCAAATATCAGCATCACTATCACTACTTTTAGTATTGCAAGAAAATGGCTATTGAATGAAAGCTCTGAATTTTTTTCCCACACTGAGATGTAATCTATTGCTTTCTTTTTTCTATTCAGCATGTGGCATGGTGTGCACAACCCAATGTAAGCAAATTTCTTCTTTTTTGTCATTAATTTTCTTTTAATTCATGGGTTTTTGCATGTCGAATTGGTAGAGTGACGAAGGCGTGCAGTTTTTTGGTCTGGGGTTTGGGTGAAATTTGCCTCTTATTACTTATTTGATTGTATTGTGCATCAATTTAACCCATCCATCACCTCTTTTTTGATTAAAAATGAACTGGTTCTTGAATTGGCTTTTCATTAATGTGCGGTTGATCAGTGTTCTTGGGTTGACTGTCGGATTTAATGGGATGAAACCCAAAAATTTAAGACTGTGAAAACTGAAAATTTCAAAGCTCAGCCTAAGTTTCTCGGTTCTAAAATCTATCTCTCCCTCTTCTGAAAAAGTCTTCGTAAGATCAAATCTCAACACCAAAACTCCAACTTCTTTCGAGGCCTTTGTGCCAGAAATCATGGAATGATGATGCTAATGCTTTGCTTTGTGCGCGTTTCGTTTGATATATGGGAGCCAGTTCAATTTATGCCAGGAATTATTGAATCATGGAATGCTAATGATAATGCTTTGCTTTGTGCCAGGATTCATGGAATGATGATGTTAATACAGGTTATTAGATATTTTTATGTGCGCTTTTCGTTTGTAAAAACCAAATTCATTTTTGATTTGGACACTCTTAGGCAACACCATGTAAGTTCTCTCTGTAAGTTCTCGATTTTGGGCTAAATTCATCAAATAGTTTATTCAGAGCAGAAGAGCTAATTTTAGTACTTCCGGTTTCTAATTTATTCTTTTTTATTCTATCAGGAACTTTAACTTTAGCTTTTGATCCTTTGTTGATTTGCTTAAAGTTAATTTAATAGTGATTTTTGTCATGCTTCCAAATTTTTATGTTTGCCTTTTTGTAATATTTGCAGGGTTTGAAGAATATGGCAAATAGATTATTGTCTTAAGGTTAAGCCTGAACTTCGGGAGAAAATATGTGAACATTTGTTGAAAAATATAATGGAAAACTTTGCTGATAGGTCACACAAGCAAAAATCTGTAAGGGGGAAAACTTACAACTTTGAAATTTGTGTTGAAACCAAAACATTTGCAGTAGGGGTGAAACTCTACGGGGGAAAAATCTAACAGTTGAGAGCGCATGCCATGGAGATCGACAGAGCTAAAAGGGAGTGCAGCGATTGGACAATATTGTAATTGTTTCATATGTTTGTTTGTTTGTTTGAGTGAAGTTCTAATTTGTTCTATTGAAATGTGGATGTTATTGGTCTTACTGCAGGTTTTCATGCATGTCCTTTGGGCTGGGTATTATTTGCACATAGAAAAAATGAATCAATCGAATGGAAACCTTAAATTTGACATTTTAGACCTCAATATTAATGTTATTTATTAATTTGCAGATGTTTGTTTTTGTTGCTTCTTTGAGTGCGAACGAAGGCAAAGAGGTTTGTGGAATTACAAAGGATGTTACTTAAGTAAAGCTGCCATTTATCACTTTTTGATTTATTTTTAAAGAAATAATTGTATAGTTCCTTTTAATTTGTATGGATTAATTTATTGTTTTTTCCGATGGATATAGTTAATTTGGAAAACCACATTGGTGTATCTCAACACATTGTTGATGGATGTAAAGCTTGAATCGATGCTAAATTGGAGATGATGGAGCCTTGCTCCAGTGTCAAGGATAGGTAAAATTTCGACTATATAATTGATTTATTTTATTTAAATTTTGTGACTGTAATTTTATTGCATTATTGGATATAGCATGATAACTGATGCAAAGGAGAAAGGCCGTATAATATGTAATTTTATCATATGAATTAAGTAGTTCTGCATATCGGTAATTTGTATAATAGATTACACGGAGCATTTAATTGGATTACATGGCTCATGTATATAATCATGCATACACGGCTCACGGTTCTTTGATTTAATTGGTAATGCTTATTTTTTTTTAAATTTAGCAAAAAAATATGACCATATAATCAACTGATGAAAGGTTTTCAAATCTAAATGTAAATGAGAATCAAGAATAAATGTAAATGAGAATGGCACGATTCTCTTTTTGAATATCTGTTAATTCATTTTTGTATCACTTGCAACTAAAATTATATTTGAAGTTTCATGGAGCTGTAACTACCAAGAGTATAGGTGCATGGTTCAGATAGCAACATTTTGTTGAGTATTGGACTCCCCGGATTTGGTTTTGGATGATGAGCTAACATAAATAATTCATGAACTAACAATTTGTGAGCGCAGTTATGGAGATCGTCGCCAAATTCACGAGAACACTCAAAGCGACATCTCAAGACTTCTCAAAGCTCGTATTCAATGCCTAAAGCTTCGTTGAAGCTTTTGGACCATTTTGGACGTCATGAAGATTTGATCGAAGCTCTCGAAGACCGTTCTTTAAGGTTTTATTTATAGTCTTTTAGTTTCGATCTATAGAATGTTAAGCCTTGAGTATATCTTACATTTCTATCTTCATAACGCTCATATCTTAGCTCTAGGATCTTAGTAGAAGTCCATTCTAACTTCCTCGAAGCATCGCGCTTCGATTCGGACTTTATTGTGCATGTTAGTTGGTTCAAGAAGAAGAACTGACCGACTAGATGGTGATCTAGTCGGTCGGCAAAGCTTCTTGGACCGACTAGTGTCAGTTAATCTTTTCTTGCTTAGTACTGTTTATAGTTAGTCGGTCTACATTGACTCACCGACCGACTAGTTTGTGAACTAGTCGGTCAGTGATGCTTCTTTGACCGACTAGTTGAGCTTTACTGTACATGCCAATTTTCTCCTAAGCTACTGTTTATCGTTAGTCGGTCTAAGAACGTTTGGCGACCGACTAGTTGATGATCTAGTCGGTCAACATTTGTTCTTGGACAGACTAAATCAATTTGTATTCAGACTAATAGTTTTTGACACTTAGTCGGTCTAAGTTCACTGAACGACCGACTAATTGTGAAACTATTTGGTCAGACAGTCTTCTTGGACCGACTAGATTTCTAGGTCTGAAATTCAATCTCTTCACTGTTCTTCACTTAGTCGGTCCATGTTGATTGACCGACCGACTAGTTGATGAACTAGTCGGTCAGTGGTTGTTCTTTGATCGACTAACTTCTTCAGATTTCTATCCGTTGGGATTTGACCTAACTCGTTTTTATGGGACCCTATAAATACGAAGCTTGGTCATTTCTTTCTAGGTTAGAGCTGCTATTAAGAGATTCATTGAGATTGAAAGAGTTAGAGATTCTCACTCATTTCCAAAGCTCTCTTCCTCACAAGAAATCCATTCTCTCACATTCTAGATCTAGAATCCATCTTGAGAGAAGTTTGTTCTTGGTGAGCCTTTCAAGCTCTAGCTTGATTCAAGTCTCCAAATCACTCCTAGGCACCCATTGCTGCTCATTTCAGTGGTGCTAGGTCTTGGTGACTTCCTCTTCCTCAAATCCCTCCTTGCACCTATTTGGTAAGAATACTCAAGGTATAGGATTTTGTGGTAAGATTGTTTATTTCATTATAAACTCATTTATATTGCTTATTGATTCTCTCGGTTGTGAGAGAAGGTTGTGATCCCGGGTTGTGGGATTCACTATTACCATTGCATGTATGATTTGATCTTGTGAAGGTTTTTCACAAGATTTTCATAGTGGAAATCTTGGGTTAGGGTTTCTAACCTAAGTATCCGGAGGGGATCCGGGTGGTTGGGACGTAGGATCACCGGGAACAAGTCGGGGAGACTTGGGTGGATCCGAACCCAGTAATATCTATTGTTAGCATTGTTAATTTTGTTGTTGTTATCAATTTAAGCTTCCGCAAATTGATTTGGTAGTTGTTTGCACGATAATTAGGAATTATACTCCGTGTTATTTTTAAAGTACTATTCACCCCCCCTTTAGTACTTGTGCAGTAGCTTGTAGGGCATTACATTTGGTATCAGAGCCAGATACTTAGCTATGTCTGCTAACGACAACAAGACCGTGTGTCCACCTTCCGACTATGGCACCTTCAGGAACCGTGAAGGAGCATCTTTAGTGATGGAAGGACATTCCTCAACGAGGCCTCCATTCTTCAACGGTACCAACTACGGGTACTGGAAATGCCGGATGGAAACTTTCCTCCGGAGTGCATCTCTATGGAGGACCACGATGAAGGAATACGTCGAGCCCGCCGAAGAAGACTTTGAGAAATGGACAACCGCGGAGGTCGCCGCGGAGGTAAGCAATGCCAAGGCAATGAACGCCTTGCAATGCGCATTGGAGCCCGAGGACTTCAATAAGATATGCACATGTAAGAGTGCATATCAAATTTGGAACTCCCTCCTCATACTACATGAAGGGACGAGTAGGGTAAGAGACTCTAAACTCGTTGTTGTTAACAAAGATTACGAAATGTTTCATATGCAAAAGGGTGAGAAGATGAAGGAGTATTATGCTCGCTTCGTCGACATCATAAACGAGTTGGAGGCTCTCGGCAAAACCTACACCCAAAAGGAGAAGTGTTCGAAGCTTATCGAAGGACTTCCTTCTTCTTGGGAAAAGCGTACCTTCGCCATCGAGGAAGGTAATGATATGAATAAGTACACCGTAGTTCAACTAATGGGTACTTTAATGTCATACGAGGTACGCAAGGATAGCAAGTTAAAATTGCAGGAAAAGATGAAGTCTTACCTAAAGCAAGACGAGCCAAAGAAGAAGGCTATTGCTTTCAAGGCCGCTCCATCCACATCCACATCAACCGATGATGAAGACTCGAAAAACGAGTTGGACTTGGAGTCCATGGCACTCATGGCAAAGAAGTTCAACCGTTTCTTCCAAAAAGGTAACTATAAGAACAAAGCTAAATTTGGTTCTTCTAACGCATCTTCCTCTCCTTTGTGTTTCAAGTGCAATAAGCCAGGACACATGAAAGCGGAGTGCCCTCTTAATAAGCAAAAGGAGAAGTGGAAGGCGCCGAAATTCGATAAGTCCAAGAAGTACAAAAAGGGGTACAAAAAGGGACTTGTCGGAGCAACATTCACCGACTCCGAGGATTCCTTAAGCGGAGAGTCGGACGATGAGAAAGTGGAGCAAGCGCACATGTGCTTCATGGCAAGAGAGGAGCATGATCAAGGATCCTCCTCTTCCGATGATAGTGACGACGAAGGCGATGAGGTAACTATGGATGACCTTAGGAATGCTAATTCTCAATTATGGTCTAAATACACTAAATTAGTAAATAGATATACTAAGGTAAAAGATGACCTAGCTAGCATTCAAACCTCGCCTAAGACTATCATCACCAACAACGACACCGTTGTTGAAGAGTTAAGAAATGAGATTGTTAATCTCAAATCTAAACTTGAACATGTTAGTGTTGAGGATTCGGAAGAACATAGGATAGCGGATTTGACTTCTCAAAACTCGACTTTGAGTATTGAGAATGAAAATCTCAAGTCTCGTGTTTATGTGCTCACATCGCAAATATCCACTTTGGGTGCTTCGATGCATTCTCTCACCGAGAAATATGAGTGCATGATAGGCCGAATTAATAAATTCAATAAGGGTAAAGACCATTTGGATAACATCCTAAATGATTTACTTCCGGGCAATCACCACATTGGCTTGGGGTATAAGATAGGGAGTTCATCCAAATCGGCCACTACTTTTGTTAGGCCTACTTCCGATGCCTCACCGAGTGGGAGCAAACACTCTATTGGTAGTTCATCTACCAATGGTGCTTCCACTTCGCACACACCTTCTTTTGGAAAGAAACCCACTTTGGGTGGACGTCCAAAGAAGGGTCATGCCTACATGTACACAAATACCATGCCACGTAGGAACACACGTCCTACTCCACCGGCTCACACATATGATGATTTTTATGCAACACATTCACGGGCACGTGCACACCATGTGAGACACCCTCACACACGTGTTCCCTCATATGCATATGTTCACCCACAACATCATATGAATAATTATCCGCATGCACCATTCCATCATGTTCCTTATGCCTATCAACGACATGCATCACGTAGAAACCAACAACGCATGCATGCACCCAATAGGATGAGGGCTCCCAAGATTTTCACTATTTGGAGCCCAAAGGACACAAGCATGGATGAAAAACAAGTTTATATGAATGCTTATTTTTCGAATGTTGTGCATAGTAGTGATTATGTGGGGAAGTCTAAGTCCAATTGGACTTGGCTTCCAAAGGTCTAATCTTTTGGACCCAATGACCTTGGGTACCATGATACAACATTCCATATCTATAGGTACTCAAGAAAAAGGAACGGAGTAACAAATTTAAATTTAGCTCCAAGAGAAATTGGATACTCGATAGCGGGTGTTCAAAACACATGACGGGTGACGCTCAATTGCTCTCCGGAGTAGTTCCCATTGCAAATGGAAACAGTGTCGTATTTGGAGGCAACGAGAGCAGAACCATCATAGGTGTTGGTAAAGTGGGTAATCCTTCTAAACCCATTATATGTGATGTTTACCTTGTTAAAGGATTAAACCACAATCTTATTTATATAAGTCAACTTTGTGACAAAGGTTACAAAGTTAACTTTGCGAAAGGAATGTGCCATATTTTAAGAAAAGATAATAATGAATTATTGTTTTCCGGCACACGCCATAAGGATATATATATCTTAGATCTTCCAAGATCACATGAACAATGTCTTATTGCCAACACAAGTGAACAACACTTATGGCATCGACGTTTTGGTCATGTGAACTTTGGAACACTTTTCAAGCTTTCCAAGTTAAATTCTATTAGAGGCTTCCCTAAGCTTGTCTTTCAAAAGAAAAGCTTTTGTGACTCGTGTCAACGAGGCAAGCTTCCAAAATCTTCATTTAAACCTAAGAAAAGCATTTCTTCTAAGCGGCCTCTAGAGCTATTACATCTAGATTTATTTAGGCCAACTAGAGTTGCTTCATTAGGTAATGCTAGATATGGACTTGTCATCGTTGATGACTTTTCTAGGTTTACTTGGGTATTTTCATTATGTAATAAAAATGAAGCTTTTGAAAACTTCACAATTTTTGTTAAGAAAGTACAAAATGTCATTGGAACCACCATTGTCACTATTCGTAGTGATCATGGAGGGGAATTTGAGAATGAGTCTTTTGAGACATTTTGTGATGAAGTTGGTATTACACACACCTTCTCTTTCCCTCGTGCACCTCCTCAAAATGGTGTAGTTGAGAGAAAGAATAGGACGCTAGTGGAGTGTGCTCGCACTATGCTTGATGATAGCCAACTTGGCCATCAATTTTGGGCAGAAGCGGTACATACCGCTTGCTATGTGTTTAATAGAATACTTTTGAGGCCAGGCACTAAACAAACTTGTTATGAATTGTTGTTTGGTAGGTTTCCTCAAGTTAAACATTTTCGTGTTTTTGGTTCGAAATGTTTTATTAAGAACACGCATGGTAGTTTGGACAAATTCGATCCAAGATCCGATGAGGGGATTTTTGTTGGATATTCTTCGCGTAGCAAAGCCTACCGGATATTCAACAAACGAACCTCGACGATCGAGGAGTCGCTTCATGTGTCATTTAATGAAGGATTTGTTCTAACTAGAATTACTAATGATGATGACTCTATGGATGTCTTATGTGATTCAATTGGTAATTCTAACTCTAATGATTCTATTGATTCTATTGAGACTAACCCGTCTAATGAAGTTGTTGAGAATGTTCCTAGTGACCAAGGTATTCCCAAACGGCTTCATACCGTTCGTGACCATCCTCATGAGCAAGTCATTGGCAATATCCATGATAGTGTCAAGACGAGATCACAAGTGGACTACTTCGCTCATTGTGCCTTTGCCTCCTCGATAGAGCCAAAGAATGTTAATGAAGCATGCGAAGATAGCGCTTGGATCTTAGCCATGGAGGAGGAACTCATTCAATTCGAGAGGAATGAAGTTTGGGAGCGTGTTCCATTGCCATCGAAGAACCACACCGTCACAGGGACAAAGTGGATCTTCAAGAACAAAACCGACGAAAACCAAGTCGTCGTCCGGAACAAAGCTCGGTTAGTAGCTCAAGGCTATCGACAAGTGGAAGGTATTGATTTCGAAGAATCCTTCGCTCCGGTAGCTAGATTAGAATCAATTAGATTGTTATTGTCTTTTACATGCCATAAAAATTTCAAATTATTTCAAATGGATGTTAAAAGTGCATTTTTAAATGGAGATGTTGTTGAGGAAGTTTACGTTTCTCAACCTCCGGGCTTCGTAAATGAAAAATTTCCAAATCATGTTTTTAAACTAAAGAAAGCTCTTTACGGTTTGAGACAAGCTCCTCGAGCTTGGTATGATCGCCTAAAGAATTTTCTTTTGGATTTGAATTTTAAAATGGGCGAAGCCGATTCAACACTTTTTGTTAAGCATTCGAATAATGATATAATTTTAGTTCAAATTTATGTTGATGATATCATTTTCGGTGCTACTAACTTTGCTCTTTGCGAAGAGTTTTCTAATGTGATGAAGGAACAATTTGAGATGAGCCACATGGGTGAGCTCAAGTATTTCTTAGGTCTCCAAATTCGCCAAATGGACGATGCAATCTTCATCCACCAAACGAAGTATACGGTGGAGTTGCTAAAGCGATTTGGAATGGAGAGTGTCTCCGGGAAAAAGACTCCTATGAGCACTACAACGCATCTTGATAAAGATACGGGCAGAAAAGATGTAGACATTCGTCTATATCGAGGTATGATAGGTAGTTTACTTTATCTTACCGCTAGTAGGCCCGATATCATGTTTGCCGTGTGTATTTGTGCTCGTTATCAGTCTCAACCTAAGGATTCTCACTTAGTAGCGGTAAAACGTATTTTTCGCTATCTAAGTTACACTTTCGATTTTGGATTACTTTATCCGAAATCTAGCACATATGAGTTAGTCTCATATAGTGACGCTGATTATGCGGGATGCAAATCCGACAGGAAGAGTACTAGTGGCACTTGCCATTTTATAGGAAATTCCCTTGTCTCTTGGTTTTCCAAGAAGCAAAATTCGGTATCACTTTCAACCACCGAGGCGGAATATATTGCCGCCGGTGCCGCGTGTGCTCAAGTTCTTTGGATGAGACACACACTTAAAGACTTTGGTATAAACTGTGATACTTGCCCTATCATGGTTGACAACCAAAGTGCAATATGTCTTTCCAAGAACCCGGTACACCATTCCCGTTCGAAACACATAGATGTCCGACACCACTTTTTAGATGATCATGTTGCTAAAAAGGACATCATTTTAGTGTACGTTGAAACCCAAAAGCAAATTGCCGATATTTTCACGAAACCCCTAAAGGAGGACTCCTTTGTGCGGTTGCGTCGAGAATTGGGGATTATGGGTGAATCCGAGATATAGGATTCATGTTTTATTCAATAATCTTGCATGCTATTATATTACGCAATATTTCATTCATGCTAGACTTATTGGATTTTTCGGGATTTTATGTGATATTTTGAATTTTTGCTCGAATTCATGTTTGAATGTCGTATTTGAGATTTTGATGTTTAATGGGGTGGTTTAGATGATTTTTGAGAGAATTGCGTTGTATCGTTCAAGTGTATTGAGGAGAGAACTTAATTATCAATTTTTGGACTCATCTAGTCGGTCTCAGTTCATCAACCAACCGACTAGATTCACATCTAGTCGGTCAGCTAATGAACTTAGACCGACTAGCTCTATCTCTAAACTTTTGGACTCGTTTAGTCGGTATCAGTTCAATCACCAACCGACTAGATTCATATCTAGTCGGTTAGTAAAAGAACTTAGACCGACTAATTCAAGCTATTAGGATTTCCTCTCCAGCTTAACTCCTTTAGTCGGTTCTAGTTTACTTATCGACCGACTAGATTTAGTTCTAGTCGGTCAGTATTTGAGCGTAGACCGACTAATTCTCGTTCAGGAAATCTTCGACTGGTCTCTGTTTCCACTTAGTCGGTTCAAGATCGTTAACCGACCAACTAGATTATCATCTAGTCGGTCAGCGTTTGAACTTAGACCGACTAAGTGCTCAGGGGCAGTCACGTCATTTCACGATTTCGACCGACTTAAGTTCAATCTAATCGATTCTTTCTCATTTTAGTCGGTCTCTACTTCCCTCCAGCTCGAAAACCCCCAAACCCCCGCTCGAGTCTCTTCATCTTCCGATCAACTCCGACCATCTTCCGATCATCTGCCGCCGTCGATCACTCCTCCTAGGTATATCTCCTCCTCCTAGGTCTCGATTCCTATTCTAGGGTTTGATCTAGGTCGATTTCATCTCCTAGGGCTTGTTGATTTCGCATCTAGGGTTTGTTATTGCGTAAGTTCTTTTCGAATTCTTCAGCTGTTAGGGTTTCGTTGCTTAGGGTTGTATCGATTCATTGATCTCGTTGTGCCACGATATGGCAAAAACGAGGATTCCTATCACTTCCTCTGGGGCATCCCCCATGAACGTAGAGCCCGCGACCGCATCGACCCCACCTAAGCGTAGGGCCAAGACCACTCGTGCCCCCTCTTCGTCTTCACCACCGTTGAAGAGGAAGAGAACTTCCAAGCCCAAAGCCAAAACCCAAGCTTCCCAAGCCCAAGCTTCTATAGCCCAACCTAAACCTAAACCTAGAAAGATTGTCGCTTCCCCTTCCTCTTTTCAGGACACCACCTCTGATTCTGACGCTGATTTTCGTCCTGAGGAGCAGCCTACCCATCAGGAACCCCCTCCTCCACCTCCTCCTAAGACCCGTAAGGCTAAGGGTAAAGCCCAAATGCCAGTAGGCGGTGTGGATATATCGTTGTGTCGTGACGACCCTCTGTGTCTAGCGGCTTACAACCGTATAGAGCACTGCCCACTGCTATTGGAGCATTACGTTCAGTTCTCTGACTTTCTTGGCCTTGCGGATCTTTTATCCTACAGCGGACTTTTGGACTATCTTAGATATGACCCAAAGGCGAACACTCTACCCTATCCTCGCCTGGTCAAACTATTCTATGCTAATCGTGTCCGGGGCCACTACGATGAGAGACACTCCATCGAGACTACTGTCTTGGGGACTCCTATAGTCCTCACGACAGAAATCTTGGGAGAGTTGCTTGGTTGTTCGTCGTCTGGTCTCCTCCCGTCTAACATCTCAGTTGATGATATCTCCTCTTTGGATCAGTCTGTTCTAGCTGATATCTTCCATGTGATCCCTCCTGCTTTCATTGGTGTTCCATCTAAATCATTTAAGCCAAATGCATGGGTCCTCAATCTCATTCTGAAGTCATGCTTGCTTTCCAAATACGGCTCATCTTCTCTGCCATCCCAGCCGTTCCTAAAGTTGATTTACGCTCTTTTTATGGGTAGCTCGATTAACTGTGCTCGCATCATACTCGACAAGATGGATTCTTTCGAGTGTGTTCGCAAGTCTAGTAAATCGGCGCATATCCCTTATCCTTGTCTGCTGACTTTGGTGTTCCGTCATTTTCGCGTGCATTTGCCTCCTGACGATGAGCGTCCCCTTGGTCCTCCACTGAACGCGACGGCCGTAAAGAAATCTCTTGTGGCACTCCGTCACGTGCAGCGGTCGACTCCTTCTGCATCCCAGGCCACACCTTCAGCTGCTGCAGCCCCTCCTCCTACCACCACACTTGATGATGTCGTTCGCTTACTTTGTCGTCACGAGTCTCGTTTGGCTCGTACCGAGGAGGTTGTGTGCCGTATGGCTAGTATGATGGCTATTCAGCTTCCTCCTCCTGTTTCTGAGGATGAGGAAATAGATGACGAGGAGATTGATGAGCGTGTCACCTCTTTAGCTCGTAGCGCTGAGGCCATTGCTGCTGCTGCTACCTCATCTGCTGCTGGTGCTGCCACTTCTTCCGGTGCTCCAGAGTCTTCTGCACCAGTAGATCAGACTCCTGTTGATGCTGCTGTTGCTCCTGCTGATATCCCTGACCCTGTCTTGCCTGCTGATGTTCCAGCTGATACTCCTGCCGTTGAGCCAGTCGTCGATGTCTCTACTCCTGCCCCGACGATCCCTTCAGTACACACACCACTCCTTGCAGCAGAGCCTGAGTTCACTCCCTCGACTGGACCCACGGAGACTGCTGATCCTGCCACTTCCTCCTGAGCGTCAGTTTGGAGGCCTCTCCTGTGATCATTGGATGATACATCTTTTTGAGAGTGTTTTGGGTTAGGATGGAGTTTTGGCGGTGTTTTGATGTATTTTGATATATCTTGATGTTTTGGATGTCGGTGTATTTGATGTATTTTGGATGTTTGATGATGGTGTTTCGATGATGATGTTGTATCTTTTTGTTGGTGATATAGATGTTGCACTTTATATGATGTAGTCGATGTATTTGTGCATGTACTCATGATATTCTAATATATATACATCGATGTTCTCTTTTACTTCGTCGTGCACATTTAATATTCATTCAATGTCTATGATATGTGATATCGTCGCTCGACGATTATTAACTTGGTTAAATAGAATTAATCCTATGATTGCATAGAATTGTTTTCCATGCACAAATTTAACCAAGAATATTGAGTATTGAAGAGTACGTTTCTTTATTCAATAAGTGAATTTATATTTGGTATTTTGATGATTTTAATTTTCGTTTTTCGAAAATGGACAATTTGGCACACTTTGATTCGTTTTCGACAATTTTCCTTGGTGTCAATTTGGTCCATCGTCATATTCTACGACTCCCGACGTTGGATTTTCTTTATCCTTGTTGTTGTCGTTGTATGCCCCCCATTTTTGGGATAATGCCAAAGGGGGAGAGATAATGATAATGATTAGGGCAAATGAAAATTTAACTCAATTTCCAAGAATCTAATTTGATATGTTAGATTCAGGGGGAGTTAAGATATATATAAGGATTTTCAAATCCGATATTTCAAAATTCGATTCTCATTATATATCTTACTCGTCTGATTGATGCAATTTATATATATTCAATTTGGAATTAACGTGTCATCAATGCAGAGGGAGTAAGTATTTTACATTTGAATCATTATTTTTGATTATTATTTATGTTGGTTTGTCATCACCAAAAAGGGGGAGAATGTTGAGTATTGGACTCCCCGGATTTGGTTTTGGATGATGAGCAAACATAAATAATTCATGAACTAACAATTTGTGAGCGCAGTTATGGAGATCGTCGCCAAATTCACGAGAACACTCAAAGCGACATCTCAAGACTTCTCAAAGCTCGTATTCAATGCCTAAAGCTTCGTTGAAGCTTTTGGACCATTTTGGAAGTCATGAAGATTTGATCGAAGCTCTCGAAGACCGTTCTTTAAGGTTTTATTTATAGTCTTTTAGTTTCGATCTATAAAATGTTAAGCCTTGAGTATATCTTACATTTCTATCTTCATAACGCTCATATCTTAGCTCTAGGATCTTAGTAGAAGTCCATTCTAACTTCCTCGAAGCATCGCGCTTCGATTCGGACTTTATTGTGCATGTTAGTTGGTTCAAGAAGAAGAACTGACCGACTAGATGGTGATCTAGTCGGTCAGCAAAGCTTCTTGGACCGACTAGTGTCAGTTAATCTTTTCTTGCTCAGTACTGTTTACAGTAAGTCGGTCTACGTTGACTCACCGACCGACTAGTTTGTGAACTAGTCGGTCAGTGATGCTTCTTTGACCGACTAGTTGAGCTTTACTGTACATGCCAATTTTCTCCTAAGCTACTGTTTATCGTTAGTCGGTCTAAGAACGTTTGGCGACCGACTAGTTGATGATCTAGTCGGTCAACATTTGTTCTTGGACAGACTAAATCAATTTGTATTCAGACTAATAGTTTTTGACTCTTAGTCGGTCTAAGTTCACTGAACGACCGACTAGTTGTGAAACTAGTCGGTCAGACAGTCTTCTTGGACCGACTAGATTTCTAGGTCTGAAATTCAATCTGTTCACTGTTCTTCACTTAGTCGGTCCATGTTGATTGACCGACCGACTAGTTGATGAACTAGTCGGTCAGTGGTTGTTCTTTGACCGACTAACTGCTTCAGATTTCTATCCGTTGGGATTTGACCTAACTCGTTTTTATGGGACCCTATAAATACGAAGCTTGGTCATTTCTTTCTAGGTTAGAGCTGCTATTAAGAGATTCATTGAGATTGAAAGAGTTAGAGATTCTCACTCATTTCCAAAGCTCTCTTCCTCACAAGAAATCCATTCTCTCACATTCTAGATCTAGAATCCATCTTGAGAGAAGTTTGTTCTTGGTGAGCCTTTCAAGCTCTAGCTTGATTCAAGTCTCCAAATCACTCCTAGGCACCCATTGCTGCTCATTTCAGTGGTGCTAGGTCTTGGTGACTTCCTCTTCCTCAAATCCCTCCTTGCACCTATTTGGTAAGAATACTCAAGGTATAGGATTTTGTGGTAAGATTGTTTATTTCATTATAAACTCATTTATATTGCTTATTGATTCTCTCGGTTGTGAGAGAAGGTTGTGATCCCGGATTGTGGGATTCACTATTGCCATTGCATGTATGATTTGATGTTGTGAAGGTTTTTCACAAGATTTTCATAGTGGAAATCTTGGGTTATGGTTTCTAACCTAAGTATCCGGAGGGGATCCGGGTGGTTGGGACGTAGGATCACCTGGAACAAGTCGGGGAGACTTGGGTGGATCCGAACCCAGTAATATCTATTGTTAGCATTGTTAATTTTGTTGTTGTTATCAATTTAAGCTTCCGCAAATTGATTTGGTAGTTGTTTGCATGATAATTAGGAATTATACTCCGTGTTATTTTTAAAGTACTATTCACCCCCCCTCTAGTACTTGTGCAGTAGCTTGTAGGGCATTACATTTGGTATCAGAGCCAGATACTTAGCTATGTCTGCCAACGACAACAAGACCGTGCGTCCACCTTCCGACTATGGCACCTTCAGGAACCGTGAAGGAGCATCTTCGGTGATGGAAGGACATTCCTCAACGAGGCCTCCATTCTTCAACGGTACCAACTACGGGTACTGAAAATGCCGGATGGAAACTTTCCTCCGGAGTGCATCTCTATGGAGGACCATGATGAAGGAATACGTCGAGGCCGCCGAAGAAGACTTTGAGAAATGGACAACCGCGGAGGTCGCCGCGGAGGTAAGCAATGCCAAGGCAATGAACGCCTTGCAATGCGCATTGGAGCCCAAGGACTTCAATAAGATATGCACATGTAAGAGTGCATATCAAATTTGGAACTCCCTCCTCATACTACATGAAGGGACGAGTAGGGTAAGAGACTCTAAACTCGTTGTTGTTAACAAAGATTACGAAATGTTTCATATGCAACAGGGTGAGAAGATGAAGGAGTATTATGCTCGCTTCGTCGACATCATAAACGAGTTGGAGGCTCTCGGCAAAACCTACACCCAAAAGGAGAAGTGTTCGAAGCTTATCGAAGGACTTTCTTCTTCTTGGGAAAAGCGTACCTTCGCCATCGAGGAAGGTAATGATATGAATAAGTACACCGTAGTTCAACTAATGGGTACTTTAATGTCATACGAGGTACGCAAGGATAGCAAGTTAAAATTGCAGGAAAAGATGAAGTCCTACCTAAAGCAAGACGAGCCAAAGAAGAAGGCTATTGCTTTCAAGGCCGCTCCATCCACATCCACATCAACCGATGATGAAGACTCGGAAAACGAGTTGGACTTGGAGTCCATGGCACTCATGGCCAAGAAGTTCAACCGTTTCTTCCGAAAAGGTAACTATAAGAACAAAGCTAAATTTGGTTCTTCTAACGCCTCCTCCTCTCCTTTGTGTTTCAAGTGCAATAATCCAGGACACATGTAAGCGGAGTGCCCTCTTAATAAGCAAAAGGAGAAGTGGAAGGCGCCGAAATTCGATAAGTCCAATAAGTACAAAAAGGGGTACAAAAAGGGACTTATCGGAGCAACATTCACCGACTCCGAGGATTCCTCAAGCGGAGAGTCGGATGATAAGAAAGTGGAGCAAGCGCACATGTGTTTCATGGCAAGAGAGGAGCATGATCAAGGATCCTCCTCTTCCGATGATAGTGACGACGAAGGCGATGAGGTAACTATGGATGACCTTAGGAATGCTAATTCTCAATTATGGTCTAAATACACTAAATTAGTAAATAGATATACTAAGGTAAAAGATGACCTAGCTAGCATTCAAACCTCGCCTAAGACTATCATCACCAACAATGACACCGTTGTTGAAGAGTTAAGAAATGAGATTGTTAATCTCAAATCTAAACTTGAACATGTTAGTGTTGAGGATTCGGAAGAACATAGGATAGCGGATTTGACTTCTCAAAACTCGACTTTGAGTATTGAGAATGAAAATCTCAAGTCTCGTGTTTATGTGCTCACATCGCAAATATCCACTTTGGGTGCTTCGATGCATTCTCTCACCGAGAAATATGAGTGCACGATAGGCCGAATTAATAAATTCAATAAGGGTAAAGACCATTTGGATAACATCCTAAATGATTTACTTCCGGGCAATCACCACATTGGCTTAGGGTATAAGATAGGTTGTTCATCCAAATCGGCCACTACTTTTGTTAGGCCTACTTCCGATGCCTCACCGAGTGGGAGCAAACACTCTATTGGTAGTTCATCTACCAATGGTGCTTCCACTTCGCACACACCCTCTTTTGGAAAGAAACCCACTTTGGGTGGACCTCCAAAGAAGGGTCATGCCTACATGTACACAAATACCATGCCACGTAGGAACACACGTCCTACTCCACCGGCTCACACATATGATGATTTTTATGCAACACATTCACGGGCACGTGCACACCATGTGAGACACCCTCACGCACGTGTTCCCTCATATGCATATGTTCACCCACAACATCATATGAATAATTATCCGCATGCACCATTCCATCATGTTCCTTATGCCTATCCACGACATGCATCACGTAGAAACCAACAACGCATGCATGCACCCAATAGGATGAGGGATCCCAAGATTTTCACTATTTGGAGCCCGAAGGACACAAGCATGGATGAAAAGCAAGTTTATATGAATGCTTATTTTTCGAATGTTGTGCATAGTAGTGATTATGTGGGGAAGTCTAAGTCCAATTGGACTTGGCTTCCAAAGGTCTAATCTTTTGGATCCAATGACCTTGGGTACCATGATACAACATTCCATATCTATAGGTACTCAAGAAAAAGGAACGGAGCAACAAATTTAAATTTAGCTCCAAGAGAAATTGGTACTCGATAGCGGGTGTTCAAAACACATGACGGGTGACGCTCACAACCAGCCTGTGGAGAAAAGAAAAATGAACACATACCATAACCATCCATATATCTGATTCAGCCTGATTGAAGACATGAGAGTGTTTCTCTGCTTCAATGACCTCACAACCAGCCTGTGGAGAAAAGATTCTGGGAGAAACAAATTTCTGCTTAGTTGAAACATGTGTGAATCATGATATCCAGTCTAGATATGTCGATCAATGGATTTAGGATTATCAGCAAGCCAATTGAACCATCGGCAGTTTGAAAAAGTATCTCAAATGCATGACTACAATGAATACATTATATCAATTGATCACCCTCACATGATCACCAAGACTACACATAATCAGTCATTCCATCGCCGTCTATCAGGCATCTTGAACGTTACGATTCATGGAATGATGATTTCAAGCTTATTTTATGCCTAATATTTCTAACCTACATTTTTCGGATTGGTGAATATCAAAGATCACTGGACATAATTTGGAAAATGGTCTGACGTTAATCCATCATGAACATTCTTTCTGAGGCATTGTTCACGTTTTAGTTTTATTTTCTTGACATTTCTCATTATGATCATCTGTACATTGTCTAAATTAATACCGTTTCAAAGTGTTTTCTTTCTTGATGTTCCAAAATCTGTCAGAAATTTCAGGCACGGTTCATTTGTTCGATTTAGTTTATTCCAATACGAGCAAGCATTTTGTGCATGTTAGAAATCTCAAAACAACACTTCCAATATAACTGAGCTCTTAAAATTAATCTTGCAACATTTTGTTCGGGTATTGAGCAATATTTTTAAATGATTTCATAATGGGGTCTTCTCTTTTACAGAACCATGTAGCAAAGTGGGATGCTGATTTCTACATAAAAGTTAATGATGATGTGCATGTCAATCTTGGTCTGTCGCCTCACCTTTAGTGTTTATTGTTGCATCATTTGTTATCTGGAATTTGTGTGTTAAGAAAATATTGTTGATTGTGATACTTCTGGAATAGCTACTCAGATTTGCACCTCCATGCACAGAGGAAAACAAATGTCTACCCATACCCACAAAGTCAGTTGCAAGCAATAGCAATGCAGTTGCATGAAGTGAACCAGTATTACAGGAGCATAACAGACCAAGTTCTATGCAACCAGGGGATGCTCTTGCTCTTGCAAAGAGAGCCATGATGGCCTCTAGAGAAGCAGTGTTGTTAGCAGAGAAATCAAACATGCTAGAGTCTGAACTTGGTCAAATTCCTTTTCTCAGGCATGTTTCTCATTAACTTTGTTATTTTACCACTTATTTTGATTCCTGATGTCATATCATACTGAATTTCTAATGCAAATTATGTTCAGTTTGGATATCAATGGATATATCTAGGAAGCTGTAATTAAGGATGAAACCCTGGTAAGGTCAAAACGGCTTTTGGAGAGGCAATCCAAGAGGCGCAAAGTTCCAAAGAAGCCAGACGATGTTGCATCGTAGATCAAAACAATGGAGTTATGTAGGATGTATGAAGTCTGTACCATTTCTAGCAAACCAGTAAGATCAGAGAAAGTTGATAGCACTCCACATGTTCATATTTATTTTAGATTGAAACTTCTAAATTTTCAGTTTGTTAGTGGTTGATTGGTATTTTTTAATCTTTGCTAAATTTTTATGGAGTAGTTACATACCACGAATTTGTTTAGTTATGCATGAGTTTGGGAGAAGATGGGCAACTGGGTATGTGTGATTAGGAGGAAATAGAATGGCCATCCAACCTCACCCTGTAACCACCGAGTGCACATAAAAAATGCTCATACAGTCAACAAAAACTCATCTTCAAGCCAGTGAACATAATTTTCCAGGTTTTAGCTTTTTTCAGCTTGATGTCCAACATATCTCATCCTCAGCACCTTGCATGTGGGTCTAGATAACACTCGAAGAATACTCGCATCTTGACATCAGATTCCACCGATTTTTGTGGTGTCCTCCATGCCATGCCATGCCATGCCATGGTCGTATATATCGCATCATTCATGTGACTTTCGGCGGGTTTTTTCCATGGTATATGTTTAGTATAAGATATGTAAACATGTGCAATATCAAAAATATGCACTCACTGTACTGTATGTTGTCATGAATGCCATGTTGTATCTTATGGATCTTATGCATCATAATGAATATCCAAGTTTCAAGGGAAAATTTGTTTGCAGTATCTCGGAATGTAAATTTCATTCTTGAAATTTTAGTTATTTTGTTGTGAATCTATTTCTGTGGCCCGTTGTGATTCCTCTTCTTGCAGGACAACAGCAGCATACTTGCAAAAAATTTTGGAGCTTAGTTTTTAAAAATTGTGCAATATCTATTACTACAAAGAAAGCAATATTCATGGCTGTCACAGTGCTAACAATTGTCAGGGTTGCCTAAATTCTGTGTTTAAGCACAACACACGATGTATTAGTTGATGATATACCTAATTTTATATGAACATGATTTTTCATTCTTAGTATTCAATTTTTTTTGACAAAAGCTTTGTGTTTAGTAATGGTGTCATTGCTCTATGCAGTTCCAGACAATTCAATGTGAATTTATACATAACTATATCAATCACAAGGTCTATCATAAGCAAAGAGCTACTGCATCATAAATCTTGGGACAAGCTATTCCAGCAAAACATATATGCAATTGCTTATGTGAGTAGTGGGCTTCTCCAACCTCATGTTCAAAGTGATTTAACTATGATTACCTAAAAAACAATTGATTATTCGTACACGATGCCTCATATATAGAGCAGGTGACATAACCACCAAACCCCTGAGTCTTATTTGCCATTTTCCATCTGTGGAGAGATGATTTCCATGAGAAGTTCACAAAAGGGGGAAAAAGGAAAACAAAAACAAAAACAAAAACAAAACACCTTAAACACTCCCCTGCCTGGGCAAAAACAACTTCATGTCTGCCAATGGATGGTGCAAATACTGAAGGAATACCATAAGAAAGTTTATTAGGCAATTCACCGACATAACAGTCTGATACTGCTTAACAGTTTTCTGCACCCCTTGCATGGTACGATTTCAAAACCATTTGAGCGAATGTGCATGAAAATGGCAGGACAATCATACATGGCAGGATTTTAGTGTGCATACGTAGAATATTATCATATTTTCTTTGAAAATAATAATGTTACTTCCATGTTCATGCTGTCTTTTTGCACTAATATGTATCATACTCTATATGCACTTTCTTCATTGCAAATTTTGAAATATGTTTTGGGTATTTAATACTCTTTTCATGCATTTTAGAATCTTGAACTACGTTCATGAGATTTGCATGTCCTGTATCATAATCAACTAATTTCTTAAGACGTTCTTCGTTTGCATGTTATGAATCATACTCTTTTCATTGCAAATTTTGTATCATAATTAACTAATTTTCATGGGATTTGCATGTCCAGCCAATTCACTCAGCTCCAGGGAATCCAGTGCTCACTTGCATGTAGGAACCTCTATTTGCAATGGCAAGGAGGGTGACGGAGCTCAAGTTCTTTGTGGAGGACCCGGTGAACTTCAAGGCACCGGCGCTGGTTTTTAACAAGTAAGAGGTTGTTTTAATTCATGCCCTCAAGGTGTTTGATGATGGATCTTTATATGGACAAACTTTTATTTTTCCTTTCCAAATCAGAAACATGTGTTGATCCGATCTTTTCTTTCATGATCTTATATATTTCTTTCTATTTTTCGATGGCAGCTGGTTCTCAATGGGATGGATTATTATGTTATGATGGCGACACTGAGGGCTACTCGGTGGCGAGCACGAACAGAGGGTGCAAGGCCATCAGATAGTCTGGAGGGGCGATGAGCATTGTGATGAGGGATGCAATGACAAGGGCTCTGGCCATCGGGTTTGCAATGGCGAGGAGGGTGGTGGAGCTCAAGTACTTTTTGAAGGACTCGGTGAACTTAGACTTTGGCCTTGGGTTTTAACAAGAGGTTGTTTTAATTCGTGCCCTCAATGTGCTTAATGATGGATCTTTATATGGACAACATTTAGGGATGTTACTTCTGCTTTGAGCTGATTCTCTGCTACAATTGATGTAATTGTTCTTTTTAGAATTTTTAATTTTTGAAGTTAATAATATACTCTATCTTTGCCAAATACTGGGATGTATGTAAATGTATGTGCACTTGATTCAACATGCTCCGTGTGTAAATGTATTACGCTAATTTGTTGTATGTGCCTGCTAAATTTCGATTATTAACATATTCATAGAATAAACCTATGTATTCATCATATAATATTTTACGCTAATTTGTTGTGCGTGTGTTCCAATGTTCCACGTCGAAGTTTGTATGGACCGTTGAATTACGCATCAATCCGTGAGAGAGGATTGTTAGTGGTTTTGTCCATTGGAATTTGAAAGAATAACGAATTATCGTAAAAATATTTAGCGACACGGGCGCCTTCGGCGCAGAACAACAAATTCAGCGCGGACGCCTTCGACACAGAACAACAAATTCAGCGCTGTCGCCTTCGGTGCAACACAATAAATTCCATGCAAATTAGCATAAAATATTTAGTAGTCGCCGAATTTGTTGTTCTGCGCTAAAGTTTCCGACGTCGAATTTGTTGTTCTGCGTCGAAGAAGCTTGAGCCGAATTTGTTGTTCCGTGTCGAAGGCGCCGACATCGAATTTGTTGGTCCTCTCCGAAGGCGCCCACGCCGAAGGCGCCCACGCCGAAGGCGCCCGTGTCGCTAAATATTTTTCGCTCATTTGTTGTTCTTTTAAATTTTGGCTGTGAAAATAATTTTTTGGGAAAAAAGAATTTCGCGGGAGAAAATCTTAAATGAATCGTGCCCTCGGGCACGGGTTATTTGCTAGTATGTTTATATAGGAGAGGATGTGATATGATAGGATCAATTAGAATCCCATATTTGATGGAGATTGGAAGAAATCCTGAATTGAATAGGATTTGAATGAATTTATTAGGATATGAAGTTTGAATATGTATAGATATGGAATTTAATTTAAGTAGCTATAGGATTTGAATTGGATCTCATTTAATCACCTTTTATTTGCATGTGATTCTTCATTTCTCAAAATCTTTGACCAAGTTTCCAATTTGCATGGCATTAGGATTTGAAAGTTGCACCAATTGATTTGAATCAATTCAAACATGGATTTGAATTGATTTCCTCCTTATCTTCCCATCTTTGACTTAGTCCAATTTTTGTAGCCATATTCTCCGTCTTTGACTAAGTCCACTTGGCTAATACATGGCACATTCTCCATCACTTTTGGCTAGTCTCTCTTTGAGTATTCGCGGGAGTGCCATTCCTGAAAACACTTAGCACACACATTAAATCGTTCACACATGTTTGTTATCATCAAACACGAAGTCTTCGATCGTTGTATCCAAGTACACGTTGTATCCAACAATCTCCCCCTTTAGATGATGACAAACCAATATAAGATTTGAGCAATAACGATTTAAATGATTTCATCGTGACTGTGTGAAGTGTGAAGATGGAGGATGTATGCAATATGCAACAAATATGGCAATGATGTTCAAGCATATTCGCATTCAAACAATGATGTTCAAGCATTCAAACATGTATGCATGCTCCCCCTTGAACCAATATTCATATATTCAATAAGCACATTTACATTATTCATTAATGCTCCCCCTTAAACATATATATATATATATATATATATATATTCTATAAAATAGGACCTTTTTTAATCTATGTCCTACGTGGCAGGGTTTGTCCTACGTGGACAAAGAAATGCTGACTGGGACAAACAAAATATGCTGACTAGGACAAGTGTTTGTAGGTTGGGGGAAATTTTGCTTGGGAATCTCAAAATTTGAAAACTCAAATGTTAACAAAACTTTGGGGGGAAAACAAAATTTGGGGAGACCAAACATTACGCCTGGGGAAAAACCATTCAAAAAATTCAAAGAACCCGCACAGCCAGCACATGGCTCATTGTCCTAGCAATCACATGGATCAGTGATGTGGCCACTAAATTTCAATCCAACCACACGTTTAAGGAGATCACACGGCTAAGATTTGC
>CM061140.1:93059321-93129354 GCA_030789695.1 Scilla litardierei
AAGCTGGAAATGGGTCAGCGGACCCTCACGGACCAAGTAACCCAGCTGGGGTTACAAGTGGCGAACCTTGCAAGGTCACAAAACCAATTACCGCCACAACCGGAGGTGAACCCGAGGGGAGCACCCCAGACATTGGCACTCGTGCACGAGCACGCGAATGTGTCCGCTATCGTTCTGAGAAGCGGGACACAAATTCCTACTAGAGTGCCCCCTAGCAACCCGGAAGCACCATTGGTCGTTGAGAGACCGACTGAAAAATTAAATGACACCAGTGCTTCGTCATCAAATCCCATAACTCCGGAGGGAATGTCTGAAGAAGAGAAGAAGAAGGAGGAAGAGAGCCCAAGAGTATATAAACCCGTTGTGCCATTTCCACAATGGTTGGCTCAGGCGAAAATTGATGAGAAATATGGGAAGTTCTTCGCCATGGTCAAGGACCTAAGCCTGCAGATCCCCTTCTTGGAGGCAATCGAGACAATCCCCTCCTATGCAAAATTCTTGAAAGATTTGGTGACCAAAGGGTCAAGAAAAGAGAAAGTGGTGCTGACGGCGGAATGTAGCGCTCTTATCCAGAGGGATAACCCGCCAAAGTTCAAGGACCCGGGGAGCTTCTCTATCCCTTGCACGATCGGGGCTGTGAAGATTAATCGTGAACTCGTCGATCTAGGAGCGAGTGTTAGCTTGATGCCCTTGTCGATGTACAGAAGGATAGGAATGGGTGATTTGGAGCCCACCGGGATGACCCTACAACTAGCTGACCGGTCGGTCAAATATCCAGTGGGAATTGTTGTTGATCTCCCCGTGAATGTGAGAGGGGTGCATGTGCCTGTGGACTTTGTAGTCATGGACATGCCCGAAGACGCACACACCCCCATTATCCTGGGACGGCCTTTCATGGCCACTGCAGGCGTTCTTATAGATGTGAAGAACGGAAAACTCTCCTTGAACGTCAGCGGAGAGAAAGTTGAGTTTGACCTGGGACTATCCATGAAGCACCCCGACCCTCCTGATGACCTCCGGTGTAATTTGCTGGAGATAGAAGAAGAAAAGGCTGTAGAGGAGAGCTCCAGGGAGATTCTCCTGAGAAACCCCCCCGATGACTTGGGGAATTCTGAAGATGAAGAAGGCCCCGAAGACAAAGAAGCTGCTGGAAGACCGAGTGCAGCGAGAACGACCCCTCCCGGGTTCCCCAAGTTTCCCCCTGTAAGGAGAACGGGGAAAGAGCTTACGGACCTCACTAAAGACGAGGTCCGAATCCTGAAGAAGATGGCGGGAAGCGCCAACACCAAGGAAAAGCCCCCGGACCCCAAGAACAAAGGGGGGGTGGTCGAGCAAGTATTTTTCCAGCCGCCTACAACTCCTAGCGCCTTCAGCTCCAGCGAGAAAGAGATGCCGAAATTAGGGCATCACCCGTATCAGCCACCATGAGCATCTCTTGCGGGCGTCGAGCCAACGACGTTAAACAAGTGCGCTTCATGGGAGGCAACCCATGTTCTAAACTTTTTCTCAAATTTTTAGCGTTATTTTTTACTTTATTTTCTCTATTTTTATAAATAAAATCAGCCGCGAGGACATCCGTTCGGGGACTTAATCAAATCTCTTGGTTTTTGCAGGAAACAAGCCTCAACCGATCGGGTGACATCTCACCCGATCGGTTGGGACGTATCAGATACATGCCAAGATCTGTCCCCATATGACCCGATCGGTTGAGTAATGAAGAAACCGGGTGGCAGACCGGGTGAGCTGGGGAGAACTCTCGGAAAATTTTGGGGAATATCAACCGATCGGTTGAGTTTGAGCGCGATCGGTTGACCTGACCGGGTAAGAAGCCCTAAGTTCTCAGGAAATTTAGTTGAGCGGCCAACCGATCGGTTGACAAGTCAACCGATCGGTTCGCCTGTAGAATCTCTTCGGCAAAATTTTCGACCTAACCGTCAACCGACCGGGTGACAAGTCACCCGATCGGTTCGACTTAAAACCCTATAAATACCCCCCGACACCCGCTCGTTTCCGCCCTCGCCCGATCGCCAATCTCGCCGTCGATTCGCCTTCCCCTCTTCGCCAACAACCGATCTTCACTCCCCCACGCCCTCTACTCCCCCATTACTCCCACTCTCCACCTCCTTCATCAACCCCTCCATCATCTACACCATCTCTCTCCTCCCATTTCGGATTTTTGACCTAATTTTCCCAAATCCACCTCCATTTCGAAAATTTTTGCCGAAGGAGTTCGCCGCGGCTCCACGATACTCTCGCTGAACAGTGTGGGGCACCAACGAGCAAGCTCCACCACTCCGCTTGGGTAAACTCGCTCCTATTCTTATTTTATATATTTGCCCTGTTTATTGTGCTTGCTTGTTGGCTTGTGTTAGTGTGCATCCACGATTTTTGCACTAATTCTTGCTCATACACACACACATGGCTAAAGATAAGGATAAGGGAAAAGGAATCATGAGGGAAGAGGAGCCGTCTCGAAAGAGACGAAAACAAACGCGCCCTCCTTCCCGTACACGAGCACTTACACTTGGCCCTCCTCCACCTATTATCCCCCCTGTGGACCCAATGTTGGGCCCGCATGGGTATATCTTCCGGAACCAGGAGCACAAAGACTTTTACCGCAGGCTTGATGCTCGAGGGCATCTATCTACTAAATTCCCGCATGCACAAACACTTCTCGATCTCGGTGTCTTCACCGAGATCGAATATCTTTTCGGCAACTTAGGATGGTTAGCCTTCCTTAATGCATCTGCCACTTCCCACCCGGCACTCACACTCGAATTCCTCTCCACACTTGTTTTAGAGTCCGGGTCAATCGTTAGATTCCGGGTGCGTAACCGTAGTGTCACCACAACCCTGAACACGATTAATGATATATTTGGTTTCCCCAATCTCGGGGATGATTCTATCAGACACCATGGGTACACGCCCGAATTTAGCGTCGATCAATTATGGTTCCGCCTCACATTGATCGGCGACTACCCCCGAGGTCGGGCCAAGGCCTCCTCCATCATTCATCCCGTGTTTCGTCTAGCCCACAGGATCATCTCTTCCACATTCTTTCCTAGGGACGAGTCAGGCACTGTGACTATCCCCGATCTTTTTATCCTTTGGGCCATGACTTTTCCTTACGTCCGGGATGATGATGGAGTTAGCTTCAGGGCCCCTACCGTCCCCATTCATGGCGGTGATTGGCTTGTTCACAAGCTACTCGAGATTAGCCGGGCCGGTAAGGGAAAGTTTTGTTGCGGGGGCATCATCACTATCATATGCTCTTACCCCCAATTCAATATCCCCCTCCCCAACAATCTTCCTGTTGCCGCAGGACCATCACGTCTTGATATTGACGTCATGCGGCACATTCACATGATTAGACCCTACTCAGCTGACCGCTACATCTTCAACTATGGCCACCCCCCCAGCCCCTTACACCATTCTGCCCAACCCCGCTCGCATGCCCATTGCTCTCGTGGGAGATTGGACTTTCCCTCCTGATCCCGACTTCTTTGCGGGGTTGAATCTTCCTTTTCTCCCCGCTGGCGCACGCAGATCACCGTCCCCTGCCGCCCACTTAGGCGAGCAGGATATCCCTGCGTCTGCGGGAGATTTAGGGGCTGGCCCGAGTCGTCCCGTTTCTGCTCCGGGACCGATCACGTCTGAGCACCTCCTTGCGGCCATTTCTGGCCTTGTCTCCTGTGCTGGCATGACCACTGCCGCCAGCACCTCTTCGACCTTACCTGGCGGCACCACCTCTGCCTCGCGTCAGTCTACGTCTTTTGGTCGCCGTCAGGTATCTGCCCGTCTAGGACTTGAGAGGGAGGTCGCCGCCCTTCGTGAGCTCGCCATGTCCTCTGTTTCCTCGGACCCATCACCATCCTCCTTTCTTACTCACCCACGTTTCCTCACACTTGAGAGGAACGTGGCCGCCATTCTCCGCCTTCTTACTCATATCCACGGACCACCTCCACCTTCACCACCTCCACCTTCACCACCCAGGCGATCTTCTCCTCCACCCTCCCACACTTCTCCACATCCATCACCACATTCTTCTCCTCCCTCTTCACATCCCATCCCGGCATCCACTTCACCCCTCCCGACCACTTCCACCGCACTCACGCTACCTCCATCCTCCTCCGTCACTCCATACGTGCGCCGGAGGAAATTACTGGTACGCTCCAGATCCCTCCCACCACCTCCCACTACCGTCACCACCACATCTACTTCCTCCATTTCTATCTCTCCCACCACAGCCTTGATCGCCTTCCTACCACCACCACCCACCACCACCGACACTCCTCCCATAGTTCACACCACCACTGCCCCTATACCCTCACCTCATTCCCCACTTCTCCGCACACCCCCTGCCTCCCCCGACCACCCATCCACGCCCTCTTCCGAGGATGACGAGGACTCACCTTCTGCTGCTTTCTGATTTCCCCTCTTTTGTTTCTGACTCCCCCTTGCACATATCTAGATTTCATTGATCATATCATTTCGCTAGCACTTTCTGGTCTAGCTTGGGGGAAGTCTATTTCGGTGTGCTGTCGTGTTTTGTTTGTTTTTCTCTTTTTTTTGTGTGTGCTTGTTTTTCACTTTTTGAGTGTCGTGTCGTGTTATTTTATTTTATTTTTTATTTTTCGTATTGTTTGATTTTGATCTTGTTTTTTTCTTTCTTTTTCATTTTTATCTATGTGTTTTCCTCGTTTTCATTTCTTTTCGTGTCTGTGCGTATTTCCCCCCCATTTTCATTGCCCTCCCGTACTCACTCATATTGCATTGAGGGCAATGCAAACTTCAGCTTGGGGGAGTCGCACTTTGTGCGTCATTTGTGTTGTTTTTCTACGTTATTTGAGTCGTTTTCCATCGTGTTTTTTCTTTTTTCTTTTTCCTTCTTTCTTTAGCTCTTTCTCCTAGAAATGAATCCTATGATGAATCGCCACAAAGTCACACACACCTAGCATTGCATCGATAATCACACTCACTAACCCTAGAATTTCGAGTCCTCTTGCATTTCACGCATCGTGGGTCCACTTAGCTTTTTGTGAGTCGTGTGTCGTGACTAGCATTTGGTGTGCTTCTGCTTTGTGATTTTACTTTATATACCTGTCCATGAATGACCCCTAGATTATCATGCTTCGATATTGAATACGCGGTATTTGCTTCTAATGTCTGCTTCTATATGCATGCTATTTATATCGTATACTTCAATTCGCATGCGTCGGGATTCCACAACTAAGGACTAGGATACCCCATTTAGCCTAAGCTCTATTTAGCAACAATAGTCTCCTTTGCCCGAGTGTTTAGATTTTGACTTCTGTTTTGTTTTACTTGGTGCAAATCCCCTCGTCGTGTACCGTTCTCCCACTTGGGAGAGTACACATGTGTATAGCCAATATCCCAAAAATTCAAAAAAAAACCCAAAAAGGAAAGAAAAGAAAAAGATTGTATAGCCAAAAAGCCAAAAAAATATGCAAATACCCAAAACCCAAAAAAAATTCCCGTGTGAATATTTTCATACTTGCCAAGAATAAAGGGAAGGCGAGAATTTGCACCGAGTGTTCTTCTCCACATCATCTCAACCCCCGTCGTTATCGAAAGCGCTTGGCTTAGGAGCTATTTAGCTTGTATCTTGGCTATAGTGGCGTGATTTCCTAGACCCTAGTTGTGGAGTCCCCGATGCATGATACGCTTCTTTTCCCACTCTTCTCATACATGATTGAACTTATATTCGCTGCTCAATTCAATTCGGATCGATATTTTGGGTCATTTCTTGGATTTGTGTATATCGAGCCTCATTGCACATCGTAGAAAGCTTCACCATTTGCTAGCACACGGCCACGCTCACTCGCGCTTCACTGCGTGGACCCACGACACTTATTTGGACTCGCTTTCCTAGGTTTAGTGGTGTGATTTGGCGTTTGCTTGCTAGGTGTGTCGTTTTTGATTTTGATGGCTCTGATGGACGATCTAGGGCTTAGAGTTTTCTTTTTCTTTCTTCCTCTCTATTTTTCCCTTCCGAGCTCCTACTCTCACTCGTCTTCCTCGAGGACGAGGAAGAGTTCAGCTTGGGGGATTTTGACGTGCGTCTATATTTCATATATTCACGCACGTTTTCTTTTGTGTTTCTCCGTGTTTTCCGCCGTCTCTTATTCGTTTTCGTATGTTTTCCCGTTTTCTTTCACTTTTCTTTGTTTGTCCATGATTGCAGGAGTTTGACCACGTAGGGGACCTTTTACGATGATATCCCAAGTCCCCGGAGCAACGAGAGAAGTCACGCGTGATCCAGGGGGTCAAACGGCGAAGTATTCATCTTTCTGCCCCTCACCCGGTCGGTTGGTCATCTCCAACCGATCGGGTGATGCACGCGTGCACCAACCGGTCGCTACCGCAGCTCACGAAGAAGTCACCCGACCGGTTCACAGACCGGTTCTGCGGGCGGCTGTTCTCTGTCTTTTCGAGCAGAATTCCAACCGATCGGGTGACTCTCACCCGATCGGTTCATCTGTAGCTGAGAAAAAGAGCTGAAGACACGGGCGTCGAACCGACCGGTTCACCCGACTGCTCCAAGATCCAACCGGTCGCTCAAGAACTCACCCGATCGGTTCGTGAGATCGGGTGAAAACTCGCCGTTTTCTGTAATTTATCTGTAACGGATCAACCGATCGGTTGACTTGTCACCCGATCGGTTGATCCGAAAATCTATATATATGACCCCTAGGGTTCCAGAAACGCGAGAGTTGTATTTTTTTACGGTTTTATTTCCTTGTGACGGCTGTAATTGTTACTCTTAAGTAAGTTTTCAGATCTTTCTAATTTTTTAGTATTGTCTTTACTACTCCTTTACTTCCGCATTGCAATTGTCTGATTATGATTCTAACGGTTAAATTTCATTTAGATTGCTTTTTCATGAATTTTTGTGAGTAGTTCCCAAATCTGGGATTTTGGTGGAAGCCCCTTCGGGGGCTCTTCTCGATGCGTCCATAGGGTTAGGAAATCGATAGGGAGTAGGAATCTAACGGTTACGCGGGGCGTTTTATTGTCATCGGCGGGAAAAAGACCGCCTTTGACCGTCGGGCCAAGGGGGAATAAACTTGGCGGTTGACTCCCTAGCCAAAGCTCACGCCTTTAGCGTAGACGCCGAATCCTAGCACGCGGGAGCGGCAGGATGAGACGTCGGGAGATATCATTGCGGACTTAGTGCTCCCGGGATCGATCAGTGTTTATGAACACGGGAGTGCCCACTGATCGAATCCGGGAAGTCCGGTGTATCATCCTGGGCACCGACCGGAATATCGGGCTCATGGGACGCCGGTACCACTTTCAGAGGCAACGTCTCACCATTAGACCCTAATCCCGATCGCTATCCATACCCGTAGGCCGTAGCGGCGAGAGTCTCTCGTCGGGTCGGAAACCAAAGTCCCGGGTTTACTTTCTTTTTGTTCATGCGCTTTCATTTCCTTTCGTGACAACCAACCACCGACTCGGGCTAGCTCGCCCCTCGGGGTGATTTAGGTCCTACCTGACCCAAGCACAACCTCGCCTCCCTGAGTTCGATATTCCCGCAACCTACACTAACCATGAAACTTGCGGTAAATGACACCGCGCCGCCGCGCCGCAAGCGGGGCGCCGGTCATCATCTCCAACCGATCGGGTGATGCACGCGTGCACCAACCGGTCGCTACCACAGCTCACAAAGAAGTCACCCGACCGGTTCACAGACCGGTTCTGCGGGCGGCTGTTCTCTGTTTTCTCGAGCAGAATTCCAACCGATCGGGTGACTCTCACCCGATCGGTTCATCTGTAGCTGAAGAAGATGAGCTGAAGACACGGACGATTCAACCGGCCGATTCACCCGACCGCTCCAAGATCCAACCGGTCGCTCAAGAACTCACCCGATCGGTTCATGTGATCGGGTGAAAACTCGCCGTTTTCTGATATTATTTGTAACGGATCAACCGATCGGTTGACTTGTCAACCGATCGGTTGATGCGACGGCCTATATATAGATCCCCTAGGGTTCCAGAAACGGGGAGTTGTATTTTTTTACTGTTTTATTTCCTTGTGACGGTTGTAATTGTTACTATTAAGTAAGTTTTCAGATCTTTCTAATTTTTTAGTATTGTCTTTATTACTCCTTTACTTCCGCATTGCAATAGTCTGATTATGATTCTAACGGTTAAATTTCATTTAGATTGCTTTTTCATGAATTTTTGTGAGTAGTTCCCAAATCTGGGATTTTGGTGGAAACCCCTTCGGGGGCTCTTCCCGATGCGTCCGTAGGGTTAGGAAATCGATAGGGAGTAGGAATCTAACGGTTACGCGGGGTGTTTCATTGTCATCGGCGGGAAAAAGACCGCCTTTGACCGTTGGGCCAAGGGGGAATAAACTTGGCGGTTGACTCCCTAGCCATAGCTCACGCCTTTAGCGTAGACGCCGAATCCTAGCACGCGGGAGCGGCAGGATGAGACGTCGGGAGATATCGTTGCGGGCTTAGTGCTCCCGGGATCGATCAGTGTTAATGGACACGGGAGTGCCCACTGATCGAATCCGGGAAGTCCGGTGTATCATCCTGGGCACCGACCGGAATATCGGGCCCATGGGACGCCGGTACCACTTTCAGAGGCAACGTCTCACCATTAGACCCTAATCCCGATCGCTATCCATACCCGTAGGCCGTATCGGCGGGAGTCTCTCGTCGGGTTGGAAACCAAAGTCCCGGGTTTACTTTCTTTTTGTTCATACACTTTTATTTCCTTTCGTGACAACCATCTACCGATTCGGGCTAGCTCGCCCCTCGGGGTGATTTTGATCCTACCTGACCCAAGCACAACCTCGCCTCCCTGAGTTCGATATTCCCGCACCCTACACTAACCGTGAAACTTACGGTAAACGACACCGCGCCGCCGCGACGCAAGCGGGACGCCGGTCAAGTTTATGGCGTCGTTGCCGGGGAGGCAACGTGCTTGATATTTTAGGATCTCTTGAACCCTTGTGTCTAGCTCACATCCCTACCTCGCGATAATTTTCGCATTCTCTTTTTTCTTTTTCTTTTTGTTTTTCATATTTTTTTTATTTCTTATTTTATCTGTTTCTTTCCCACTTGTCGCTTCATGGGTGTTTGTTGTTTTTCATGCGCAGGAGTTCAAGGAGTCTTGACGACTTGATTCCCCTTGATCCAGAGATTAACGCCACCCTTAGGCGTTTGGCCGCCGAGAAGCGAAGAAGGGAAGATCCCGAATCCATGGAGGAGAACACCCCACCTCACAAGTCTCTGCTGGAGTACTCGATGCCCTCCATCGAGTCAACTTCCGCCATCCGATCTCCAGCTATTGCGGCCCAAAGCTTTGAGCTGAAGCCGTCTCTAGTGACATGGATCCAGCAGGACCAGTTTGCGGGTGCACCCATGGAGAGCCCGATAGAGCACCTGGACTCCTTCTTGGAGAAGTGTGACACCTTCTGAATTAATGGTGTCACTACAGAGGCTATCCGTCTGAAGCTGTTCCCCTTCTCTTTGCGGGACAAAGACAAGCAATGGTTAAGGGGGAAGGACCCCAACACTTTCAACACCTGGGAGAAGCTCTCCAACGCTTTTCTGACGAAGTTCTTTCCTCCGGGGAAGACCATGAAGTTGAGGAGTGAGATCTCCTCCTTCTCCTAGGCCAGCCACGAGTCCTTGCATGAGGCTTGGACGAGATATAAAGAGATGCAAAGAAGATGCCCTCACCATGAGCTTCCGAAGTGGCAGATTATCAATCTGTTCTACAATGGGTTGAAGGATGACCTTAAATCTTCTATGGACGCCGCGGCTGGGGGTTCCTTCATGTCCCGAAGCGAGGAAGATGCCGGGAATATTCTGGAAAACATGGCATCCAACAATGAGCGGTGGTGCGACGAGAGAGCCACACCAAGAACTGGGGGTATACACAGAGTCGAGGACGTCGACAAACTTTCAAGCAAGTTCGACTTGCTTTCGACCCAGATCTCCGCACTGATGGTAGGAGCCGGTGGGGCCGGTACACAGCAAGTTTCTGTGGTAGAGTCCGAATTCCTTGGGGAATTCAACGGTGGTGACATCTCACCACCGTTGGATCAGGCGAGCGCACTATTTTACAACCCCACGGGGAATGCGCCATATCCGCCAAGGACAAATTCCAACCCGGCCTACTCTCCCAACAACCGGAACCACCCGAATTTCAGTTACCACCCACCATTTCAGCCCTCGCCGCCTCAGCAGCCGCAGCAACAAATCTATCAGCCGGCTAGACCACCGCAGAATCAGGGTCAGCTGCAACCGTTTCAACAGCAACCTCATCAACAAACGTACGCTCCCAGGAATCAGCAGCCGTTCCAGTAGCAGCAGTATGGCCAACAGAGGGCCGTCTCTCCGGTTGAGTCTCTCTTGACTCAATATATTACCAACCAGGAGAGAATCAACCAAAAGCTGGAAATGGGCCAGCGGACCCTCACGGACCAAGTAACCCAGCTGGGGTTACAGGTGGCGAACCTTGCTAGGTCACAAAACCAATTGCCGCCACAACCGGAGGTGAACCCGAGGGGAGCAACACAAACATCGGCACTCGTGCACGAGCACGCGAATGTGTCCGCTATCGTTCTGAGAAGCGGGACACAAATCCCTTCTAGAGTGCCCCCTAGCAACCTGGAAGCACCATTGGTCGTCGAGAGACCGACTGAAAAATTAAACGACACCGGTGCTTCGTCACCAAATCCCATGACTCCGGAGGGAGTGTCTGAAGAAGAGAAGAGGAAGAAGGAAGACAGCCCAAGAGTGTATAAACCCGTTGTGCCATTTCCACAACGGTTGGCTCAGGCGAAAATTGATGAGAAATATGGGAAGTTCTTCGCTATGGTCAAGGACCTAAGCTTGCAAATCCCCTTCTTGGAGGCAATTGAGACAATCCCCTCCTATGCAAAATTCTTGAAAGATTTGGTGACCAAAGGGTCGAGAAAAGAAAAAGTGGTGCTGACGGCAGAATGTAGTGCTCTTATCCAGAGGGATAACCCGCCAAAGCTCAAGGACCCAGGGAGCTTCTCTATCCCTTGCACGATCGGGGCTGTGAAGATTAATCGTGCACTCGTCGATCTAGGAGCGAGTGTTAGCTTGATGCCCTTGTCGATGTACAGAAGGGTAGGAATGGGTGATTTGGAGCCCACCGGGATGACCCTACAATTAGCTGACCGGTCGGTCAAATATCCAGTGGGAATTGTTGATGATCTCCCCGTGAATGTGAGAGGGGTGCATGTGCCTGTGGACTTTGTAGTCATGGACATGCCCGAAGACGCACACACCCCCATTATCCTGGGACGGCCTTTCATGGCCACTGCAGGCGTTCTTATAGATGTGAAGAACGGAAAACTCTCCTTGAACGTCAGCGGAGAGAAAGTTGAGTTTGACCTGGGACTATCCATGAAGCACCCCGACCCTCCTGATGACCTCCGGTGTAATTTGCTTGAGATAGAAGAAGAAAAAGCTGTAGAGGAGAACTCCTGGGAGATTCTCCTGAGAAACCCCCCCGATGAATTGGGGAATTCTGAAGATGAAGAAGGCCCCGAAGACAAAGAAGCTGCTGGAAAACCAAGTGCAGCGAGAACGACCCCTCCCGGGTTCCCCAAGTTTCCTCCTGTGAGGAGAACGGGGAAAGAGCTCACGGACCTCACTAAAGACGAGGTCCGGATCCTGAAAAAGATGGCGGGAAGCGCCAACACCAAGGAAAAGCCCCCGGACCCCAAGAACAAAGAGGGGGTAGTCGAGCAAGTATTTTTCCAACCCGCTTACTACTCCTAGCGCCTTCAGTTCCAGTGAGAAAGAGATGCCGAAATTAGGGCATCACCCGTATAAGCCACCATGAGCATCTCTTGCGGGCGTCGAGCCAACGACGTTAAACAAGTGCGCTTCATGGGAGGCAACCCATGTTCTAAACTTTTTCCCACTTTTTAACGTTAATTTTTACTTTATTTTATCTATTTTTATAAATAAAATCAGCCGCGAGAACATCCGTTCGGGGACTTAAGCAAATTTCTTGGTTTTTGCAGGAAACAGGCCCCAACCGATCGGGTGACAACTCACCCGATCGGTTGGGATGTATCAGATACATGCCGAGATCTGTCCCCGAATGAACCGATCGGTTGAGTAATGAAGAGACCGGGTGGAAGACCGGGTGAGCTGGGGAGAACTTTCGGAAAATTTTGAGGAATATCAACCGATCGGTTGAGTTTGAGCGTGATCGGTTGACCTGACCGGGTGAGAAGCCCTAAGTTCTCGGGAAATTTAGTGGAGCGGCCAACCGATCGGTTGACAAGTCAACCGATCGGTTCGCCTGTAGCATTTCTTCGGCAAAATTTTCGACCTAACAGTCAACCAATCGGTTGAAAAGTCACCCGGTCGGTTCGACTTAAAATCCTATATAACCACCCACGACACCCGTTCGTTTTCTCCCTCGCCCGATCGCCCGACCCTCTGCCGTTTCGTCTCCCGTCGTGCGCCTTCCTACTCTCTTCCCCAAGATCAGCCTCGATCTTCTTCTCCAACCATTTCCCTACCCATCCACCATCATTTCTCTCCATTCCCCCGTCACCTCCCTACACACAAACCCTAGATTTCCCCCAATTCCCCCCCCCCCCCCCCCACCCCCCCCCCCTCCCCCCCCCCCCCCCCCCCCCCCCCCCCCCCCCCGCTTCGGAACTTGTTGAAGAGATCGCTGCGGCTTCACATCGTGCTCCAATCGAGCAGCATCGGGGCATCCACGAGCAACTATCTTCATCTCATTTTGGGTAACCTCGCTCCTTTGCTTAATTTTAATCTTTTCCCAAATATTCTGTTTTCTTGTTGGTCGTATTTTGTGTTTGTGTTGAATTCGTTGTACTTTCACACACCTACGCGCACAAACAACACCTACACAATGCCTCCCCGCCGTATTAAACCCACCGACGCTAGCTCTTCGAACCCTAGGCCCACCTGTCGTACCCGTCGCACACAGCCCACCACCTCTAACCCATCCACCACACCACGCACCACTTCCCCACCTCCCGGTTACGACCCCGAATATGGGATGCAATTCCAATCCGATGACCATGCCGACCGATTCACGGCCATGGTCCTCCTTGCTGGTCAGGGTGGTCGGATAACCCAGGAATCCGTCGACCGTGACCTCCCCTTCCTTCAAAACTTCATTCGCCACATCCGCGAAGACCCACCCGACGTCTCCGAGCTCCACATTCCACCCCCCACGACTCCTGGTCCCCAGCGCAGGCCCCCGTCACCACCCCCAGAGGGTGGTGCCCCTGCTTGATTTTTCTCTCCCGCTTTTGACCCCCCCCCCCCCATTTTTGTGCCCATCTGTCTTTTCGGGGCCCTGCTTTGTCTCTGTCGGAGGGAGGGGACTATTTGCGTGTTATTTTCTAGATTCACCCCCTTTTGTTTTTGACTCCCCCTTGCACATATCTGGATTTCATTGATCATATCATTTCGCTAGCACTTTCTGGTCTAGCTTGGGGGAAGTCTATTTTGGTGTGCTGTCGTGTTTTGTCTGTTTTTCTCCTTTTTGTGTGTGTGCTTGCTTTTCACTTTTCGAGTGTCGTGTCGTGTTATTTTATTTTATTTTTTATTTTCGTATTGTTTGATTTTGATTTTTTTTTCTTTCTTTTTCACTTTTATCTATGTGTTTTCCTCGTTTTCATTTCTTTTCGTGTCTGTGCGTATTTCCCCCCCCCCCCATTTTCATTGCCCTCCCGTACTCACTCATATTGCATTGAGGGCAATGCAAACTTCAACTTGGGGGAGTCGCACTTCGTGCGTCATTTGTGTTGTTTTTCTACGTTATTTGAGTCGTTTTCCATCGTGTTTTTCTTTTTTTCTTTTTCCTTCTTTCTTTAGCTCTTTCTCCTAGAAATGAATCCTATGATGAATCGCCACAAAGTCACACACACCTAGCATTGCATCGATAATCACACTCACTAACTAACCCTAGGATTTCGAGTCCTCTTGCATTTCACGCATCGTGGGTCCACTTAGCTTTTTGTGAGTCGTGTGTCGTGACTAGCATTTGGTGTGCTTCTGCTTTGTGATTTTACTTTATATACCTGTCCAGGAATGACCCCTAGATTGTCATGCTCCGATTTGAATATGCGGTTTGCTTCTAATGCCTGCTTCTATATGCATGCTATTTATATCGTATACTTCAATTCGCATGCGTCGGGATTCCACAACTAAGGACTAGGATACCCCATTTAGCCTAAGCTCTATTTAGCAACAATAGTCTCCTTTGCCCGAGTGTTTAGATTTCGACTTCTTTTTTGTTTTACTTGGTGCAAATCCCCTCGTCGTGTACCGTTCTCCCACTTGGGAGAGTACACATGTGTATAGCCAATATCCCAAAAATTCAAAAAAGAAAAACCCAAAAAGGAAAGAAAAGAAAAAGATTGTATAGCCAAAAAGCCAAAAAAAATATGCAAATACCCAAAACCCAAAAAAATTCCCGTGTGAATATTTTCATACTTGCCAAGAATAAAGGGAAGGCGAGAATTTGCACCGAGTGTTCTTCTCCACATCATCTCAACCCCCGTCGTTATCGAAAGCGCTTGGCTTAGGAGCTATTTAGCTTGTATCTTGGCTATAGTGGCGTGATTTCCTAGACCCTAGTTGTGGAGTCCCCGATGCATGATACGCTTCTTTTCCCACTCTTCTCATGCATGATTGAACTTATATTCGCCGCTCAATTCAATTCGGATCGATATTTTGGGTCATTTCTTGGATTTGTGTATATCGAGCCTCATTGCACATCGTAGAAAGCTTCACCATTTGCTAGCACACGGCCACGCTCACTCGCGCTTCACTGCGTGGACCCACGACACTTATTTGGACTCGCTTTCCTAGGTTTAGTGGTGTGATTTGGCGTTTGCTTGCTAGGTGTGTCGTTTTTGATTTTGATGGCTCTGATGGACGATCTAGGGCTTAGAGTTTTCTTTTTCTTTCTTCCTCTCTATTTTTCCCTTCCGAGCTCCTACTCTCACTCGTCTTCCTCGAGGACGAGGAAGAGTTCAGCTTGGGGGATTTTGACGTGCGTCTATATTTCATATATTCACGCACGTTTTCTTTTGTGTTTCTCCGTGTTTTTCCGCCGTCTCTTATTCGTTTTCGTATGTTTTCCCGTTTTCTTTCACTTTTCTTTGTTTGTCCATGATTGCAGGGGATTGACCATGTAGGGGACGTTTAATGATGATATCCCAAGTCCCCGGAGCAACGGGAGAAGTCACGCGTGATCCAGGGGGTCAAACGGCGAAATATTCATCTTTCAGCCCCTCACCCGGTCGGTTGGTCATCTCCAACCGATCGGGTGATGCACGCGTGCACCAACCGGTCGCTACCGCAGCTCACAAAGAAGTCACCCGACCGGTTCACAGACCGGTTCTGCGGGCGGCTGTTCTCTGTTTTCTCGAGCAGAAATCCAACCGATCGGGTGACTCTCACCCGATCGGTTCATCTGTAGCTGAAGAAGATGAGCTGAAGACACGGACGATTCAACCGGCCGATTCACCCGACCGCTACAAGATCCAACCGGTCGCTCAAGAACTCACCCGATCGGTTCATGTGATCGGGTGAAAACTCGCCGTTTTCTGATATTATTTGTAACGGATCAACCGATCGGTTGACTTGTCAACCGATCGGTTGATGCGACGGCCTATATATAGAGCCCCTAGGGTTCCAGAAACGGGGAGTTGTATTTTTTTACTGTTTTATTTCCTTGTGACGGCTGTAATTGTTACTCTTAAGTAAGTTTTCAGATCTTTCTAATTTTTTAGTATTGTCTTTATTACTCCTTTACTTCCGCATTGCAATTGTCTGATTATGATTCTAACGGTTAAATTTCATTTAGATTGCTTTTTCATGAATTTTTGTGAGTAGTTCCCAAATCTGGGATTTTGGTGGAAACCCCTTCGGGGGCTCTTCCCGATGCGTCCGTAGGGTTAGGAAATCGATAGGGAGTAGGAATCTAACGGTTACGCGGGGTGTTTCATTGTCATCGGCGGGAAAAAGACCGCCTTTGACCGTTGGGCCAAGGGGGAATAAACTTGGCGGTTGACTCCCTAGCCATAGCTCACGCCTTTAGCGTAGACACCGAATCCTGGCTCGCGGGAGCGGCAGGATGAGACGTCGGGAGATATCGTTGCGGGCTTAGTGCTCCCGGGATCGATCAGTGTTAATGGACACGGGAGTGCCCACTGATCGAATCCGGGAAGTCCGGTGTATCATCCTGGGCACCGACCGGAATATCGGGCCCATGGGACGCCGGTACCACTTTCAGAGGCAACGTCTCACCATTAGACCCTAATCCCGATCGCTATCCATACCCGTAGGCCGTATCGGCGGGAGTCTCTCGTCGGGTTGGAAACCAAAGTCCCGGGTTTACTTTCTTTTTGTTCATACCCTTTTATTTCCTTTCGTGACAACCATCTACCGATTCGGGCTAGCTCGCCCCTCGGGGTGATTTTGGTCCTACCTGACCCAAGCACAACCTCGCCTCCCTGAGTTCGATATTCCCGCACCCTACACTAACCGTGAAACTTGCGGTAAACGACACCGCGCCGCCGCGACGCAAGCGGGACGCCGGTCAATATGGAACGCCACCGAACATTTCTCACTTGAGAATCTTCGGTTGCGCAGTTTATATCCACATTGCACCACCCCCGAGGACCAAGATGGGCTCTCAACGTCACCTAGGTATTTATGTAGGGATTGACTCACCGTCCATTATAAGATACCTAGAACCCCAAACGGGGGACGCTTTTAAGGCACGTCTTGAAGACTGTGACTTTGATGAAACTTATTTCCCCAAGATGGGCCTAGACATTGAAAAGTCTAGTGCGAAGTAAATGTTAACGTGGGATACAAAAAGTCTGACCCACTACGATCCGGTAACAAAACAATATGAAGATGAGATCCTAAAGATCTTACACATCTAGAACACAGTTCATAGATTACCGGATTCGTTTACTGACAACCAGAAGATTGTCAGATCACACATCCCTGCTGTAAATACTCCAGCTAGGATTGACATCCCAAAGGATGGATGAAATCCACCAGCAGTAGAAGTGGCTTCACCTTAACAGAAAAGAGGCAGACCACCAGGCTCCAAGGATAAAAATCCAAGAAAATGAAAAATATCCGGAGACCTTGGGACGATACCCCCACAGAGAAACGAGCTCGTGTCCATACCCTCTCCCGTTCCGGAATCCACTGTAGAGGAACTGCCGGGAGAAACTGAAATATCATTGAATTATGTACGTACATGGGAGGTATTGGACAGAAAGAGTATAGTCGTCGACGATGACTTCGCGTTTCACATTTCCATTCACGTCACCGGAAGCGACGATGATTATGATCCACATTCTGTTGCTGAATGCAAACATAGAAATGACTGGCCAAAGTGGAATCAGGCAATAGAAGCTGAGCTGGACTCGCTTCAGAAATGCAAAGTCTTTGGGCAAATAGTCCAGACACCTACCAGTGTCAAACCTGTGGGATACAAATGGGTATTCGTGAGAAAAAGAAACGAAAATAATGAGATCGCACGCTACAAAGCTAGGCTTGTAGCACAAGGATTTTCCCAAAGACCGGGTATTGACTATGACGAAACATACTCCCCGGTCATGGATGCGATCACTTTCAGATTCCTGATAAGCTTAACAGCAAAGGAAGGCCTAGATATGCAGCTAATGGATGTTGTGACTGCATTTCTATACGGCAATCTCGACAAGGAGATATACATGAAACTTCCTGATGGCTTTTCTATGCCTGCTGAAATAAAAGATAGACCTTGTGACGTCTACTCTGTTAAGCTACAAAGATCATTGTATGGTCTCAAACAATCAGGAAGAATGTGGTATAACAGACTCAGTGAATTCCTTGTTTAACAAGGATTCACAAACAATGAAGTCTGCCCTTGTATCTTCATAAGAACAAAGGGAAAAGGATTCGTAATAATTTCTGTCTACGTAGACGATCTAAATCTCATAGGATCTCATGAAGAGATCACTGAGATATATGTAAGCCTAACAAAAGAATTTGAAATGAAAGACCTAAACAAAACGAAATTCTGCCTTGGCTTACAGAATGAACATCTAAAAGATGGAATCATATTACATCAAACCACATACACGAAGAAAATGTTGCAAAGATTCCATGTGGACCAATGTCATCCACTAAGTACACCTATGGTGGTACGATCTCTGGATGCACATACAGACCCCTTCCGGCTGTTGGAAGAGGGGAGGATATACTTGGTCCAGAAGTTCCTTATCTAGGTGCCATCGGAGCACTACTATATCTGGCAAACTGTACGCGTCCCGACATAGCGTTCGTAGTAAATTTGCTAGCCAGATACAGTGCAGCTCCCACACAGCGCCACTGGACTGGTGTTAAGCACCTTCTGCGCTACCTCCAACGGTATACAGATTTGGGACTCTTCTACAAAAATGGAATATCCTCTACACTTGCTGGTTATGCTGATGCAGGTTACATGTCTGATCCCCACAAAGCAAAGTCACAGACTGGGTACATGTTTACAAACGGAGGGACAGCCATTTCCTGCAGATCCATCAAGCAAACCTTGACGGCAACCTCATCCAATCACTCAGCGATCATTGCAATCCATGAAGCAAGCAGATAATGTGTATGGCTACGCTCAGTTGTCCACCACATCCTGTATACGACTGGACTGAAGACTGGAGATCTGGAGCCTAGTACAATGTTCGAGGACAATGATGCTTGCATAGCTCAGTTACGAGGTGGCTTCATCAAAGGCGACAGAACGAAGCACATTTCACCAAAGTTCTTCTGGACGCACGAGCTACAGAGAGATTGCAAGATCGACATCAGACAAGTGCAATCATGTGACAATTTGGCAGATTTGTTCACTAAAGCCCTTCCTACTGCCACTTTTAGGAAGCTTGTACATAGGATTGGAATGAGACGCCTAAGAGATCTAAAAGATTAAGAGCTTGTACAGATCAGGGGGAGTTAGGTGGAGTTTGTACTCTTTTTCCTTAACTATGGTTTTTCCCACTGGATTTTCCATAGCTAAAGGTTTTAACGATGCAAATCTCACCAACTCAGGATCCTGAAGTATCCACCCCATGTGAGACTCTCCTACAATCCTGAAGTATTCACAAGCAGAGTCCACACCTATGGCTGGATAAGGGGGAGTGTTGTGAACGGGTATTTAACCGTGTTGGTTGAGATTCTGGGCTATTCTAGAGATAGGCCCATATCTTTGTAGCCCATGTTTGTATTCTCCCCTATTGCCTATAAATAAAGAGCTGGGGGCTCCTCCCCCAGTAGTTGATTCATAACATATAATAATTTAAAAAGAAACCTTCTATTAGTCGACTACCAATAACAATTCGAAAAAGGTAATCTTTACTTACAAATTGTAGCTTAAACAATTTAAAATAGTAACAATAATAATAGGGGTAGAATAATAAAAACAATAATGATAACACGTAACAAAATCTATTGCTTTGAGGTTTACAAGTCTGATTTCCAAGTTACTTCTAATCAGTTTGGGAATGTCATTGATTCTAATATCGGAGTTTCGAACTATTTATATGTTATATAATTTATGCTTATATATCTATGTCTATTATACATTTGAGGACCTTTTTGAATCTTTGTCTGACGTGGCTGGATTTGTCCCAGTAATATTTTGGCTTAATGACTAGGATGCTGACTAGGATAAGATAATGAGTTAGAGAAAGTTTTTGGGGGAAAATTGAATTTGAAATTTGAATCTTTGAAAACTAGTTGTTAAAATTTTTTTCCCAGTCACAAGTTGACTAAGACAAACGATTGTCCTTAGGTGCGCCACCTCATCTCGGTGAGGCCCAATAGGGGGTGGGTGGGGGTTTGGGCTTGTGTTTGGGTGCTGTTTTGGGGATTTTTTGCACTTTAGTTCCTACTTACCTCCTTTTGCCTCCCGACCCTGCTCACACTTTTTTCACTTTGGCTCCCTCTTCTCTCCGCATTTGCGCCTGGACGACGACTACATCGTGCCCTCCGGGCACAGACAACTTCTAGTCTATATTACATTTAAAAGAGAGATCAAGGTTTTTTTTGGATTTGCCCCTTTGTGTTTAAATTTATTCTTTTGTACTCAGTCATTTCAGTTTCCAAAATATCATTTTTGGATTTAGCATCTTTTCTTTGTGAATTTACCCACTTTTGGCTTTTTTATTTTACCTCACTCTTTTTTCGCTTTGGCTTCCTCTTCTCTTCGCATTTGCGCATAGACGACGACTGCATCGTGTCCTCCGGACACGGATAATTTCTAGTCTATATTACATTTAAAAGAGAGATCTGGGTGTTTTTTTAAATTTGCCCCTTTGTGTTTAAATTTATTTTTTTGTACTCGATCATTTCAGTTTCCAAAATATCATTTTTGGATTTATCATCTTTTCTTTGTGAATTTACCCCTGGCTTTTTTTTGTTTTTTACCTCACGCTTTTTTTGCTTTGGCTCCCTTTTCTCTCCGCATTAGCACCTGGATGACGATTGCATCGTGTTCTCCGGGCACGGACAATTTCTAGTCTATATTACATTTAAAAGAGAGATCTGGGTTTTTTTTGGATTTGCCCCTTTGTGTTTAAATTTATTCTTTTGTACACGTTCATTTCAGTTTCCAAAATATCATTTTTGGATTTATCATCGTTTCTTTATGAATTTACCCCCCTTTTGGCTTTTTTTTTGTTTTTTTAACAGGCCAGGGGTTTTTTCTTTGTGTGTGTGTGTGTGTGGGTTCTGTGTGTGTAATTTGTGCATAGCCTATGGTATATATTCTTGATATATATCTTAGTAGAAAACTTAACAGAATTGTAAACTAGACTTCAACAAAAAAAATTAAGACCCAAAAATTGAGTATCTACGTATCTGTGCCGATGAAGAAATTCTTTTTTTCAAAATAATTTGTGCTTCGGATTCCTCCTTTAGATTGGAAACTGCTTCCGTCGTATATACATCGAACAAATATGGAGGATATTTTGCTATGTGGAGGAGAATGTAGCATGCCATCTTATATGTGAGAGATCTCGCATTATTCTCTTAGATGTGGCGCATTTGACACCACACATAGCATGTATAACAAAAAGCACACCCCATACGACCCTTTTATTATATTCAGAAGAATATGTCATGTCATCGTATATGAGAGATATATCTTATATGTAATATAATATCGATCGTTCTTGTTTACTAATATAAGCAAAAATAAAATATGTATATGTTTTATTCTGTTGTCATACTGAGAAACACACATTACATTGTTTCCAAACATTGTGGGACTATGGCCTAGTGGTCAAACACGCCAGCTTTAGTACTTTGTCCGAAATTGTTTAGGTTTAAATTCCATTGGGGCCAATTAAATTTTATTTTTATAATTTAAGTTTAACTATAGATTATTTTGATTTATGTTAAACTTTTGCCATATCTATCTTCTTAAGTTTTTTCAATGCATATCTACACTATTATCAATTGTTTTACTAATGTTTATGCTTTATACTTTTATCTATTTAAATTTTTAAGAGCTTTTTTAGATATATCAGAAAGCAGAAAAGCATGCACCAGTCAGGTCTCGATAACGCGCCTCTCAGGAGGGAGAAGATCTGAGCAATTGCCCAACTGAGCAAGAGCTTTAATATACATATAAAGTTTTACTGTTATAAAAAGAGCTAATTTTAAATTATAAGTTTGTTGTGAATGGATATAACCAGAGTCGGTTAGGATTGCGGGTCTCTTCGAGATATGCCCATATCTATGTATTATATCTTTCTACTCTCCTACCATGCCTATTGTTGGATCCTGTGGATGGCAAACAACACTAGAAGGGGGGTTGAATAGTGTTGTTCAAATAATAAATCTTTTTCGATTGTTAATAAACGTCCTTCTAATGTTGCCTAAGAAACCAAGTAGAGCGATCTACGCTTGGTTCTTAATCAACAAGTTACTCTTATAAAAGATAAACAATTATAATTATAATCAGATAAGAGATCTTTACACACAGATAGATTTTTACACAGCGGAATTAAATGTATGATCTTTGTAATATGTAAATGAACAAGGAATTACAAAGATATAATAATAACAAAGTAAATAAAAATTGCTCGCAGCGATAAATAATAAGACACAGAAAATCAATCGCAGACACAAGGATTTTTATCCTGATTCCCCACAACTTTTGGGTACGTCCAGTCCCCGACCAATGTGGTACGAGATTTTCCACTATCTGCCTTGGCAAATACAAATACCTAACTCCACTCGTTAGGATTTCCAATGACATAGTCTTGACCAGGATTTCCAACCGCAACAACTAGACTTGTCTAGGGTTCCAACAACAACACAATAAAATCGATATCCAATTCACCACAATAAATTGATGGAGATTGGTTTTACACCCAGATTCTATAGCCAAATAGTAATAGACAAATTACGTGTAATGGCTTGATAGAATAAGATTCTAGATCACACAAAGATATGAATGAAGTCTTTGTGATCTAGATCTAATGTTTTTCAGAAATCCTTTAAATAAAAACAAGAGAAAGTAATACGGATTTGAAAAACAGTTAGCCAATAAAACGAAATTATGATCTTCAGAAAATAATAACAAAATTTGCAAGATCAAGAATAAAACAAAATTGGCTAATGAGAGAATGAGAGCTTAGAACTTTAGAGCGTTTGAACGAGAGAATTTGAATTCAATAGTAGTTGTATTTTTCTCAATGAAAATGATCCACTATTTATAGGAGAAATCTGAGAATAAGAAATTCAAATTACTTTGACTTTTGTCCCGAAAATCATGGAGAAAATCACTCAAAGATATTTCAAAAATCAAGTCAAAACGTCAAACTTCGACAGCTGGTAGTCGACTCCCTAGGAGTGGTAGTCGACTCCCAGTGTGTTTCAGGAAATCTTGATTCTCAGCTGGTAGTCGACTCCCTACCTTTGGTAGTCGACTCCCAGAGGAGTTTTTCCTGCGACACAACTAGTCAAACAAGTAGCTAACTCCAGGGTGTAGTGGAGTTTCGCTATGGAATTACAAAATGACTAGCGAAAGCTCTTAAAATCCTTTTTGAAGATGATTTAATAGATATTCAAAACGTTTTTGAAATAATTTGTGTGTGTGTGATTGTATATATGATTTGGCTTTAACAATACCCTAAGAAAGACACAACACACTCACTATAGACTAGGACATGTCTTCGGAAGCTTGATTAACCGATGAAGTAGATGTGAGCTTCATTTGAGCTTCTTGTTCTATTTGAGCTTTGAGCTTCATCATTTGATCTTGGCAACGTTCGTCCTTGTCTTTGAGCGTAGATTACGCATCTTTGAGTATGAATAAAGCTTTTCATTTGTCGCTTATCCTGCACACTTAATTGTAGTGTAGTTAGTACACTAAGCTTCATTTGGTGTGCTCATCATCAAAATCACTTGGGGTGGAATTCAATTTCTATCACTCTCCCCCTTTTTGATGATGACACCCAAATGAAAAATGAAGTAAGTTGAAATATGAAAATACATGAAAGTATACTTACTCCCACTGATTTGATGCGGTTCTCCCCCTGCATCGAAGCCGTTAGCAAAACAGTACAATACATAATATATTTTCATTTTTGCATTTCATATTTTTCTCCCCCTTGTCATCAACAAAAATAATTTAATGACATATTATAATTGATCATTATTCAATTCTTTTTCACTAACAATACCCAATTCTCTGCGAAGTTTAGAGAATGTATCCTTTTGTAGGGGTTTTGTTAGAATATCTGCAACTTGCAATTCAGAGGAGACAAATTTAAGTTCAACATCCTTCTTGGTACAGTGATCATCTATAAATCTGTGTCTGATATCAATATGCTTTGTTCTAGGATGAAGAACAGAGTTTTTAGTGAGATTAATCGCGCTTTTATGATCGCAATAAATCACACATGTAGATGTATTAACACCATAATCTATGAGAACTTGTTACATCCAAAGTATTTAGGCACAGGCAAGTCCGGCAGCTATATACTCTGCCTCAGTGGTAGATAGTGACACTGAACTTTGCTTTTTGCTAAACCACGAAACAAAGGAATGTCCAAGAAAATGACATGTTCCACTTGTGCTTTTTCTTGTGGCTTTACAACCAGCATAGTCTGCGTCACTAAACGAAGTTAAATTAAATATGCCTCCTTTGGGATAAAATAGTCCAAAGTCAAAAGTGGTCTTAAGATATCTAAATATGTATTTTACTGTTTTCAGATGTGATTCTCTAGGATCACATTGAAATCAGGCACATACACAAACACTAAACATAATGTCAGGCCGGCTAGCAGTTAAATAGAGTAAAGAACCTACCATACCTCGGTATGTTTTCTGATCGACCTTTTTACCTGCTTCATCTTTATCTAAATTCGTGGAAGTTGCCACATGTATGTTCTTTCCTGATGCGGATTCCATACCGAACCTTTTGATTAAGTCTTTGGCATACTTCGTTTGATGAATAAAGGTTCCTTCTTTTCCTTACTTGATTTGTAATCCGAGAAAATATGTGAGCTCCCCCATGTGGCTCATTTCAAATTCTTCCTGCATTAACTTAACAAACTCTTGACAAAGATCTTCATTAGTAGATCCGAAAATGATGTCGTCTACATAAATTTGGATGAGAATAATATCATCATGAATTTTCTTAACAAATAAGGTTGTGTCTATTTTTCCAACAGTATAACTTGAGTCAATTAAGAATTTTCTTAATCTTTCATACCAAGCTCTTGGAGCTTCTTTTAGACCATACAAGGATTTATTTAACTTGTAAACATATCATGTTTTCTTATCATGTTCAAATCCGGGAGGTTGTTCAACGTAGACTTCCAACTTTATGAACTCATTTAGGAAGGCGCTTTTCACATCCATTTGATATAGTTTGAAGTTTTTATATGATGCAAATGCAAGTAACATCCTAATAGATTCTAATCTAGCAACAAGAGCAAAAGTTTCGTCAAAATCTATACCTTCTTCTTGAGAGTATCCCTGTGCTACTAACCTTGCTTTATTTCTTACCACATTTCCATCTTCGTCTAGTTTGTTCCGGTATACCCATTTAGTGCCGATAACTGGACGGTCTTCCGGTCTAGGTACTAACTCCCATACTTGATTGCGTTCAAATTGCAGAAGTTCTTCTTGCATAGCTTCAATCCATGCTTCATCTGCAAAAGCTTCTTCTACCTTTTTCGGCTCAACGTTAGAAACAAATGCAACATGTGTCAAGTGTTCTATTTGAGATCTAGTTCTAATTCATGCATCAATATCACCTATGACTTGTGTGTGTGTGTGATATGTGACTTCAGGGAAATATTTTGGCAAAGAGCTAGAGATGTCATTAATAGTGATAGATTCATTATTAGGAGTAGATGCAATGATTATGCTATCATCATCATTATGAGCAGTATTATGAGATAGAGATTCATCAAATGTTACATGTAAAGTTTCAACAATAGTTTCGGAACTTTTATTGTAAATTCTATATGCTTTACTACGTAAGGAATAACCGATAAATATGCCTTCATCCGCTTTGGAGTCAAACTTATCTAAGTTATCTTTAGTATTCAGAATATAGAACTTACAACCAAAAACTTTGAAGTAAGATACTTTTGGAATTCGTTGGAGCAATAATTCATAAGGGGTCTTTTCAAAAGGTTTTCTTATTAAAACTTTATTTTGAATATAGCACGCGGTTGCTACAGCTTCCATCCAAAAACTTTTTGAAAGGTTGCTTTCACACAACATTGTTCGTGCACACTCTTGGAGTGTTCTATTTTTCTTTTCAACTACTCCATTTTGAGGAGCAGCTCTAGGAAAAGCAAAAGTATGAGAAATGCCTCGTTCTTCACAAAACAGTTTAAAATGTTCACTTTCAAATTCACCACCGTGATCACTTCTTAAAGAGATAATTTTCAAGGAGTATAAACGTTCGATTCTTTTGAAAAATATTTCGAATTCACAGAAGGCATCATTCTTATGAGTTAAGAATAATACCCCACGTATATCGAGTAAAATCATCAACTATGACAAATACGTATCTAGAGTTACATAAGGATGGAGTTCTAGTTGGGCCAAACAAGTCCATATGAAGTAGTTCAAGTGGCCCATTAGAACTAAGAGCTCAAATATTCTTAAATGGACTCTTATGCATTTTTCCAAATTGACATGAATCACATATTTTATCCAATTTAAAATTTATTTTGGGCAGTCCTTGCACCAACTCTTTCCTAGAAATCTTATCCATGTTTTTGATACTCACATGACCAAAGCGTCTATGCCAAAGCAAAGGGTCATTTGTTGAAACAATTAAACATACATTTGATTCATATTCATTTAATCTAAGTACATAGATATTTTCTACTCTCTTACCTTTAACAAGAATATTTTTCATATCCTTGTCATAAACTAAGCAGGAGTCAAGACTAAATAGAACTTTCATACCTTTGTCGCATAGTTGACTTATGCTTAACAGATTATGTTTTAATCCTTTCACCAAGCTTACATCTTTGATGAGCAATTTTGAAGGACTGCCGATATTACCTATTCCGACAATTTTACCTTTCTTGTTGTCACCAAATGTCACGGTTCTGCCGTCATACATTTTTAGATTGCTAAGTAGTCTTGCATTCCATGTCATGTGTGCGGAGCATCCGCTATCCATTATCCATATGTCCTGAAAGAAAATAATTTTGACACGTTTGGTAACCACTTATAATTGGGTCCGATTTGTTAGAGAAAAGAAAATTTTATTGTTATGTACGGTCTTAAATGTTGGGTATCAAGAGAATATACATGAAGCATGTGGATACCCTAAAGCATGTACAAAATGAAAGAGTTAATTATTAGGAACCCAAATTCGATTTGAATTTGATTTCCTATGAACAAATGAATCATTATAAAATCCATGCATACTTCTAGTTAAATTATGAACATAAACATTTTTATCATGCAGACATAAGTGTTTAGGTACCCATATCATGTTAGTTCTAATATTGTGTACATTTTCAGGTTTGTGTACAAAATGTAATCTTTGATATGCATTGTGTATAACATGTTGTTTATGTGACATGTGGGATGTATTGTGTCTAACATTTCTTCCACCCACAAGAGTATGCTTTCTAACATTTGTATGCACAACATTCTCATTTTTACAACTGTTACTAGAGGTAGGAGCATGAGCATTCTTATTATGTGTTGTGGATACATGCTTTTGTGAATGAGTAGCTTTTGCACTTGGATTCGTCTTAAACTCATCAAGCTTAAGAACTAATTCTTCGTGTTTAAGCTTACTCGTGCTCAAAACATTTTCAAGCATCTCAATTCTATCATTTAAACTGGAAACATAAATAGCATGTTCAGTTTTCAGTGCATCGTGATCACATACCAATTTATCATGTTCTTTATGCAGAGTCTTGTGTTTCTTTAACAAACGTTCATATTCTCTATAGAGGTTTTCATATGCGCTTACAATGTCAAATTCATTTTCCTCATCGGAATTGGAATCACTTACCTCGTCTTTGTCGTTTTGACGTGCCATCATGCATAGTTCTTCATCGTTGACTTGAGGTATCTTCATGAGTGTTTGGATCTTATTTGATCTTGATCCGAATCTTTCGTCCAACAAGTTTAAGATTTGATGTGCGGTTTCCGCCTTTTCTACAAGATCTAATATTTTATCAGTTAATCCAGTGTAGAGTAAATGCATTACCTTGAGGTTGTTGAAGTAGGCTTCTTCTTGATCAGGACTCCATTGAGTTTGCGGTATGGTTGGAATCTCGTAAGGTTCTCTAAAAGATCTCATGTATTTCAGATCTTGTGCCTCTAAAAAAATTTCCATTCTCCTTCTCCATTGAGAATAAAGGTTGCCGTTGAAGATCGGAGGAGCGTGAGTGTTGCAGACGTTTATTGATGCCATCGCTTTGACCTTGCTCTGATACCAAGTGTTGGATCCTGTGGATGGCAAACAACACTAGAAGGGGGGTTGAATAGTGTTTTTCAAATAATAAATCTGTTTCGATTGTTAATAAACGTCCTTCTAATGTTGCCTAAGAAACCAAGTAGAGCGATCTACGCTTGGTTCTTAATCAACAAGTTACTCTTATAAAAGATAAATAATTATAATTATAATCAGATAAGAGATCTTTACACACAGATAGATTTTTACACAGCGGAATTAAATGTATGATCTTTGTAATATGTAAATGAACAAGGAATTACAAAGATATAATAATAACAAAGTAAATAAAAATTGCTCGCAGAGATAAATAATAAGACACAGAAAAGCAATCGCAGACACAAGGATTTTTATCCTGGTTCCCCACAACTTTTGGGTACGTCCAGTCCCCGACCAATCCGGTACGAGATTTTCCACTATCTGCCTTGGTAAATACAAATACCTAACTCCACTCGTTAGGATTTCCAACGACCTAGTCTTGACCAGGATTTCCAACCGCAACAACTAGACTTGTCTAGGGTTCCAACAACAACACAATAAAATCGATATCCAATTCACCACAATAAATTGATGGAGATTGGTTTTACACCCAGATTCTATAGCCAAATAGTAATAGACAAATTACGTGTAGTGGCTTGATAGAATAAGATTCTAGATCACACAAAGATATGAATGAATTCTTTGTGATCTAGATCTAATGTTTTTCAAAAATCCTTTAAATAAAATCAAGAGAAAGTAATACGGATTTGAAATACAGTTAGCCAATAAAACGAGATTATGATCTTCAGAAAATAATAACAAAATTTGCAAGATCAAGAATAAAACAAAATTGGCTAAAGAGAGAATGAAAGCTTAGAACTTTAGAGCGTTTACACGAAAGAATTTGAATTCAATAGTTGTTGTATTTTTCTCAATGAAAATGATCCACTATTTATAGGAGAAATATGAGAATTTGAAATTCAAATTTCTTTGACTTTTGTCCCAAAAATCATGGAGAAAATTACTCAAAGATATTTCAAAAATCAAGTCAAAACGTCAAACTTCGACAGCTGGTAGTCGACTCCCTAGGAGTGGTAGTCGACTCCCAGTGTGTTTCAGGAAATCTTGATTCTCAGATGGTAGTCGACTCCCTACCTTTGGTAGTCGACTCCCAGAGGAGTTTTTCCTGCGACACAACTAGTCAAACAAGTAGCTAACTCCAGGGTGTAGTGGAGTTTCACTACGGAATTACAAAACGACTAGCGAAAGCTCTCAAAATCCTTTTTGAAGATGATTTAAAAGATATTCAAAACATTTTTGAAAACATTTGTGTGTGTGTGTGATTGTCTATACGATTTGGCTTTAACAATACCCTAAGAAAGACACAACACACTCACTATAGACTAGGACATGTCTTCGGAAGCTTGATCAACCGATGAAGTAGATGTGAGCTTCATTTGAGATTCTTGTTCTATTTGAGCTTTGAGCTTCATCATTTGATCTTGGCAACGTTCATCCTTGTCTTTGAGTGTAGATTGCACATCTTTGAGTATGAATAAAGCTTTTTATTTGTCGCTTATCCTGCACACTTAATTGTAGTGTAGTTAGTACATTAAGCTTCATTTGGTGTGCTCATCATCAAAATCACTTGGGGTGGAATTCAATTTCCATCACCTATAAATAAAGGGCTGGGAGTTCCTCCCCCAGTAGTTGATTCATAACACGTTATCAGCACGAGACTCTCGAAATTTTTTCCACAAATTTTTTCGTTCGTTGCGAAGGCGAAGGAGAGAGGAGACGGGAGATCCATGCGCACGATGCTAGGCTTCCTCAATCGAGCGTCGTCATCCGTGTAGGGCTTCGTTCAACCGTCGCTATATCCGGAGGACGGATATAGAGGTAAATCGCTAAAAACGATGTTTTTAATCATACGTATGATTGTTCTTCCCCTAGATCTTGCAAGATCGACACTGAGATTTACTAGATCGCCTAAAAAACGACGAATTTTTTGTCCCAAAACCACAATTTTCGGGTTCCCCCCCATCCCCTACCGTCCATGGCCGCCCCCCTCTTAGGGGAGGCGGCCGGCGTCGTGTCCATCCCCCCTGCAGCGGGGCGGCCGGTGCCCCGCCGCCGTCTCCCCTACAGGGGGCGACGGCGCCCTGCCGCTGGCCCCGCCGTCCCCCTGCAGGGGGCGGCGGCGCCCTACCGCCGTCCCCCCTGCAGGGGTGGCCCCCCTTCCGCCATTCGGTGGCTTTACAGGGGCGGCGACGGCTAATCCAAGCCGCCACCCCCGAAAACCCTACTGGGCCTACGAGCCCAGATTCATAAAAAAACCCTGCAGGGGCGGTGACGGCTAAGCCAACCTGCGGGCTTCAAGCCTGCAGGCCAGTTCTTCTTCAAAAAAATTTGCGGGCCTGAAGCCCGCAAGCGAACTGCGGGCCTCAGGCTCGCAGGCCTTGTTTCAAAAAAGAAGAAGAAGAAGAAACGGGGAGAGAAGTCTAAAAATAAGCCTTAAAAGGCTTTTTGAGCTAAAAATTAATTAAAAAGGGCGTTTGTAGGCCTAAAAATTCGTGAAAAATCACGGTATACTATGGGGCGATAAGTGGACATATAAGGGATTATTGGGGACTATTGGGGGATATTGGGGATGATTTAAAAAGGAAAACCTTTTCCTTCTCGAAGAACATGTTTAACTGTTTGAGCTCTTTTCCAATTTTTTGGATAAACTCAACTTGCACAACCCTCTATTAAATGATTTTTTCTGAAAATCATTATTACATGCTTTGCATCACTGACTTATTCTTTGGATATTTTATGCGTGGTTGTGCATTATATTTAAACTTAATAATTAGGAAGATCATGCGACCGCTCTGCCGTTAGTCACCTAACCTAACGGTGTATGACGTTGCCCAGTGGTCCAATAATTATTAAGTGATTAAATGATTTATCCTCATGCGAATATTAAATGCATGTGATACCTATGATGAAAATGTCTGATGAAAATATTTGATGAGCACAAATTTTCTGCATGGATGGCTAATTGTGGTTTTTGGATCGGCTGTTTAAGTCCCACATTTTATTTTCCTGCACTTTTCTTTTACTTTTGAGAGAAATTGTAGTGAGGAAATTTTGTAAATGTCCAAGACCGAAGACCATTTTCCATAGAGACGGAGGCCACAATTGAAGCTGAAGATCTTATATGGGACCCACAGGGGTTTCCAAAATTGTAATTTCTCTTTAAAGCTTTCATTTGTGTAATATGGACTGTAATGGGACTTTGGACTATTATTTATGTGGGACTGGCCGATCCACGCAATTAGCCCTTCATATTAAAATTGCCTCCGCATGAAAATATTTATGTTTAAATTATTAATTCATGAATATTTGTGCTCTGCTAGATAAAAAGGCTAAAATTGCAAGTGTCGATTTCGAAGTGCTGGATGCATCAGGAAGAAACTATCTGAGCTGGCAGCTCGATGTGAAGTTTCATCTGCGGGCAAAGTCCCTCATTTCTGCTGTGACTAATAATGAAAATGTAAGCGATATAGAAAAGGCGCAAGCCATTATCTATATAAGGCGCAAGCCATTATCTATATTCGCCGCCATGTGGACAAGACCCTAAATGATGAATACCTTACGGTCGAAGATCCACTTGAGCTATGGACTGCCCTTGAGGATAGGTATAAACATCAGAAAGATGTTATACTCCCAAAGGCATGATATGAGTGGGAGAACCTGAGACTGCATGACTTTAAGTCCATTGCTGAGTACAACTCAGCACTTTTTAGCATCACCTGACGCCTGAAGTTGTGTGGTGAAAAAGTCTCAGAAGATCGCATGCTGGAAAAGACGTATAAGTCCTTCCATGAAAAGGATGCGATCCTAATGCAGCAATACCGTGAACGAAAGATCACCAAGTATTCTGAGCTTCTGTCATGTTTACTCATGGCTGAACAAAACAGAGAGCTTCTCCTCACCACTGACAATATGCGCCCCCTAGCACTGCCCCCATCCCAAAAGCTCATAACGCCTCTTTTTCTCGAAAGAAGATAGACAACAAAAGAAAAGAAATACCAAAGAAAAGGGGACAGAATAAAAGGGCTAGAAGCCAAGTCCAGCAACAAAGAAATGAAAGTAAGTGGAAGTTCACGTGGCGCAGAAATGACAAAAATAGAGATGATGCACCCCCACCCAAGAGGGAATGGGAAGACCAGTGCCATAGCTGTGGCATGAACGGCCACTGGTCCAGAGTGTGCCGAACTGCGTAGCATCTCCAGGATTTGTATAAAAAGAACAAGAAAAATAAAGCTGAAACAAACCTGATGACCTCTGATGCTCCAGTCAAGTTTACACCTGACGACTTCGAAAATGATGACATGCTTGATTAGCCCCTATTTTTATCTTGGCAATTTATTTTGAGAATAATTTATGTTATGAGAGCATTTGAATTATGTAATTTATTTTTGAATAAAAATATTTATCTGAAAATGCATGTGCCTATACGATTCATCTCTTAAATAGATGAACTGCTCTCATGACTGATTAGTAGACAATAAACACATACGATCTTTCAATAAAAGCCCAACATCAGGGCCATATTCAAGATCTAGGGAATGCAACACTGTTGCCCCTAAACGACACAGAAACAAAAATAAAGGATGCACTAATTTCTCCGAATTCCAAAAGAAACTTTCTAAGTTTCAAGGACATCAGTTTCAACGGATTCCATTTGGAAACAGCAAATGTAAAATAAAAACAAATTACTGTATGTAACGTCTCAAGAAAAAAGAGTAAAATCCATACTTGAACGTTTTGAGAGCCTTACAGGCCTCAACCATTCAAAGATTCGGAGAAAGGAAGCAAAATTAAACGGAGCACCTGAAGTGCCCGACATCAACCAAGTTTTTACACTGGCATGATAGACTTGGCCACCCTAGATCAGTGACGAAGCACCGCATCTTATCGCATGGGTATGACTTGAAGACCCAGAAGATTCTTCAGAAGGGAGAATTCCCTCACATCCCTTGCTATAAGGGAAAACTAATTACAAGGCCATCTCAAAGAAAAATTGAAAAAGAATCTCCACGCTTCCTCAAAAAGAATATAAGGAGATAGATGTGGATAAAATCCATCCCCTAGTGGGCTACTTCAGTACTTCATTGTACTGGTAAATTCATCCTCAGAATATTGATATGTGTGTCTACTACAGACCAGCAACTTAGCTTTTCTAAAGCTATTGGCATAAAAATAAAAATGTTGCGGGCACATTTTCTAGACAATCAAACATAGAAAATAAGACTGGTTAATGTTGGAAAATATACCTCCCGGTCAATTCAAGAGTACTGCCAAGCAACGGGAATAGAAAATGAACATACAAGTGCCGCATGTTCATACCCAAAATGGGTCGGCAGAGTCACTAAAAAGTAGACTCCAATGGATTCAACGTCCATTAAATCCCGATTGCATATGGATGCATGGGGACATGCAAATTATGCATGCAGCATCATAAATGAAAATAAGACCCTCTGGAGGTCAGAATCTCCAATGCAACTTGCATATGGAATGCCACCGAACATATCTCATCTGAGAATCTTCGGTTGCGCAGTTTGACTCACCCTCAATTATAAGATACCTAGAACCCCAAACAGGGGACGTATTTAAGGCACATCTTGAAGACTGTGTTTTCGATGAGACGATTTTTCCCAAAATAGGCCCAGACACTGAGAAATCTGGTGCAAAGCAAATTATAACGTGGGATACAAAAAGTTTGACCCACCATGATCCGGTAACAAAATAATGTGAAGATGAGATCCTGAAGATCCTCTACATACAGAACAATGTTCACCAGTTATCGGACCCATTCACTGACAACCAAAAGATTGTCAAATCACACATCCCTGCTGCAAAAACTCTAGCTAGAATTGACATCCCCGAGAATGGATGCAATCCACCAGCAGCAGAAGTGGCTGATCCTCAATAGAAGAGAGGCAGACTACCAGGCTTCAAGGACAGAAACTCCTGGAGACCTTAAGACAATACTACCACAGGATAATGAGCTCATGTCCACACCCTCACCCTTCCCGAAATCCACTGCAGAGGAACTGTCGGGAAAAAGTGAAATTGAGAGTAAATGTTGTACGTACTGGAGAGGTGTTGGACAGATAGAACATAAATTGTCGACAATGTATTCATGTATCATATTGTCATATACATCGCAAAAGCGATGATGTTTATAAATTATAGTTCCATACTCTGTTGCTAGAATGCAAACGTAGAGATTGGCCAAATGTGGAACGGGGCAATAAAAGATGAGCTGGACTCACTTGTGAAACGTGAAATGTTCGGACCTGAAGTCCAGACACCAAAAGGTGTCAAACCTGTGGGTAAAATAAGTATTGCACATATAAGAAAAAAATAAAAATAAATAAATAAAATAAAATAAAATCATATGCTATAAGGTACAGCCTATAGCCCAAGGGAAAATTTCGCTGAAACTAGGGATCGAACAAATTAAAATGAGCATGTCTAAATGATGCATCAGTCTCCCTAAGTTATCAAAAGCGAATACGTTACGATTTGGTGAAGGAAAATTTTGGATATGTTGTTATTGGATGTTGTGACGGCATACCTTCGTGGATATCTTGGTAAAGATAATTTCCACATTTCCTTAACTGCCTGAATAGACTTCGGAACGTCTATTCTATTAAAAAAACAATAAGTATAATAAATAATATACAACCAAGAGAATCATTTGACAAATTAATGATTCCTACTGAGGGTTGTCTTTGCATCTAAGCAAAGAACAGGATTAGAGATCATAGTTGTAAACAACTAAAATCTCATCGGATCTCCTGAAGAGAAAACCGAAACATCTGTTCAAGCCTGACTATTAAACATGAAATGAAAGACCTAGGCAAATATAAAGTCATGGCTCATAGAATCCTGTTACAAACACCCAGAAGTGCGTTGAAGAAATTAAAATGACCATTGACATCCAAAGTACACCTACGATAATATACTTAATGGATGTACAAAAAGAACCCTTCCGATCACTGGAAGAGGGAGAGGATATAACTGGTCCTAAAGTCCCTTATCTAAGTGTAATCAGGCACTCCTGGCTAACTGCAGGTGTCTCGATATAGCTATTGTAGTAAACTCATTAGCCAGATATAGTTGGCACCTAAAAAGGGCCATTAGACCGGAGTTAAGCCTTCTGTGCTTCCTCTAAGGGTCGAAAGATTTGGACTTACAATATGAAGTATCATCCTCCAATGTTCATGCAAATGCAGGTTATAGGTCCGGCCCATATACTAAGAAATCACAGAACGGGTACCCATAATGGGATGGCCATCTACTGCAGATCTGCAAAGCAACTTATGAAGGCAACATCATCCTATCATTCCGAGATCCTCACCATTCCAGAATCACGCCAATGGTGTATTTGAGGGCGCCTGGTGGTACATCACATCCCAGTGCTGACTGGGATAGAGGCTGGTATTGTGGAGCTGACCACATAGTCTGAAGACCACATCAGAGGCGATGAAACTTAGTACACCTCTCCAGAGTTTCTGGATTCAGCAGTTGCTCAATGGTGATAATATTTGTAATCTGTGTATATTTTCGGAATGTTGTAAATAGGAGTGATGAGATAAGCCTAAGAGATCTGAAAGCCTAAGAGCTTTTACAGATCAGGGGGAGTTGAGGGAATTTGTACTCTTTTCCCTTAGCTATGGTTTTTCCCACTGGGTTTTCCATAGCCAAAGTTTTTAATGAGGTAAATCACATCAACTCCGGATCCTGAAGTATCCACCCCTCTGTGACGCTCAGAATCCAGAAGTATTCATGAGCAGAGTCACTTGTACAAATCAGGGGGAGTTAAAGAGCGTTTGTACTCTTTTTCCTTAACTATGCTTTCTCCCAGTGGGTTTTCCATAGCTAAAGGTTTTAACGAGGCAAACCTCACCAACTCAGGATCCTAAAGTATCCACCCCATGTGAGACTCTTATTACGCTCAGAATCCCGAAGTACTCTTGAGCAGAGTCCACACCTATGGCTGGATAAGGGGGAGTGTTGTGAATGGATATAACCAGAGTCGGTTAGGATTGCGGGTATCTTAGAGATACGCCCATATCTATGTATTCTATCTTTCTACTCTCCTAACATGCCTATAAATAAAGGGCTGGGAGTTCCTCCCCCAGTAGTTGATTCATAACAAAGTTTTAGTTTTAAAGTTGTCATATTTATCTTTGTTGGCACTCATTTTTCAGCCAAAGCTAAGTGAGCTGAAGTCGACAAAGTACGTACATTCATCGAAAATTGGTTGTGTATTTTTTATTGGTGATACGACCCTCCCAAAACGGGCTAAGACAGAACGAGCCGAGCCCACAACCCGAGCCCATGGGCCAGGACGTGATTAGGCCCCGGCCTAAAGGCCCCGCGAAGGCCTCGAGCCATGGCGGCCCCTAGTCTGGCATGGAGAGAACCGCTGACCCTTGTAGGTCGAGGTAACTGCTCTCCTGAATTGCACCCACCTTCATTACCATTCAAGAGCCACATTACGTCCACCTTGATGACCCTTTAAGGGACGATCAAAGCAGATGGTACGTGGGGCGAGATAAGTGGAGGATGAGGGGGACGTGGCCGGTTCAATCCTTACAAAAGACCCGAAGATGGAAAGACGAAGTGACCAAATTCTGAATACTCTACACTCAAGTATTCTTCCTCCTACAATCTTGTCTTCCACCTCATAATTCTCCTCCATAGCCCGGCCTGAGGATTCGTGCGTCGGTCTGTTTGTGAACCGCACTCGATCCCACCAGGCATCTCTCAGATCATATCTGACTTAGGCATCGTATAAGACTTGGTCAGAACCAAGGTCCGACCCCCCCCCCTTGACGAGCTTTCTTAGCCACGCAGATCAAGGAGACCTCACTCTGCTGAGGCTACCCCTCGGTGCTCCATCCATCGGAAACGAGCGATCCCGACCCCGAGCTCGTTCGCCTCCCCACTCGAGGAGGCCGTCGCTCCCCCGAAGCTGCCCTTCGGGATACTGATGCATGGATGTAACGACCACTTTTCGTGGTACGTTGTTCGTGCACGTGCTTTTGTCCGTGCACGTGTTTGTTTTAGACTTTGTTTGTTTGTGAACACTTTCGTGTGATATGCCATTGTGAACGTCTCTGAGAGTATTAAATAGTGGCACTAAATTGGAACGACGTTCCTCGAGTCGTTTTCCCATAATTTAAACTTATTCGATGAGACGTGACGATTTTCACTTTTGACGGGAGACGTTTCTATTTTTAGTTTCGTCGTCCGACGTCAAAATTGAGATCCGTCTTCTTAGTTAGCTCACTTTCGTCGTCACGATCACCACGATATTTATTTTATAATTTTTGGAGTTTATTTGACCACTTTTATATTTTTAACAAGATTTATAATATTTTTAATAATTAATTTATAAATTATTTTCGGCCAAATAAAATTTATTTGAGTTTAAAACGTTTTAAAGAATTTTTGAGCCAAATTCCAGCTCATTTGGACCAAGTCAAGGCCTTGGGTGAGTTGGAGTTGGTTAGATTTAAATTTTAAATTATTTTAAACTCCTAATCTCATTAGGATTAGCCCTAGACCTAGTCAACCCATCTATACTATATAAGCAACCCCTAGGGAGACCTATTTTCGCAAGAAATTAGCCCTAGCCTCTTCCAAAACCAAAATTGGACGTTGCGACGATTCGTCGCAACGTTGCGACGAACTTCCCCCGCTCTGACCGAGAGAACGAGCTCCGTTCTCCCACACCAACCGCTGCTCCGCCAGCACCAAGCTCCGCACAGCCGCTCCGCATCGCACCCGCCCTGTTCGCCCGCTCTGACCGAGAGATTCCCTCGGTCAGACCGGTCGCCCGCTCCGCTCATCCGCATCGCCCCGCTCCGCTTGCAAGCCCGCTCCGCACCCCGGATCTCACCGTGCCCGACCGAAGCCCCCGCCCGCACCCACAACGTTGCAACCGTTGCAACGTTGCAGCACCCCGCTCCCCGCATCCAAGCGCTGTGACCGAGCCGCCCCAAGCGCCCGACCGAAAAACCCCTCCGCACCAAGGCCCGCACCGACCCGCTGCGCTGCACCAAGCCGTTCCCCGCAGCGACCGATGGCCGCCCCCGCATTTGGCTGTGTACGACCGAGAGCAAACGTTGCAACCCCGCACCCGTCGCATCGCTTGCCACCGTGGGCCCCCCAAGTTCTCCAGATTTATTGTGGGTCCCCCAAAGGCCCCTAGGACTGCTATGGGCCCCACCTAGGTGCTTTCTCTTCGACGATTTGCCGTGCACGACGTTGCGACACGTCGTAGCCCGTCGTCGCACGTGCTAGCCTTGGAATCTGGAACCGTCGCCCGGGTTGATGCTCTGAACTTTCCAGCGAGGAAACTATATTGGAATCAGGACTTGGAGCGCGTTCTATTATTCCAACCCCCGGCGTCGCTACCCGACGCCGGTGTAGCTTCGCGTCGTGTTGAGGTAACGTTTTGCACCCCTAGGACCCCCAACCAAATTGCATGCTAATCAAGACTAAAATCAATATTTTCAAAGTATTTTAAATGTTTTAAATTCACTAATCAAGATTAATAATATGGACTTTAGGCCGGTGGACTTGTGCACGTAGGATAATTGTGATTATTGGACTCATTGGACGGTGTGCTCAGACGTCGTGCTTGCAGGCAAGTGAAACTTGCCAACTCTTGTGTAGGGCCATGTTTTTAGGCCACTTCCTTGTTTTCAGTGTAAAAGAGACTAGTCAGTGAAATGATAGCTGGCTAGACGCCTACTTGATCTAGTTTGACAACGAAACTAGATCCGTCACCTAATTGATCTAGATTGACAACGAAGCTAGATCCAACCCTTTAAACCTGTTGTTCATGCATACTAAACTGTCACGTTTACTTTCCTTACCTGTACGCACTTTTAACTGCCATGCATTGCATCTTACATGTCATCCCAGTTGATTGTTGCATTCGTAGCACACGCTACAATACTTGTACTCCTTGAAAACTACTTCCGGGGGAAACGGGCCTCATGTGTTGGTCAAAAGCCAATGCCCGGGTTCCCTGGACCGGCTAGGTGCACCCCTATGCCATACTTGTTAAAAACACTTCCTGGCTCGTGATCCAGAAGCGAGCATTACCGTTCGGGGGTAAGGCCCTGGCTCGACACACGTGGAGGGGTAGGGATAAACGGTCAACTGAGCTTAGGAGAGGTCTGATCCGCCCTCTAGCCAGAAGACGGAATCTCTGTGCACGAGGTGCTTACTTTTCTTGTCTTGTACTTGTCTTGTGAATGATTCATGTAATACTTGTCATCCATGCCATGCCATGCTCGTACTTTACTTTACTTTACTTTACCTGCTGCACCCATACTTTAACTTCCATGTCATCGCATCATGCTAGAACTGCTAGGTTGCTTTACTTGTACTTTCAGTTTCACTTGCACAAGTCTTCCAGACTTGCTGACATGTGCCCCTTTCTCTTTGGGTGTCACATGTTAGACCCTGAGCCAGAGATAGTTGTAGCGGGCGAGGTAGTTGCTGACACTGAGCCTACGTTCGTCGAGGAGTTCGTGGACACCGGAGACCAGTTTTAGAGACTGTTGGCGTTGCTTTTGCTTTAGGTTGCTGTTAGATGTCGGTGCTTGCACCATTACTTTGTTGTTGTACTTGTACTTTTGTTGGCCATGTTCGGCCTCTTTAGTCTCTTTTTCTTTTAGCCTGGTGGCTTTTCTGCGATGTTGGAATTTATATTTATGGATATTCTGAGATTATTCTTTTGTCTCATTTCATTATTATTATCTTGTTTCGCTCGCGTTGCAAGGACCTGCAGTTTTAAATTTGATTGACGCTTATCGGACTTGCAGCTTTGTAGCTTCAAGTCTGAGCGGACCTTCTCACGCTTCGCCTCCACGCTTTTGGGAAGCGGGGCGTGACAGGTTTTGTTGGTGGCCCATGCAGGTCCGGTCTTGCAATTGCGAATTAACGGAACAACGATAATAACGGAATGTCCATTAAATAAATTGCAACATCCGAGTAATAAGCCCTGAGTTTAGTTGTTTTCTTAGGACACTAGGTGATAAGAAGGCTTAGTTAGACGTCTGTGCTTGCTAATTAGGGGCCCTGATTGTAGTTAGACTCCCTTTTAGCAATTGATTTAATCGTCGTAGGAGTTACCTTAGCGGTTATTGCCTAACCCTTGACCATATTAGACTTTTAGGATTTTCCTTTGTCGTTCGCCTGGGTTCATCGATTTCGGATCAAGCTGAACGCATTTCTTTACCGTCTAACCTTTAGAAGTCTTAGCGCTTAGTTTTTAATCTTTAGTTGGTCGACCGTAGGGGTTTCCGTAGACTTTTCTGATTCATAACCTAGGCATATGAATGTTTTGATCATCCGACCAATTTCCTTGCCTCAATTCACGAGATCGCCTCATGCCGATCGTCGTCAATCTTCAAACACCTCCATTGCAAATCTTGAACCTTCAGAAAGTATTTTTCAATCTTCTCTTCCACCAAGTTTAATTTTGTTCAAACTTTTAAATATCCCTATATTTCATCCTCCTTCATTGATTTAAATTTTTTAACGTTTGTCGGAATTTTTGAATACTAGCTTATGGTATTTTCCCAGCCTATATTTTTCATACTTATGTAAATGTGTCGTTCTTTCATATATTAGTTTTACTTTTGCCCTGCCCAATTCGATTTATAATTTTCCCTCTTATTTGTGTTATTCGAATGATACGTCGTGTTTACCTTAATATACTTTCGAGACATATGGAATTTCAGCTTTCAGCAAGTTGGACTTGCTCGTCGTTTTCGCTACTTCAGAGTTTTGCAAAATTACTATTTTCATAGCATCTTCCTGCTTTAGACCCTCCCTGATTTGATTTTAAAGAGTTGCTATTCGATCTTGATAATCCTTATGCACAATTACTATTATTTTCTTCCGCTCACCATACACGCTTTTGGAAAAATTTCTAAACCAAATTGAATTTCAATTATTTTTATATCCGTGCCAGACTTGTGGTGCTCGTATATTAAGAACCCTGCGTAAATCAGTTTTTTTTTCATTTTTTTTTGCAAACCCTGGTTCTCTAAAAGTAGTTTCAATGTTGGTTATTTTAAAATTTTCCATAGCCTAAAGTTTTGAAGCATTTAACATGAGTTTAAATTCTTCCGTTACTTGATTTCATTCTTGACTTTCCAAAACTTTTTGACAACGTTATATTAAATTACTGACGGAAAGAATTTTCTAAACCATGTCCTTAATATTCGTGTAAATGATTTTACTTTTATAACGATTTTTGTAAACCAATAAAACATTTTCTCTTATTATGAATATTCGACTCAAACTTATTTCAACTCGCTTTATCGATCTTCAAATATTTTATACAGATGAGGAATTCCAATTTTTGAAGTACAACAGTTTTCAAACTCCGCGTATTTTAGCTTATGCTACTTACCCTATTTCTCTTCCCCCTCCCATATAAGCATCACTACATCTCCTTTTCCCTCAACCTAAACATCACCCTTGAGTCAATGTTTCGTCTAACCAAGCTGTCTCCTTGTACTCGTCCTATCTGAACTCGTGCTTTTCGATCCTTCCCTCGTCACGCTTTCGCTCTCGACCTCTCTTTATTGCTTAGGCCTTAGTGTCCGTCAATGTCTGTGTCAACCCTTGATTGTTAGTAGGCCCTTGGACCTTGTGAGGTAGTCGTAGTGCACGTACCTAAGTTGTGTATGTGAGCTTGAATGAGTTTACCCCCCCTAGTATATTGATGTTTGCCTCTTGAGTGATATATACTCGGAGTTATTCGTGATAGTATGAAGTTGTTGTGTGTTAGTAGTTATAGATTTTTGTGTGAATAGCTATACTATACTAGGGATGCATGTGTATATAAGAGTTAGCGTTGAAATATCTAAGTTGTGTATGTAGCAAGAGATACTTATAATGGTTGAAATAAAATGATTGGTAAAGCTATGTGTATGTTAGTAGTGATAATAATAAGAGTACGTATGGTTAAGAGAGTAGGCTTATTGAGTGACCTATATACTAGTACGAGTGAGTATGTGCTCGTAGGTAGATATATATGGTGCCTATACGTAAGTATTTATGTTTTGTTGCATGGGTATATAGGTGATATACATATGGTAGTAAGATTATAATTTTGATTGGTATTGCTTGCTTTTGCGGGATGTTGCATGCGTGCATACCGTGAGGTATACACGACTATTGCACATCTTAATTATGTATGTGTGAATGTGTTAGTATACTAATTATAGGTAGTAGGCTATGGTGTGAATATATACATTATTTATGTGTGACTATACGGTGAATGTTTGTACTAAGGAGTATATTATAATTATACGTGTGCTGATGTCTGTATTATTATTATGGTATATAGAGTGATTGAACTACGTAAGTATTGCCTGACTAAATATTAAGTGTGATTGATCTATGAAATGTATACGGTTGTATTGGTAGATGTATATATAGGGGAGTGGTATTGGTATAGGTATGAATGTCGTGTTACGTATATAGAATATTCTGATATGTGTATTGAGTCTCACTCAAGCTTGAGTGGGTATACTCTAAGTATATTGAATGAATGTTTGTAGTTTGAATATAGCAATGTTTGATGTATGTATAGTGATAGGAGTGTTTGTGCCTGGTTGTGCTACGCACATGATTGTGGGTTGCTACGCCGGTATATAGTTATAGGTGTTGGTCTTGTGGTATAGCTAATTACTAAGGACTTGCTCGTGTGAACGTATGTGTACTAGCTAAAACTAGGTGTATAATGGTATGATTGGTGTATGTAAATGAAATGTTAGCGTGTATGGGTGTGCACCATGCACGGGTAGGTATGTGCTTAGTTATAGGCTTGATGACTATGATATATGTGGCGTGTCGTAAATACAGTTATAGGACCGTACGTGATGTGAATATATGGTGAACTATTTGCATGTATTTGAATGACTATGTATTGTGAAACTATAGTAGTGGTGAATATGTATATTAGATATAGTGAACTTGATCTAATAATGGTATGGTGTGACTACATGTGTGGATGTGTTTGGTGTTGGATGAATATTAGAGGGTAGTATACCCTTGATGTTTGTGCATAGGTAGCTACATATAGGTAGAGCAATGATTGTATTGGCTAAGTGTGAGACTATCCTTATATAAGTATCTGAACTGTTGTTTTGCGAGTAGTAGTTATATAAGGGATGTATGTTTATATATGATTGAAATACATGTATGAATTTGACTGGCTATAATAGGTATAAGTGTATACGTACGTGGATATATATATATATACGTGTTGGTAGTATTAATGTTTGACTACTTAGTGCATATATAAGCACTTGTAATGACTATACCTGGTTGAATTATTATATGACTTGATTGGGGTAGTTACTAGAGTGACTAGCTACATTAGAAAGTCTGAGGACGGACTTTATTCTAAGGTGGGGAGGATGTAACGACCACTTTTCGTGGTACGTTGTTCGTGCACGTGCTTTTGTCCGTGCACGTGTTTGTTTTAGACTTTGTTTGTTTGTGAACACTTTCGTGTGATATGCCGTTGTGAACGTCTCTGAGAGTATTAAATAGTGGCACTAAATTGGAACGACGTTCCTCGAGTCGTTTTCCCACAATTTAAACTTATTCGATGAGACGTGACGATTTTCACTTTTGACGGGAGACGTTTCTATTTTTAGTTTTGTCGTCCGACATCAAAATTGAGATCCGTCTTCTTAGTTAGCTCACTTTCGTCGTCACGATCACCACGATATTTATTTTATAATTTTTGGAGTTTATTTGACCACTTTTATATTTTTAACAAGGTTTATAATATTTTTAATAATTAATTTATAAATTATTTTCGGCCAAATAAAATTTATTTGAGTTTAAAACGTTTTAAAGAATTTTTGAGCCAAATTCCAGCTCATTTGGACCAAGTCAAGGCCTTGGGTGAGTTGGAGTTGGTTAGATTTAAATTTTAAATTATTTTAAACTCCTAATCTCATTAGGATTAGCCCTAGACCTAGTCAACCCATCTATACTATATAAGCAACCCCTAGGGAGACCTATTTTCGCAATAAATTAGCCCTAGCCTCTTCCAAAACAAAAATTGGACGTTGCGACGATTCGTCGCAACGTTGCGACGAACTTCCCCCGCTCTGACCGAGAGAACGAGCTCCGTTCTCCCGCACCGACCGCTGCTCCGCCCGCACCAAGCTCCGCACAGCCGCTCCGCATCGCACCCGCCCTGTTCGCCCGCTCTGACCGAGAGATTCCCTCGGTCAGACCGGTCGCCCGCTCCGCTCATCCGCATCGCCCCGCTCCGCTTGCAAGCCCGCTCCGAACCCCGGATCTCACCGTGCCCGACCGAAGCCCCCGCCCGCACCCACAACGTTGCAACCGTTGCAACGTTGCAGCACCCCGCTCCCCGCATCCAAGCGCTGTGACCGAGCCGCCCCAAGCGCCCGACCGACAAACCCCTCCGCACCAAGGCCCGCACCGACCCGCTGCGCTGCACCAAGCCGTTCCCCCGCAGCGACCGATGGCCGCCCCCGCATTTGGCTGTGTACGACCGAGAGCAAACGTCGCAACCCCGCACCCGTCGCATCGCTTGCCACCGTGGGCCCCCCAAGTTCTCCAGATTTATTGTGGGTCCCCCAAAGGCCCCTAGGACTGCTGTGGGCCCCACCTAGGTGCTTTCTCTCCGACGATTCGCCGTGCACGACGTTGCGACACGTCGTAGCCCGTCGTCGCACGTGCTAGCCTTGGAATCTGGAACCGTCGCCCGGGTTGATGCTCTGAACTTTCCAGCGAGGAAACTATATTGGAATCAGGACTTGGAGCGCGTTCTATTATTCCAACCCCCGGCGTCGCTACCCGACGCCGGTGTAGCTTTCGCGTCGTGTTGAGGTAACGTTTTGCACCCCTAGGACCCCCAACCAAATTGCATGCTAATCAAGACTAAAATCAGTATTTTCAAAGTATTTTAAATGTTTTAAATTCACTAATCAAGATTAATAATATGGACTTTAGGCCGGTGGACTTGTGCACGTAGGATAATTGTGATTATTGGACTCATTGGACGGTGTGCTCAGACGTCGTGCTTGCAGGCAAGTGAAACTTGCCAACTCTTGTGTAGGGCCATGTTTTTAGGCCACTTCCTTGTTTTCAGCGTAAAAGAGACTAGTCAGTGAAATGATAGCTGGCTAGACGCCTACTTGATCTAGTTTGACAACGAAACTAGATCCGTCACCTAATTGATCTAGCTTGACAACGAAGCTAGATCCAACCCTTTAAACTTGTTGTTCATGCATACTAAACTGTCACGTTTACTTTCCTTACCTGTACGCACTTTTAACTGCCATGCATTGCATCTTACATGTCATCCCAGTTGATTGTTGCATTCGTAGCACACGCTACAATACTTGTACTCCTTGAAAACTACTTCCGGGGGAAACGGGCCTCATGTGTTGGTCAAAAGCCAATGCCCGGGTTCCCTGGACCGGCTAGGTGCACCCCTATGCCATACTTGTTAAAAACACTTCCTGGCTCGTGATCCAGAAGCGAGCATTACCGTTCGGGGGTAAGGCCCTGGCTCGACACACGTGGAGGGGTAGGGATAAACGGTCAACTGAGCTTAGGAGAGGTCTGATCCGCCCTCTAGCCAGAAGACGGAATCTCTGTGCACGAGGTGCTTACTTTTCTTGTCTTGTACTTGTCTTGTGAATGATTCATGTAATACTTGTCATCCATGCCATGCCATGCTCGTACTTTACTTTACTTTACTTTACCTGCTGCACCCATACTTTAACTGCCATGTCATCGCATCATGCTAGAACTGCTAGGTTGCTTACTTGTACTTTCAGTTTCACTTGCACAAGTCTTCCAGACTTGCTGACATGTGCCCCTTTCTCTTTGGGTGTCACATGTTGACCCTGAGCCAGAGATAGTTGTAGCGGACGAGGTAGTTGCTGACACTGAGCCTACGTTCGTCGAGGAGTTCGTGGACACCGGAGACCAGTTTTAGAGACTGTTGGCGTTGCTTTTGCTTTAGGTTGCTGTTAGATGTCGGTGCTTGCACCATTACTTTGTTGTTGTACTTGTACTTTTGTTGGCCATGTTCGGCCTATTTAGTCTCTTTTTCTTTTAGCCTGGTGGCTTTTCTGCGATGTTGGAATTTATATTTATGGATATTCTGAGATTATTCTTTTGTCTCATTTCATTATTATTATCTTGTTTCGCTCGCGTTGCAAGGACCTGCAGTTTTAAATTTGATTGACGCTTATCGGACTTGCAGCTTTGTAGCTTCAAGTCTGAGCGGACCTTCTCACGCTTCGCCTCCACGTTTTTGGGAAGCGGGGCGTGACAATGGATCTACGCATTCCTAGCCAAGCAAATGCACCGCTACCCGATCCCGGGGGGACGCACGTGTCTCACACGACCGCGTTGGCCTCCGACCCTCGAAACTATCAAACAGTGGTGAGAAAACACCCTGAAACAATTGGGATAATTGCATAGCATGTATGATCCGTTGAAAGGAAAAGAGACTTTTAAATTAAAATTTGATTCTGTACTCTAAATTTCATACCATATACGAATCCATTGAATCACTTCTTTACTTTAAATATATATGATATCATTGCATGCTGGTGAAGTTAATTCAAGTAATTATTTCAGTCATTTATATTTGGAATTGTTTATCAATTTTTGATACATATTACTATTTTTTAAAGCTAAAATATATAGAAAATGAAGGAAAATTTGTTTTCATTTTATTCCAAAAAAGATGTTATTGAAGTCTTAAGTGAGGCATGTCATTCAGAGTCAACTATAGATGATCCTTTTCAATCGGCTTAGATAGAGTTTGATGTAAATAAACACTTTTTAATATATTATATTATTATATTTTGAATGTATGCATGACACTATTTTGTTGATATTATCAATATATAATCAAACCATTCATATTGTTAAGTCTTTTTGCTGTGATATTATTCTTTACATCATCATTATTTTTGCACAGGACAAAATAAATTTCTAGTTACGCTATCAACCATTACCGGATCCATTACGTAGCCATCAACATGGATACATGGATGCACGATTCTGTGTCTAAGAAATTTCCATAACAGATATTGATAAAAGCTTTTGAACTCATATCTATTTACATGGTCTATACCCATATGTAATCAATAATCATATATGCTAAAACAATCCAATCTGATCCTATGTTATATGCATAATAGCCTTTAAAATTCATAACATCCCATTTTCCAGTAGAAAATTAATATACATCATAATTGATACGACTATTTTGGAGAAGCCCAAGAGACAGAGGCCCAAGCCCAAACCAAGGGCGGGAAGCCCATTCGGCCAGTCCGACGAGGCCCGTGGAAGGACTCGGAGTTGGACCGGCCCCGACCCGGAATGCGCACGATTGGCTCGTGCACTCAGGATATAAACGTCCCCTGAAAGCGCGGCACCTTAATGACCATTAAGGGGCCCATTAATCGACTCCCCCACGACGCACGCAGACTCCTCGATGGAGGCAGATCGCGGGGACGTGAGTGGGGAGCGGTCAGGGGACATGGATTAGGGGCAATCATGGGCCAAACCCTATATAGGGGCTACAGAGGCAACCGAGAAGGGGATCGAATCCTGGACACATACAACGGAGGTATTCCAATAACAGACCTTGCTTTCCCCCATTATCTTCCCTCCCATAGCTCGGTCCGAGGATACGTGTGCTGGCCTCCTCTCGAGCCGTACCGATCCCGCCGAGCATTACGCAGATCCGTTCTGACTTAGGCATCGGAGGTGACTTGGCCGGAACCAAGGTCCGACCCCGCTGACGAGTTTCCTCGTCTGTCCAGGAAGAAGCTGAACAGAGGCGCCGAGGCAACTCCTCAGCACGGAACGAACCCGCTCGCCGCTAGCGAGCATCACCATCGACCGAGACCGAGTGACATTCAAGGCGCCGAGGCTACCCCTCGGCACTTGACCAACCGAGGCCGAGCGCTCATCTCGGAGCCGAGGCTTCCCCTCTGCTCCACGTTGACCGAGGACCGACGCCCTGCCTGAAGCGTCCGCTCGACCTCGACTCCATCGTCGACCCACGTTGAGAGCACGTGCGCTTGGCTTGACCTAGGGATCCTGTTGACCCCTTGACCACGTTGACCATCTAGTCGTCGGTCAATGATTCAGTGGTGAGAAAACACCCGTAAACATCTGGCACCGTCTGTGGGAACCAAAACAAAGCCCACGTCAAAACATCGGAATGGATCCAGTCTGCAATGGCACGGGGCGCTTGCCCCCCATCCACGAGGAGGGTGATTACGTCCCACCCGAGAATCAGCACAACCACACTACCGAGGGGACAGGCGACTCCCGCTCAGTAACCAAGGAGAAGCTCCGTCTCTTCGCTCAAGAAACCAACGCTAACCTCCAGACGTTAGTCGCCACCATTCAACAGCTTGTCGGTAACCCATCCATTTAGGGGAATGGGACGGAAGGGGCCAACCGGCGGGGAGGGGATCACCAACCAATACGGTCTGTTGTGGTCACCGACCACGGGGATGGAGCAACCAACCTGAAGCGACGATTTACCATGCCGGGATTCATCCCAGAGCGATCCCCCACCCCTACCTCGCTTTGTGAGGGAGACGGGATGGGCCACGAGCAGACCGGGGGAGAATCGGTTACCACCTCGTCTCGGCGACCAGGCTCGACAAAGCAGCTACCGGACGATCGTCGAGCTTCGCAGGACCGATCCCGTCGTAAGACTGGATAAGCGAGAGTACCAGAGGGAGAAGAGGAACGCCCACCGATCAACTCCCGCCCTCAGCTCGACAGCAACTCGAGCGAGCCCCCGGCGTGATCCCGTTTGCTCATCACGACCGGACGGTCACGGTGTGAGCGCAGGAGGGAGACCGGGGGTGGAAATGTTGACCGTTGCCTGCTATCCCGAAGGATAACTGAGGCACGGGTACCCTCAAGGTTCAAGGTGTTGGGGATTGGGCGTTCCCTTAGGGCACAAAAACTCTAGTCCCGTCCTAAGTCGGACGGAACATAGACAGAAAAATCAAAAGCAGCGGAAGGAAAACCAGTTAATCTAAATTAACATGCAAGTTAAAACATTTTTAACTTGGCCCTAAGGTCCAAGACCATATGCCAAGATCTATGCCGACTTGGGATGGGTCTGACCATCCCAAGAAGGATCTAGCCTACTGCGATTAAACTAAACTAAATGCTAATAAACTACTTTAGCCACATACCCGGAATCTCAGCCCTGGAGCAGGCGAGATGTTCCGCGCCGTCTTCCGAGCTGCTCCCGTCCCACGCCGAGCCGCTCCTTTGAACCGCTCCCCGAACCGCTCCTCGAACCGCTCCGCATCCTGAGGCGATCAATCCCCGTGCCGCCGAGCCAACCACGCGCCGAAGAAAGTTTCACGCGAGTGAAACCTCCGCCAAGATTTCAGATCCAGAATCCGAACTCCTTTGAGGCTTTGCCAGAGCCCGCAGGAGTAAGGCAGAAATTTTAGGGAGATAGAGAAATATTTAATTTAAGCTAAGATCCGAGCGTGCTCCAACATTTACGAGAGCCGCTCAGATCTAGAGCTTGGGACGAGTTTTGAGGAGGAGAGCAGACCCCTATTTATATAGGCGGCTGACTACTCCCCTTTCTCAAAATCCGATGTGGGACTATTAATTTGAGTTAATCAAAATCAAGTTATTTTGCACTTCACAAAGTGCAAACTTCCGTGAATTTTAACTCACTCACTGTTGAGCTTCATGATTGATACAACCTATCAATTCGAAGGGTGTTCAACGGTGAACGCGTAGGAAAAAACGGCTCGTCAATCCGAGTCCGTTTGAACCTGCAATCAATTGTCCAAAGATAGCCAAAAGTCATGCTTCTCTTAGAAACGTAGCCGTCAAGAAAATCCCAGGTTTCAAAAACCCTAACCAGAAAATTCGGGCTTGGTGGGCCTCCATTTTCGCAGGTTTCAGCCCAACAGTTTGGGCTGACTTGTTTTGGCTATAACTTGTGCATTTGGACTCCGTTTTTGACGCGGTTTGAACCTACGTTTAGAGCGGGACGATCCCGTCATCTAGGTAACCTTTTCAACGCATTTATTTAATTAAATATAGTCTTAAACAATTTAAGACACATTTAATCTCTTTTGCATCAAATGCAAAATAGTCCATATCTAAGCTTAAATTATCATTTGCATCAAATACAAATGATCCCAGGGCATATTCCTCTACATCTCCCACTTGCACTCAGGATCATTTATCCCGAATGCAGGAGATGATTTTTGCAAACATCTTTTGCAATACTTTTTCCCTTGCATCAAATGCAAATTATTCTCCCTAACTAATTTCTACCCATTACTAGACGAAGAATCGCACTCTGTGTGAGACCCTACAGCCTGACCCTTACAACAGGTTGGGCTCGAAGCCCTATACGGCAGTGACCACGAGCAGTGGCTGCCGTCCCTGCTTCAGGAATCATCATTATGTGGTTAACTCATTGACATGAGTAATGTCGGGACCACCCTAACTGTTTCCGTGATGAATTCCGCAGTTATAGTCTCTTCGTCTAAACTATGTCGTTTAGATCAAGTCTAGGGTACGGTTAAACTGTCAACCCCAATAACTTGACTCCGGTTAGTTTCTATCAATCTTTAGTCAAATCATGTTGGACTTGTTCCAACATACTCTGGCCAGAGTTTTTACCAAAGATCGAACTAACCCTACGACACTAACTCCCATTGACCGGGAGAGACGAATCCTCTCTTGGTCATTACTCTCCTCATACGCTTCAAGTGTCACCCAATCAAAGACCTTTCGACGCGGCTTGCCTCGAAGCTAGGTCATTTGATCTAAGTGGCACCGTTCACGCACAGGTTTGTCAAAATGACCTCAAGTCAAAAGACCAACTAGCCTATCATCACTCAGAGTCATCATTGACAGATTGGTCAATATAACCATATGATAACTCTTGTGGATCGTTCAGTGAACTCATTCTCTAATGAGCACCTGTGTCTTGTCAACGACTTCGCCAAGTCAAGCGATCATGAGATCATCGCCACCGCTATACGGTGAAGACTAAGACACAATGGTCTATCCGATGTTTCGATATCCTAGTCTCGAAACATCTACGACCACGAACCCTTTTTAGACTTATGCTACAGACGGTCAAACATTTCTCCATGATCGAGATACTCATCTCGATACCTGTTTGACCTTGCATAAAGTCTCAGGACTTTACCTAAGTTAATATCTAATTTTAACTACATTATAACATAACTTAGATAAATTTTTACCAAACAGCTTACTGTTATTTCGAACAAGATGTTTGTGCTATGCACACATGAAGATAGATAGCCTCGAGGGTATCATCTCTCAACATCTCCCACTTGCACTCAGGCCCATTTATCTCGGTATCTCATACCGTTTTTACACATAAGTTTTCCCGACTTCATGTGGTAGAGCCTTCATGAGTGGATCTGCTAAAACCGTCTACATTATAGACTTAAGGGTTTCTATGTTTAGACCAACCATTTGAATCTCATTCAAATAATTCATTTGGTCTTTCAGAATCCATAATATTTTAATTTACTTGGATCTTATCCAATTCATCGTACCTTACGATAATCATTTAAATTAGTTACTGGTCATTTCAAATGGCTCATATTTATTTCTGATAAAGAATCAAACTCTTTTGATCACTTTGTCAAAATATATGTTCCATCCCTTTGATGCCTCACATATAATTTACACGCTCCCACTGACCTTGAAAATTATCTGGTTAATTCATATAAGTTGGTCCGTCTAAATCATATTTAGAAAAAACGAACTTGTAAGTGAATGCTCCAATTTTCATGGTCAACTCAAGCGTTTACATCGAGTTTGGTCCGAGTAGTTCTGTACATCTGCTGGTGAAAAACGGTTTCATTATAATCCGTTTTATAGGAATTAGTATGGAAAAACCGTTCTCGACCAACATGATTGCACTTCCCTATTTTCCTTTTCTGCACCAATCTTTCAACTTAAAGATTTACTTGCAGTAAGTGAGGAAACATTTTCCTTGGGCACGTAAACTAAATTCCAAAATTTATTTACGCACACGGACCTATTCTGGTTGCATCAAGTTTTTAAATCGGAGTTACTTCTCCGAATTTCATCCCGGAAGTTGACTAAGTCATCATCAGTTATGATGTCTAACTCGACTCTTCGTCTCACGAGATTCGAGTAATTATACAACTTCCTAATGTTTGATTTAATGAATATATTATTGATAATGTCCTCATAGAACATTATCAAAACCTAGGCATTACTATCTGGGACTTAACCCAGAGGAAGGACTTAACTCAGAGTCACTTGTTATGGATCGCACCGAGTCTAACTAAGTGTGATTCATACCATTTAACACACTGATGTGTTAACAGACTTGACCTGAGAGAAAATCATATTTTCTTTTAATTACACAAGATTTTATGTAGCTAAGTATTTAACCATTCGATCTAATCGAATCAGTTTAAATACTTTTGTCTTTTCGTTCTTTATTTTTTCAGACTTGTGTTTCATCAAGAACACGTGTCTTAATAAAATATACGAATAACTTATTTTGGTTGATCTAGACTCGGGTACATCAGTATGTACCAGACTGAGTTCGACAACTCATTCTTCCATTGTCTTACAGATGGTTTTCAGCCATTATATCTGAGAGGATAAGATTCACAAGTGTTCGTAGACTTCATAATACGAGAGGTCAGACCCCTCTTTATTTGACTTGTGAAGCTTAGTCTCTCGACACGGCCTAGTCTATTTTACCATATAAGTTTGCTACTATCTTGTGTATTTATATATTAACATTTAATATATATATATATATATATATATATATATATATATATATATATATATATATATATATATATATATATATATATATAGTTATTACAAATTACTTAACACAACATTTCTTCCGAAGCAAGGTGACGACATTCGTCAAAAATGTGTTAGACATTTTTGTATAACTATTTATTCTGAAATCGTGACATCAAAATATATCACATTTTCATTTCCTCCTACTTATGCCTTTACTAATGATAAATTAAACTAACTTTCTCAATTGACTTTCCGGAGTGCCTTCTTCCTTTTCTAAATCACATTTAGATATTAATTAACCCAACATAAATAGCTATGCAAGCATCTTATGTATCCAAACGCTTGAGCTTTGCAATCTCGAGTTTAGCTCAAGAAGTTGCTTGTCTCAAGATCCGGTTGGGATACATAGTCTTGCACCGCTCATGCACTCGTATTCGACTCAAATGGTTTGATCGAATTCTCGAACTTTGCGGATCGAAATTGTTTGTCCATACAACCTTGAGGGTAGCTCGACAAGTTGTAGGGAGAAACATACTTCGAATATCCTATATGTTCAAGCTGCCTCATATAGAGAAGAGTGACATGTAGCTTTAATTTATTTGTTGGACCCAGAACTTAATGAAATCATATTTCTTAAGTCTGTTCTTTAGAAGGTCATTTAATGTCAACGAGAATATAGTTTAATTCCATCAATTAGAATTTAACTTGATATTCAATTAATCAACTATTTGACCAGTTAACTTATTCCAATATTATATTTTGATTCCTTCGGTAAACATAGTCTTGCCCTAGTTTTTGCATATGTTCAATATTAAATATAGGTAGATTGGCTTTCATCTATCTATATCCTCCCACTATTTTTACGATCGTTTTAAAGCTTAATAACGAACGATTTAATCGAATTTAAAAATTAGTGAAAGAGGGATCCAATCATCCCGAACCTCACAACCTTGAGGAGACTCAACAAGTTGATTGGTTCCATGACCGGTAGACTAACTCTTGGTCAATCACATCACATGTGATTCCCTGTCGATTTTTACCCACAGTCACTTATGATCTTGAGGAGACTCAACAAATCATAATGACTGGTCTAGTCAGACCCTTGATTTCGTGTCCAGATTTGACTTAGATCGACACTCGAGGAGACCCGACGCATCGATTTGGGTCAAGTCTAGACTACATCACATGTATGTTGGAGTTTGTTCATTAAAGAAAAACAAGTCACAGCTTGAGGAAACTCAACAACTATAATTGTCTTCTTTGAGTTACCAAGCTCCAAAATCAAGGAGGGATACGAATTAATCTTTAATAAGATTTATAACGCATTGACTAGATATAGTCCAGGGTGTCATACAATCATGATTCGCGACATTGCGGTCCAGCGGAACACAGCCAGGGAATTGACTAAGCCAGGATCACTGCCCCTTGTACTAGCAAGGGTAGACCCAGAACTCTTAGCCAAGCACATTGACTGGATCATGGTCCATTGAATGAAGCTTGTCATTTTTGTATGTGTGCCATAGACTAAACAGCTTTTATTAACAACCAATTAATCCTATCAACTAGTTGCATCCTTAAATTCAAAATTTTAGGATTTGTTTAATAACTTTTATTAAGTCCTTATCAACTATAAGGTTCACGTGCTATCCTAATCGTTATTAGGATTTTAATAAATTATTAACCAACGCTAAAAGCGAAGTCCTTTAATGATTTAATAATAACAATTAAAATTAAAATTTTCATTAAAAGGACTACCCTAATCAGGAATTAGGTCTTGAAGCATTGTTAATGTTTTATTAAAACATAGCATGTCATTAAAATTCAAGTAATAAATTTTAATCATTATTTAATGGCTAACCTAAAGGGTTGTCTTGTGTTATAAAATAAGGGACAAGAAGACATAGCCATTAAAAATTTACACTAATTTTATCGCATAAAAAGTGTACAACTATTTAACAATTAAATAGACTAAAGTTTATCGCATAAACAATTTTAGCATGCATACTTAAATTTAACATTTAAATTTAAAAATACGATTTTTAAAACATTTTATTTTATCTCATAAAGTAAAAGCTTGTTTAAAAAATCATAATATTTGCATGCTACTTTAAAATATTTATCGCATAAAAATTTTAAACTTTTAAAATCAGTTTTTAAAAATATCTTATAAATTTAAAACATCATTTAAAAAATTCCATGTTTAAAATTTATCACATAAAATTTTAAACAACATTTTAAACTTATCGCATAAAGTTTTAAAGCTTTAAAACAATTTTAAAATTTATCCCATAAATTTAAAAATTCCATTTTAAAAATTTCATGTTTAAAATTTATCATATAAAATTTTTAAACAAAAAAAATTTAAATTTATCGCATAAATATAAAGAAAACATTTTTCTGTAAAAGCATTCAAATAATAAATCCGCAGTCCTAGATCAGCATACAGAGATGGCTCTGATACCACTGTTGGGGATTGGGCGTTCCCTTAGGGCACAAAAACTCTAGTCCCGTCCTAAGTCGGACGGAACATAGACAGAAAAATCAAAAGCAGCGGAAGGAAAACCAGTTAATCTAAATTAACATGCAAGTTAAAACATTTTTAACTTGGCCCTAAGGTCCAAGACCATATGCCAAGATCTATGCCGACTTGGGATGGGTCTGACCATCCCAAGAAGGATCTAGCCTACTGCGATTAAACTAAACTAAATGCTAATAAACTACTTTAGCCACATACCCGGAATCTCAGCCCTGGAGCAGGCGAGATGTTCCGCGCCGTCTTCCGAGCTGCTCCCGTCCCACGCCGAGCCGCTCCTTTGAACCGCTCCCCGAACCGCTCCTCGAACCGCTCCGCATCCTGAGGCGATCAATCCCCGTGCCGCCGAGCCAACCACGCGCCGAAGAAAGTTTCACGCGAGTGAAACCTCCGCCAAGATTTCAGATCCAGAATCCGAACTCCTTTGAGGCTTTGCCAGAGCCCGCAGGAGTAAGGCAGAAATTTTAGGGAGATAGAGAAATATTTAATTTAAGCTAAGATCCGAGCGTGCTCCAACATTTACGAGAGCCGCTCAGATCTAGAGCTTGGGACGAGTTTTGAGGAGGAGAGCAGACCCCTATTTATATAGGCGGCTGACTACTCCCCTTTCTCAAAATCCGATGTGGGACTATTAATTTGAGTTAATCAAAATCAAGTTATTTTGCACTTCACAAAGTGCAAACTTCCGTGAATTTTAACTCACTCACTGTTGAGCTTCATGATTGATACAACCTATCAATTCGAAGGGTGTTCAACGGTGAACGCGTAGGAAAAAACGGCTCGTCAATCCGAGTCCGTTTGAACCTGCAATCAATTGTCCAAAGATAGCCAAAAGTCATGCTTCTCTTAGAAACGTAGCCGTCAAGAAAATCCCAGGTTTCAAAAACCCTAACCAGAAAATTCGGGCTTGGTGGGCCTCCATTTTCGCAGGTTTCAGCCCAACAGTTTGGGCTGACTTGTTTTGGCTATAACTTGTGCATTTGGACTCCGTTTTTGACGCGGTTTGAACCTACGTTTAGAGCGGGACGATCCCGTCATCTAGGTAACCTTTTCAACGCATTTATTTAATTAAATATAGTCTTAAACAATTTAAGACACATTTAATCTCTTTTGCATCAAATGCAAAATAGTCCATATCTAAGCTTAAATTATCATTTGCATCAAATACAAATGATCCCAGGGCATATTCCTCTACACAAGGTGCCGACGTTGGAGAAGTACGATGGAACGGGTCATTCGGCAGAACACGTGATGGACTATGAGGGGGTCATGGCATTCCAGGGGGCCGACGACACCCTGCTCTGCAGGGGTTTTTATTCCACCATTCGGAAAGCGGCCAGGAGTTGGTACCATAGCCTCCCCAACCATTCCATTTACAACTTCGAGGACCTCTCCCAGTAGTTCTACGAACAATTCATGGACGGGCTTCAGGTAAAACCAGACTCAGAACTCCTATTGAATGTGGTGCATGGTCCTGGAGAAACCCTGAGGCACTACATGCGTCGATTCAACGTGAAACGGCTGAATGTGGAGAGCTGCCCTGAGCTAGTCGTCAAGACAGCCCTGAAGAAAGGGCTCCGACGTAGGGGCCTAAAGAAATCATTGCATAATGATCCTCCGAAGGACCTCGCTGGAGTCATAGCCCGGGTGGAGCGCTACATGCTGAGGGAAGAGGTGCTGGCCGTGGATGACGGGAGTCACCCAGTGGGGACCAGGCGAGGAACCAAGCATGACGGGAGCAAGTTCCGTGGCCCTGGAGAGCATCGGCAGGATAAGAGGGCCAAAGAAAAGCAGCATAGGGAAGAACCACGACACCCCCAGCTGAACACCACCCCGGACGTCATCATCGCACACGCCCAAAAGGAGGGGCGCATTAGCAGGCCACCTCCACGGATGAAGAGAGGCGGAAGAGATGAGGAGAAATATTGCAAATATCACAAGGACAACGGCCATGACACTGACGACTGCTGGCATCTTAAGAAGGAAATAGAGAAGTTGGTCAGTCGTGGGCACCTGAAGAACTTCACCGACGACTCGGTCCCAGCCCCCGGGGAAGGGACATCCAAGCAATCGGACAAGGGGAAGAAGGTGAATGTGGTCCAGACGGCCATGCGCATCATCGAATGAGCGGACGGGACGACCAGCCGCCGCCTTGCCTGGGCAAGGCTAGCTTGCCCTCGCCATCTCTGTTTTTTGTTTTCCTCCAAATGTATGCCCGGGTTCGAGGAATAGAAAGAGAATCGTGTTAGTACAGCTCTTTTTCTCTCACTTTATTTGGCTAGGCGATCGATTGCAGAACTGGCGGGAAGTCACCTCCAGGGAGAGTACAACGACCCGATTAACCGTAAGGCTAGGGGGAAACTCCCCTAGCAGGCCGATCATCGAGCCCGTCCGTAAGGCTGTGGGTAACTCCCCCAGCAGGCGGGACCGCCGGTTGCTTGCAAGCCGAGGGGTAGCTCACCTCGCTGACCAGCCGACCTGATTGACCGTAAGGCTGGGGGCAACTCCCCCAGCAGGCCGATCACCGGGCCCGACCGTAAGGCTGGGGGTAACTCCCCCAGCATGCGGGACCAATGATTGGTCGTAAGCCAAGGGGTAGCTCCCCCGCTGACCAGCCGACCCGACCGACCGTAAGGCTAGGGCGAACTCCCCCAGTAGGCCGATCACCGAGCCTGTCCGTAAGGCTGGGGGCAACTCCCCCAGCAAGCGGGACCATCGGTTCGTCATAAGCTGAGGGATAGCTCCCCCCGCAGACCAGCCAACTTGATCAACCGTAAGGCTCGGGGAAACTCCCCCAGTGGGTCTGAACATCGGATGGGTATAAGCCTGGGGACAACACCCCTTGCAGCTTGGACGGTCCCGTCAGCCGAGGGACCGGGGGCGATTCCCCCAGCAGGTTGAGCCCTCGACTGGCCGTAAGACTAATGGCAAGCCCACAGTTTGCAAGGCGGTCACCCGAATGGCTCGAGGATCGCGAACGAGGGGAAGCCATAGCAGGTCGGCCGAGAGCACCTCCAAGGCCCCTGTCTATCGGGCCGACGGACACAAAATCCCGAAGACCATTCACACTCACAACGAATGATAAAGGGATATCAACGGATCGTCTCCCCGACCAAGTCAAACACAACAGAGGATCAAAGAGACCAAGGGCCCCCTTCCTCTGCGAAGCAACTCTGCCAAAAGAATGCCCAGACAACAAGGAAAGTGGCTTAAAGTACATGGACCAACGAAAAAGCTTTATACATTATGAAAATTGGTCGGTATTACAAGCCGAGGGGGGCAAAAATAGAGAAGTGCCGCCTAAGGTCCCGGGGCACGGGAGGAAGCATCCTCTGGAACCTCGCCTTGCTCAGAGCGTGGGGGATCTGCGGGACCTGCCGAGGGTGGGGGGAGCGACTGCCGGGCGTGCTTCGTGAACCGCTAGAAGGAGTCTAGGAAGACCTCAACAATTCGGGGGGCCAGGAGGTCCTCGTAGGAGCCGAAGGCTTCCCTGCGGACCTCTGCAATCCGCAGCCTCAAGACCCCGTCAACACCCCTCTCCACCTCCTCGACGAACCGGGTCGTCTGACGCAGGGCTCCCAGCTCGTTCCAGAGATCGCCCCTCTCCCGACGGAACGCCTCATCCACCTCTTGGGCCGACCTCTGAGCGTCGGCCAGTGCCCCCTGGAGGTCCCGCACCTCAGAGGCAAGCTCATCCACCTGGCGTCGAAGTTGCCGGGCCTCCATGCGGGCCTCTTCGTTGGCCACCTTGGCCGCCCCAGCCCTCAAACGCTCCCGAGCCGAGGACCCCTCGAGGCCTTTCGCCTGGGCCGCCTGGCGCTGCGCCTCGACGGCCATCACAGTAGCCTACAAAGAAGAAAAAGTTACGCTAAGAGGAATCAAGAGGCAGGTTTGAAAGCAGTGAAGCGACCAAACCTATTTAAGCTGCCAGACTAAGGAGTCCGACAGTCGGTCGGAGGGAGCCCTCTCTAGGAGAGAGCGGTCCCTCGGGAGGACGGAGCTCTGTGCCAGCTGGGTGGCCACGGCACGGTCGACAAATACCAAGTCCCCGGGCATAACCTCGGGACCCACCGGGAGGCTCACCAGCGTGCCAACAACTCCCACCAAGGACAGCTCGGCCGAGTCAACAGGGGTGGCCACCAGGGCCAGCGGGAGGGTTTCGCCCGAGGCGACCGACGCCCCGGGAGCCATAGAAGGGTGGACTTCCCCACTCTCCTTCCTCCTCTTCCTCTCACTGGGCCCCGCGGACTTCGGTGGGAAACGCTTACGCCCCACGCCGCAACCGCCCGGGGGCACGCGAGGGGCCGGCCCAGCGCCCTCGTTGCCTCCATCGGCATGGACGGAGTGGGGGGTTCAGCCCTCGTAGCCTCCGCTACAGGGAGATCCATCGCGGCCAGGGCGAGCGACGCGGCCGCGACCATAGGCTCCAGCCTTCCCACCGCAGGCTCGGCCTGACGCACCTCCTCCTCAACCGTGCGACGGGGCGCATGGCCCAAAGGGTTCCCTCGGCTTCTGGTCGATCCCCGACGGATGAGCTCATCGACATTCCGGGTGAATTCACGGCCCGCCATCTCTGCAGAAAGAAGGAAGATCAGGGTAAGCAAGAGGGAAAGCAGAAATAAAAAGGAGCACCTACCGGGGGACCACAGGACGGTCTTAAGGAGCAAGTCATCTAGCAGAGGCCAGACCGACCTCTCCTCTAGGGGCAGAGACGACAGAAGCCGGACAGCGGCCTTGTCAGCCTCGGAGAGGGTCAACGTCAGATCATATTGACATAATCCCCCTAACCTGTCAAGATCTCGGCGTCCCCAGGGAAACAACGAAAACATAGCTCGAGCTCCAGTCCGCCACCCAGCGGGGCAGACCGAGCAAACACTCCCTCCCCGCGCAGGACCGAAGGTGCTGCCACGACCCTTGGCCGACCGTCTGGACCCGGAAGTAGTGAAAGAGAAGGGGAAGAGACGGCTCCAAGCCGTGGATGCAGCAGATCATGAGGAACCCGGTCCGCACCGCGATGGAGTACGGGGTCAACTGGCATAAGGCCACCATCAAGAATTCCATGACGTGGATGATGAAAGGATGAAGGGGGAAGCAAAGTTCCAGGCGGAACATCTCGACATAGACGCCGACCTCCCTGCTCCGCGAAAAGCAAATCCGCTCGTCGCTAAAAGGGATTCGGACGTCGTATGGATGGTACAAATACTTCTCCCGAATCTCCGTAACCTTCGAGAAAGGGACCATAGACGGCGACCCGAGGACCGCCGGGGGAACGTCGAACCTCTCAGCAGCCCGAGCCACGTCATCACCGACAGGGTCCGCAAAAAGCAAACCCTTCCCCTTCTCCTGTGCGGGACGTGTCACCAAGGGGACGCCGGACCTTAAAGATGTGAGTTCGCCAGACTCGAGCGCCGGGGGGTCCCCTGACCCCGGCGCAGAATCACCAATCCTAAGTGTAGCCATGGGACAAATGAAGGAGGAAGAAAGTTACCTTGAAAAGAATTCGAAGGAAGATGAACGAATGAGAGAAGGAGCTCGCAAGACCAAGATCAGGAAGAAAGGCACGAAAGGATCGAAACTTGGAAGGCCGTCTCCCTTATATGGGAGGCATCCAGACCGTCTGAAGAGGGGCATGTGGCAGCATCTGAAGACCGACGGTGCATCGAATCCCGCGCCGAGAGAAGCTCAAACGGGCCGCATCATGATGGCCACCATTTAATGGATTGGCCTCGACTGACGCGCCTATCAAAATCCTCAAAAGTCACATCGCCCGAACCGAACCGGCAGAATCCGAACGGCTCGGACGATGGGGGCAATTAATACGACTATTTTGGAGAAGCCCAAGAGCAAGAGGCCCAAGCCCAAGCCAAGGGCGGGAAGCCCATTCGGCCCGTCCGACGAGGCCCGCGGAAGGACTCGGAGTTGGACCGGCCCCGACCCGGAATGCGCACGATTGGCTCGCGCACTCAGGATATAACCGTCCCCCTGAAAGCGCGGTACCTTAATGACCATTAAGGGGCCCATTAATCGACTCCCCCACGACGCACACAGACGCCTCGATGGAGGCGGATCACGGGGAGGTGAGTGGGGAGCGGTCAGGGGACGTGAATTGGGGGCAATCGTGGGCCAAACGCTATAAAGGGGCTACAGAGGCAACCGAGAAGGGGATCGAATCCTGGACACCTACAACGGAGGTATTCCATTAACAGACCGTGCTTTCCCCCATTATCTCCCCTCCCACAGCTCGGTCCGAGGAAACGTGTGCTGGCCTCCTCTCGAGCCGTACCGATCCCACCGAGAATTACGCAGATCCGTTCTGACTTAGGCATCGGAGGGGACTTGACGAGTTTCCTCGTCTGTCCAGGAAGAAGCTGAACCGAGGCACCGAGGCAACTACTCAGCGCGGAATGAACCCGCTCGCCGCCAGCGAGCACCGCCGTCGATCGAGACCGAGTGACATTCAAGGCGTCGAGGCTACCCCTCGGCACTTGACCAACCGAGGCCGAGCGCTCATCTCGGAGCTGAGGCTTCCCCTCTGCTCCACGTTGACCGAGGACCGACGCCCTGCCCGAAGCATCCGCTCGACCTCGACTCCATCGCCGACCCACGCTGAGAGCACGTGCGCTTGGCTTGACCAAGGGATCCCGTCGACCCCTTGACCACGTTGACCGTCTAGTCGTCGGTCAACGATTCAGTGGTGAGAAAACACCGGTAAACAATAATATTATGTATTTCCGTTATAAAGGAAAAACAAAATAATATTAAGAGAATTTTAGGGGGCATTTTAAGAATTAAGAGAATTAAAACTGCATCAACAACCCTTGAAGAACTGAACGATATCAATTATGAAGAACTTTGTGGTATAAAAAACATAAGGTGGCTTCATGAGAACAAAGCAAGGCTCATGAGATAGAGACACAGGTACATGCCTTTATTATTACAAATTATGAAATGAATAAAACCACAAAGGAGTACTAGTCTCTAATTGTAGACCCACAAGCATCCAAACAGTTGATACTTTTGGCCACACACTGAATTTCGTGTAAAGTGTGTGGGAGTTCAAAGCACATACTACACTAAATCATTGAAGAGCCATGCATACCTCTGGTGTTTTGGCCGGTATGGGACGATGCCCACACTATAATTACTTGTCAAGCCATTGCCTTAAATCACTTGTAAAGGGGCGAAGCACCAGTCCCAGCAAATCCCCATTTTGCATCGTAATGAAAGAACCATGATATTTGATCTCCCACTTAGCCAGGTGGGAATTGGGTGCATCATGGAGGGATATGATTGTTTGCAGTTGCGGTATGTGGATCCCGTTCTCGGCCATGAAGTTAAAAAGGACATGTTGTAATTGCAATAGGAGATTAGATGTGGGTTCTTTAGGCAAAGGTGCAGCGGATATAGTACTTAATTTGTCATCGGCATGCATCCAGAACTATCGCCTAGAGTTTAAATTACGAATTCAATAAATACGTGCACAATAATATATTAAGATGGCATATGACCGAAGTTTGATCCCCCTGACCAAGAATGGGACTGACATACTTCTTGATGGTTTAATACATGCACAATAATATATTAAGATGGCATATAACCGAAAGTTTGATCCCACTGACCAAGAATGGGACTGACATACTTCTTGATGGTTTAAATTGGTAGTAATGGACTAAAAATATAAACTGATTGCTGGGGTTTGACAGCCTAAAAGTCTAAGAATCAGAGGAAACCCAATGTTTTAATCATAAGAATCAAAGGCACATGGCCTTTGGAACTAAATGGAAACATTTGAGGAATAAAGGCCAACATAAGAAGAAATAGCTAAATATAAGAAAATTAAGAATTGGGCTGAAAAAGCTTAAGGAATTAATGAATTGGGTGAGGGCCGCGCGAGCGCGTACCCTCTCAGCAACAAATTATGACGTCCACTCTCCCACTTGGGGAGATGGTAGCCCAGCGCAGGCTCAAAGTGCAATGAGGCCCACTGAGCTAGGCCTGGGCCTTCATGATCACCCAAGGACCCCGTCCAGGTAAGTATGGATCACAGTTACCCCACCGCCCTATTTTATACGAACCATCCGCTCATCCATCTCCTTCACCCCCGATGTGGGACAAACGGCTCTGGGGCTTCATTCCTGGCTTTCGCACATCCACACCCCGTCACTTAATCATTGAAGACCAAGCCGTCAGTCTTCCCAAATTAATCGGCACGTTTCGGTCCCCTTCTCTACGTACTCGTGCAGCATCACACCATGAATAATAAATTATAACTGTTTTTGTGTGTTGTGATGGATGGCTGGACGAATCGCAATTTGATATTTAGAGAGTCACCAAACAATGCACAGCACGTTGCCATGATTTCATTAAATCAAGCCCCTTCACCCCTTCCCACTCATTCCTCTCGGATTATACCATGCATAGAATACCAATTATATAGAACACAAGTTGTTGTTGCAACCTGATTCATGCTTACAAGGCAAATAATAACACTTTATGGCTTGAGAACTTGCCTTGCCGTTTCGGATCGGCCGTAATCTACGCGCGGAGAAGATGGCGATGATCCTTGTATCCCGACCTAGAATTTGCACTAATTTAACGGCATTACCGTATCGGATCGACCGTAACCAACGCGCGGAGAAGATGGTGATGATCCTCGCACCCGACCTAGAATTCGCACTGACTTATAGGAGTTGTCGGACGTCGGTGTGCCTCCCGGCCTCTCGCCCTCCAACGCTCAACCTCAAATTCTTCAATAAAAATAATATATCAATAATATGCATGTCTACTGGCTATACAATAGATTAAGCTTGCCAGATGACGCCGTTTGCAATCTTACATACATCTAGGGTGCCAGAGGGGCATGTCCCAACTTAGCATCTTAACCATAGCTTGATACATGAGCTTGGGGCCCGATAGCTAGTTAAGCTCCCAAATGCAAGCATGATTCATACTTATGTTTATGCTTTATACTTTTATCTATTTAAATTTTTAAGAGCTTTTTCAGATATATCTGAAAGCAGTAAAGCACGCGCCATTCGGGTCCCGATACCGCGCCTCTCAGTAGGGAGAAGATCTGAGCAATTGCCCAACTGAGCAAGAGCTTTAATATACATATAAAGTTTTACTGTTATAAAAATAGCTAATTTTAAATTATAAGTTTTAGTTTTAAAGCTGTCATATTTTCAATCTTTGTTGGCACCCATTTTTCAGCCAAAGCTAAGTGAGCTGAAGTCGACAAAGTACGTACATTCATCGACAATTGGTTGTGTATTTTTTATTGGTGATACGACCCTCCCAAAACGGGCTAAGACAGAACGGGCCGAGCCCACAACCCGAGCCCGTGGGCCAGGACGTGATTAGGCCCCGGCCTAAAGGCCCCGCGAAGGCCTCAAGCCATGGCGGCCCCCAGACTGGCATGGAGAGAACCGCTAACCCTTGTAGGTCGAGGTAACTGCTCCCCCGAATTGCACCCACCTTCATTACCATTCAAGAGCCCCATTACTCCACCTTGATGACCCATTAAGGGACGATCAAAGCAGATGGTACGTGGGGCGAGATAAGTGGAGGATGAGGGGGACGTGGGTGGTTCAATCCTTACAAAAGACCCGAAGATGGAAAGACGAAGGGACCAAATTCTGAATACTCTACACTCAAGTATTCTTCCTCCTACAATCTTGTCTTCCACTTCATAATTCTCCTCTATAGCCCGGCCTGAGGATTCGTGCGTCGGTCTCTCCGTGAACCGCACTCGGTCCCACCAGGCATCTCTCAAATCATATCTGACTTAGGCATCGGAGAAGACTTGGTCAGAACCAAGGTCCGACCCCCCTTGACGAGCGTTCTCGGTCACGCAGATCAAGGAGACTTCACCCCGCTGAGGCTACCCCTCGGCGCTCCATCCACCGAAAACGAGCGATCCCGACACCGAGCTCGTTCGCCTCCCCACTCGAGGAGGTCGTCGCTCCCCCGAAGCTGCCCTTCAGGATACCGACGCAAGAATCTGCGCATTCCTAGCCAAGCAAATGCACCGCTACCTGATCTCGGGGGGACGCACGTGTCTCGCACGACCGCGTTGGCCTCCGACCCTCGAAACTATCAAACAGTGGTGAGAAAACACCCGAAACAATTGGGATAATTGCATAGCATGTATGATCCGTTGAAAGGAAAAGGGCCTTTTAAATTTAAATTTGATTCTGTACTCTAAATTTCATACCATGTATGAATCCATTGAATCACTTATTTACTTTAAATATATATGATATCATTGCATGCTGGTGAAGTTAATTCAAGTAATTATTTCAGTCATTTATATTTGGAATTGTTTATCAATTTTTGATACATATTACTATTTTTTAAAACTAAAACATCTTTAAAATGAAGGAAAATTTGTTTTCATTTTATTCCAAAAAAGATGTTATTGAAGTCTTAAGTGAGGCATGTCATTCAGAGTCAACTATAGATGATACTTTTCAATCGGCTTAGATAGAGCTTGATGTAAATAAACACTTTTTAATATATAATATTATTATATTTTGAATGTATGCATCACACTATTTTGTTGATATTATCAATATACAATCAAATCATTCATATTGTTAAGTCTTTTTGCTGTGATATTATTCTTTACATCGTCATTATTTTCGCACAGGACAAAATAAATTTCTAGTTACGCTACCAACCATTACCGGATCCAATACATCGCCATCAACATGGATACATGGATGCACGATTCTGTATCTAAGATATTTCCATAACAGATATTTTTTTGATACATCGGAAAGCTGGAAATATGGGTCGTGGAACACGGGTATACCCGCCCTAATCGCTTAACCCCGAACACGGAGAAGCCAGGTATCCATCGATGCCCTAAAAGCTGAAAAATAAAGAAAATAAAAGGGGGATGGAGGTAGTGGGATTCGAACTCGGGTCTCCACAGAGACAGTCAAGTGATTCAACCACTAAGATGAACACGATATTGATAAAAGCTTTTGAACTCATATCTATTTACATGTTCTATAGCTGTATGTAATCAATAATCATATACGCTAAAACAATCCAATTTGATCCTATGTTATATGCATAATAGCCTTTAAAATTCATAACATCCCATTTTCCAGTAGAAAATTAATATACATCATAATTGATACGACTATTTTGGAGAAGCCCAAGAGCATGAGGCCCAAGCCCAAGCCAAGGGCGGGAAGCCCATTCGGCCCATCTGACGAGGCCCGCGGAAGGACTCGGAGTTGGACCGGCCCCGACCCGGAATGCGCACGATTGGCTTGCGTACTCAGGATATAAACGTCCCCCTGAAAGCACGGCACCTTAATGACCATTAAGGGGCCCATTAATCGACTCCCCCACGACGCACGTAGATGCCTCGATGGAGGGGAATCGCGGGGAGGTGAGTGGGGAGCGGTCAGGGGACGTGGATTGGGGGCAATCGTGGGCCAAACGCTATAAAGGGGCTACAGAGGCAACCGAGAAGGGGATCGAATCCTGGACACCTACAACGGAGGTATTCCATTAACAGACCTTGCTTTCCCCCATTATCTCCCGTCCCACATCTCGGTCCGAGGATACGTGTGCTGGCCTCCTCTCGAGCCGTACCGATCCCGCCGAGCATTACGTAGATCCGTTCTAACTTAGGCATCAGAGGGGACTTGGCTGGAACCAAGGTCCGGCCCCCTGACGAGTTTCCTCGTCTGTCCAGGAAGAAGCTGAACCGAGGCGTCGAGGCAACTCCTCAACGCGGAACGAACCCGCTCGCCGCTAGCGAGCACCGCCGTCGATCGAGACCGAGTGACATTCAAGGCGTCGAGGCTATCCCTCGGCACTTGACCATACTCTGTTGCTAGAATGCAAACGTAGAGATTGGCCAAATGTGGAACATGGCAATAAAAGATGAGCTGGACTCACTTGTGAAACGTGAAATGTTCGGACCTGAAGTCCAGACACCAAAAGGTGTAAAACCTGTGGGTAAAATAAGTATTGCACATATTAGAAAAAAATAAAAATAAATAAATAAAATAAAATAAAATCGTATGCTATAAGGTACAGCCTATAGCCCAAGGGAAAATTTCGCTGAAACTAGGGATCGAACAAATTAAAATGAGCATGTCTAAATGATGCATCAGTCTCCCTAAGTTATCAAAAGCGAATACGTTGCGATTTTGCGAAGGAAAATTTTGGATATGTTGTTATTGGATGTTGTGACGGCATACCTTCGTGGATATCTTGGTAAAGATAATTTCCACATTTCCTTAACTGCCTGAATAGACTTCGGGACGTCTATTCTATTAAAAAAACTATAAGTATAATAAATAATATACAACCAAGAGAATCATTTGACAAATTAATGATTCCTACTGAGGGTTGTCTTTGCATCTAAGCAAAGAACATGATTAGAGATCATAGTTGTAAACAACTAAAATCTCATCGGATCTCCTGAAGAGAAAACCGAAACATCTGTTCAAGCCTGACTATTAAACATGAAATGAAAGACCTAGGCAAATATAAAGTCATGGCTCATAGAATCCTGTTACAAACACCCAGAAGTGCGTTGGAGAAATTAAAAGGACCATTGACATCCAAAGTACACCTACGATAGTATACTTAATGGATGTACAAAAAGAACCCTTCCGATCACTGGAAGAGGGAGAGGATATAACTGGTCCTAAAGTCCCTTATCTAAGTGCAATCAGGCACTCCTGGCTAACTGCAGGCGTCCCGATATAGCTATTGCAGTAAACTCTTTAGCCAGATATAGTTGGCACCTAAAAAGGGCCATTAGACCGGAGTTAAGCCTTCTGTGCTTCCTCTAAGGGTCGAAAGATTTGGACTTACAATATGAAGTATCATCCTCCAATGTTCATGCAAATGCAGGTTATAGGTCCGGCTCATATACTGAGAAATCACAGAACGGGTACCCATAATGGGATGGCCATCTACTACAGATCTGTAAAGCAACTTATGAAGGCAACATCATCCTATCATTCTGAGATCCTCACCATTCCAGAATCACACCAATGGTGTATTTGAGGGCGTCTGGTGGTACATCACATCCCAGTGATGACTGGGATAGAGGCTGGTATTGTGGAGCTGACCACATAGTCTGAAGACCACATCAGAGGCGACGAAACTTAGTACACCTCTCCAGAGTTTCTAGATTCAGCAGCTGCTCAATGGTGATAATATTTGTAATCTGTGTATATTTTCGGAATGTTGTAAATAGGAGTAATGAGATAAGCCTAAGAGATCTGAAAGCCTAAGAGCTTTTACAGATCAGGGGGAGTTGAGGGAATTTGTACTCTTTTCCCTTAGCTATGGTTTTTCCCACTGGGTTTTCCATAGTCAAAGGTTTTAATGAGGCAAATCACATCAACTCCGGATCCTGAAGTATCCACCCCTCTGTGACGCTCAGAATCCAGAAGTATTCATGAGCAGAGTCACTTGTACAAATCAGGGGGAGTTAAAGAGCGTTTGTACTCTTTTTACTTAACTATGCTTTCTCCCACTGGGTTTTCCATAGCTAAAGGTTTTAACGAGGCAAACCTCACCAACTCAGGATCCTAAAGTATCCACCACATGTGAGACTCTTATTACGCTCAGAATCCCGAAGTACTCTTGAGCAGAGTCCACACCTATGGCTGGATAAGGGGGAGTGTTGTGAATGGATATAACCAGAGTCGGTTAGGATTGCGGGTATCTTAGAGATACGCCCATATCTATGTATTCTATCTTTCTACTCTCCTACCATGCCTATAAATAAAGGGCTGGGAGTTCCTCCCCCAGTAGTTGATTCATAACAAAGTTTTAGTTTTAAAGCTGTCATATTTTCAATCTTTGTTGGCACTCATTTTTCAGCCAAAGCTAAGTGAGCTGAAGTCGACAAAGTACGTACATTCATCGAAAATTGGTTGTGTATTTTTTATTGGTGATACGACCCTCCCAAAACGGGCTAAGACAGAACGAGCCGAGCCCACAACCCGAGCCCATGGGCCAGGACGTGATTAGGCCCCGGCCTAAAGGCCCCGCGAAGGCCTCGAGCCATGGCGGCCCCCAGTCTGGCATGGAGAGAACCGCTGACCCTTGTAGGTCGAGGTAACTGCTCCCCTGAATTGCACCCACCTTCATTACCATTCAAGAGCCACATTACGTCCACCTTGATGACCCTTTAAGGGACGATCAAAGCAGATGGTACGTGTGGCGAGATAAGTGGAGGATGAGGGGGGCGTGGCCGGTTCAATCCTTACAAAAGACCTGAAGATGGAAAGACGAAGGGACCAAATTCTGAATACTCTACACTCAAGTATTCTTCCTCCTACAATCTTGTCTTCCACCTCATAATTCTCCTCCATAGCCCAGCCTGAGGATTCGTGCGTCAGTCTGTCCGTGAACCGCACTCGATCCCACCAGGCATCTCTCAGATCATATCTGACTTAGGCATCGTAGAAGACTTGGTCAGAACCAAGGTCTAACCCCCCCTTGACGAGCTTTCTCAGCCACGCAGATCAAGGAGACT
>CM061140.1:93129854-93145854 GCA_030789695.1 Scilla litardierei
GAATCCCTGTCAATAGAGAGGACTACTGCCGTAAAGGTGGAGGCCGAGGTAATAGATCGGGTGCCAAACGGCGGCTCTAGCCTGGACCGATATACGTGCACCTCATGGGCATTCACGTTCCGGTTGACTGCACATCGCTCCTGCCTTTGCACCGGCTCCATTATATCAGTTCCCACCTGTTACTCAGGAATCCCTGTCAATAGAGAGGACTACTGCCGTAAAGGTGGAGGCCGAGGTAATAGATCGGGCGCCAAACGGCGGCTCTAGCCTGGACCGATATACGTGCATCTCATGGGCATTCACGTTCCGGTTGAATGCACATTGCTCCTGCCTTTGCACCGGCTCCATTATATCAGTTCTCGCCTGTTACTCAGGAATCCCTGTCAATAGAGAGGACTACTGCCGTAAAGGTGGAGGCCGAGGTAATAGATCGGGTGCCAAACGGCGGCTCTAGCCTGGACCGATATACGTGCACCTCATGGGCATTCACATTCCGGTTGACTGCACATCGCTCCTGCCTTTGCACCGGCTCCATTATATCAGTTCCCGCCTGTTACTCAGGAATCCATGTCAATAGAGAGGACTACTGCCGTAAAGGTGGAGGCCGAGGTAATAGATCGGGTGCCAAACGGCGGCTCTAGCCTGGACCGATATACGTGCACCTCATGGGCATTCACATTCCGGTTGAATGCACATCGCTCCTGCCTTTGCACCGGCTCCATTATATCAGTTCCCGCCTGTTACTCAGGAATCCCTGTCAATAGAGAGGACTACTGCCGTAAAGGTGGAGGCCGAGGTAATAGATCGGGTGCCAAACGTCGGCTCTAGCCTGGACCGATATACGTGCACCTCATGGGCATTCACGTTCCGGTTGACTGCACATCGCTCCTGCCTTTGCACCGGCTCCATTATATCAGTTCCCGCCTGTTACTCAGGATTCCCTGTCAATAGAGAGGACTACTGCCGTAAAGGTGGAGGCCGAGGTAATAGATCGGGTGCCAAACGGCGGCTCTAGCCTGGACCGATATACGTGCACCTCATGGGCATTCACGTTCCGGTTGACTGCACATCGCTCCTGCCTATGCACCGGCTCCATTATATCAGTTCCCGCCTGTTACTCAGGAATCCCTGTCAATAGACAGGACTACTGCCGTAAAGGTGGAGGCCGAGGTAATATATCGGGTGCCAAACGGCGGCTCTAGCCTGGACCGATATACGTGCACCTCATGGGCATTCACGTTCCGGTTGACTGCACATCGCTCCTGCCTTTGCACCGGCTCCATTATATAAGTTCCCGCCTGTTACTCAGGAATCCCTGTCAATAGAGAGGACTACTGCCGTAAAGGTGGAGGCCGAGGTAAAAGATCGGGTGCCAAACGGCGGCTCTAGCCTGGACCGATATACGTGCACCTCATGGGCATTCACGTTCCGGTTGACTGCACATCGCTCCTGCCTTTGCACCGGCTCCATTATATCAGTTCCCGCCTGTTACTCAGGAATCCCTGTCAATAGAGAGGACTACTGCCGTAAAGGTGGAGGCCGAGGTAATAGATCGGGTGCCAAACGACGGCTCTAGCCTGGACCGATATACGTTCACCTCATGGGCATTCACGTTCCGGTTGACTGCACATCGCTCCTGCCTTTGCACAGGCTCCATTATATCAGTTCCCGCCTGTTACTCAGGAATCCCTGTCAATAGAGAGGACTACTGCCGTAAAGGTGGAGGCCGAGGTAATAGATCGGGTGCCAAACGGCGGCTCTAGCCTGGACCGATATACGTGCACCTCATGGGCATTCACGTTCCGGTTGACTGCACATCGCTCCTGCCTTTGCACCGGCTCCATTATATCAGTTCCCGCCTGTTACTCAGGATTCCCTGTCAATAGAGAGGACTACTGCCGTAAAGGTGGAGGCCGAGGTAATAGATCAGGTGCCAAATGGCGGCTCTAGCCTGGACCGATATACGTGCACCTCATGGGCATTCACGTTCCGGTTGAATGCACATCGCTCCTGCCTTTGCACCGGCTCCATTATATCAGTTCCCGCCTGTTACTCAGGAATCCCTGTCAATAGAGAGGACTACTGTCGTAAAGGTGGAGGCCGAGGTAATAGATCGGGTGCCAAATGACGACTCTAGCCTGGACCGATATACGTGCACCTCATGGGCATTCACGTTCCGGTTGACTGCACATCGCTCCTGCCTTTGCACCGGCTCCATTATATCAGTTCCCGCCTGTTACTCAGGATTCCCTGTCAATAGAGAGGACTACTGCCGTAAAGGTGGAGGCCGAGGTAATAGATCGGGTGCCAAACGGCGGCTCTAGCCTGGACCGATATACGTGCACCTCATGGACATTCACGTTCCGGTTGACTGCACATCGCTCCTGCCTTTGCACCGGCTCCATTATATCAGTTCCCGCCTGTTACTCAGGAATCCCTGTCAATAGAGAGGACTACTGCCGTAAAGGTGGAGGCCGAGGTAATAGATCGGGTGCCAAACGGCGGCTCTAGCCTGGACCGATATACGTGCACCTCATGGGCATTCATGTTCCGGTTGACTGCACATCGCTCTTGCCTTTGCACCGGCTCCATTATATCAGTTCCCGCCTGTTACTCAGGAATCCCTGTCAATAGAGAGGACTACTGCCGTAAAGGTGGAGGCCGAGGTAATAGATCGGGTGCCAAACGGCGGCTCTTGCCTGGACCGATATACGTGCACCACCTGGGCATTCACGTTCCGGTTGAATGCATATCGCTCCTTCCTTTGCACCGGCTCCATTATATCAGTTCCCGCCTGTTACTCAGGAATCCCTGTCAATAGAGAGGACTACCGCCGTAAAGGTGGAGGCCGAGGTAATAGATCGGGTGCCAAACGGTGGCTCTAGCCTGGACCAATATACGTGCACCTCATGGGCATTCACGTTCCGGTTGACTGCACATCGCTCCTGCCTTTGCACAGGCTCCATTATATCAGTTCCCGCCTGTTACTCAGGAATCCCTGTCAATAGAGAGGACTACTGCCGTAAAGGTGGAGGCCGAGGTAATAGATCGGGTGCCAAACGGCGGCTCTTGCCTGGACCGATATACGTGCACCTCATGGGCATTCACGTTCCGGTTGACTGCACATCGCTCCTGCCTTTGCACCGGCTCCATTATATCAGTTCCCGCCTGTTACTCAGGAATCCCTGTCAATAGAGAGGACTACTGCCGTAAAGGTGGAGGCCGAGGTAATAGATCAGGTGCCAAATGGCGGCTCTAGCCTGGACCGATATACGTGCACCTCATGGGCATTCACGTTCCGGTTGAATGCACATCGCTCCTGCCTTTGCACCGGCTCCATTATATCAGTTCCCGCCTGTTACTCAGGAATCCCTGTCAATAGAGAGGACTACTGCCGTAAAGGTGGAGGCCGAGGTAATAGATCGGGTGCCAAACGGCGGCTCTAGCCTGGACCGATATACGTGCAACTCATGGGCATTCACGTTCCGGTTGACTGCACATCGCTCCTGCCTTTGCACCGGCTCCATTATATCAGTTCCCGCCTGTTACTCAGGAATCCCTGTCAATAGAGAGGACTACTGCCGTAAAGGTGGAGGCCGAGGTAATAGATCGGGTGCCAAACGGCGGCTCTAGCTTGGACCGATATACGTGCACCTCATGGGCATTCACATTCCGGTTGAATGCACATCGCTCCTGCCTTTGCACCGGCTCCATTATATCAGTTCCCGCCTGTTACTCAGGAATCCCTGTCAATAGAGAGGACTACTGCCGTAAAGGTGGAGGCCGAGGTAATAGATCGGGTGCCAAACGTCGGCTCTAGCCTGGACCGATATACGTGCACCTCATGGGCATTCACGTTCCGGTTGACTGCACATCGCTCCTGCCTTTGCACCGGCTCCATTATATCAGTTCCCGCCTGTTACTCAGGATTCCCTGTCAATAGAGAGGACTACTGCCGTAAAGGTGGAGGCCGAGGTAATAGATCGGGTGCCAAACGGCGGCTCTAGCCTGGACCGATATACGTGCACCTCATGGGCATTCACGTTCCGGTTGACTGCACATCGCTCCTGCCTTTGCACCGGCTCCATTATATCAGTTCCCGCCTGTTACTCAGGAATCCCTGTCAATAGACAGGACTACTGCCGTAAAGGTGGAGGCCGAGGTAATATATCGGGTGCCAAACGGCGGCTCTAGCCTGGACCGATATACGTGCACCTCATGGGCATTCACGTTCCGGTTGACTGCACATCGCTCCTGCCTTTGCACCGGCTCCATTATATAAGTTCCCGCCTGTTACTCAGGAATCCCTGTCAATAGAGAGGACTACTGCCGTAAAGGTGGAGGCCGAGGTAATAGATCGGGTGCCAAATGGCGGCTCTAGCCTGGACCGATATACATGCACCTCATGGGCATTCACGTTCCGGTTGAATGCACATCGCTCCTGCCTTTGCACCGGCTCCATTATATCAGTTCCCGCCTGTTACTCAGGAATCCCTGTCAATAGAGAGGACTACTGCCGTAAAGGTGGAGGCCGAGGTAATAGATCGGGTGCCAAACGGCGGCTCTAGCCTGGACCGATATACGTGCAACTCATGGGCATTCACGTTCCGGTTGACTGCACATCGCTCCTGCCTTTGCACCGGCTCCATTATATCAGTTCCCGCCTGTTACTCAGGAATCCCTGTCAATAGAGAGGACTACTGCCGTAAAGGTGGAGGCCGAGGTAATAGATCGGGTGCCAAATGGCGGCTCTAGCCTGGACCGATATACGTGCACCTCATGGGCATTCACGTTCCGGTTGAATGCACATCGCTCCTGCCTTTGCACCGGCTCCATTATATCAGTTCCCGCCTGTTACTCAGGAATCCCTGTCAATAGAGAGGACTACTGCCGTAAAGGTGGAGGCCGAGGTAATAGATCGGGTGCCAAACGGCGGCTCTAGCCTGGACCGATATACGTGCACCTCATGGACATTCACGTTCCGGTTGACTGCACATCGCTCCTGCCTTTGCACCGGCTCCATTATATCAGTTCCCGCCTGTTACTCAGGAATCCCTGTCAATAGAGAGGACTACTGCCGTAAAGGTGGAGGCCGAGGTAATAGATCGGGTGCCAAACGGCGGCTCTAGCCTGGACCGATATACATGCACCTCATGGGCATTGACGTTCCGGTTGACTGCACATCGCTCCTGCCTTTGCACCGGCTCCATTATATCAGTTCCCGCCTGTTACTCAGGAATCCCTGTCAATAGAGAGGACTACTGCCGTAAAGGTGGAGGCCGAGGTAATAGATCGGGTGCCAAACGGTGGCTCTAGGCTGGACCGATATACGTGCACCTCATGGGCATTCACGTTCCGGTTGAATGCACATCGCTCCTGCCATTGCACCGGCTCCATTATATCAGTTCCCGCCTGTTACTCAGGATTCCCTCTCAATAGAGAGGACTACTGCCGTAAAGGTGGAGGCCGAGGTAATAGATCGGGTGCCAAACGGCGGCTCTAGCCTGGACCGATATACGTGCACCTCATGGGCATTCACGTTCCGGTTGACTGCACATCGCTCCTGCCTTTGCACCGGCTCCATTATATCAGTTCCCGCCTGTTACTCAGGAATCCCTGTCAATAGAGAGGACTACTGCCGTAAAGGTGGAGGCCGAGGTAATAGATCGGGTGCCAAACGGCGGCTCTAGCCTGGACCGATATACGTGCACCTCATGGGCATTCACGTTCCGGTTGAATGCACATCGCTCCTGCCTTTGCACCGGCTCCATTATATCAGTTCCCGCCTGTTACTCAGGAATCCCTGTCAATAGAGAGGACTACTGCCGTAAAGGTGGAGGCCGAGGTAATAGATCGGGTGCCAAACGGCGGCTCTAGCCTGGACCGATATACGTGCACCTCATGGGCATTCACGTTCTGGTTGACTGCACATCGCTCCTGCCTTTGCACCGACTCCATTATATAAGTTCCCGCCTGTTACTCAGGAATCCCTGTCAATAGAGAGGACTACTGCCGTAAAGGTGGAGGCCGAGGTAAAAGATCGGGTGCCAAACGGCGGCTCTAGCCTGGACCGATATACGTGCACCTCATGGGCATTCACGTTCCGGTTGACTGCACATCGCTCCTGCCTTTGCACCGGCTCCATTATATCAGTTCCCGCCTGTTACTCAGGAATCCCTGTCAATAGAGAGGACTACTGCCGTAAAGGTGGAGGCCGAGGTAATAGATCGGGTGCCAAACGACGGCTCTAGCCTGGACCGATATACGTTCACCTCATGGGCATTCACGTTCCGGTTGACTGCACATCGCTCCTGCCTTTGCACAGGCTCCATTATATCAGTTCCCGCCTGTTACTCAGGAATCCCTGTCAATAGAGAGGACTACTGCCGTAAAGGTGGAGGCCGAGGTAATAGATCGGGTGCCAAACGGCGGCTCTAGCCTGGACCGATATACGTGCACCTCATGGGCATTCACGTTCCGGTTGACTGCACATCGCTCCTGCCTTTGCACCGGCTCCATTATATCAGTTCCCGCCTGTTACTCAGGAATCCCTGTCAATAGAGAGGACTACTGCCGTAAAGGTGGAGGCCGAGGTAATAGATCAGGTGCCAAATGGCGGCTCTAGCCTGGACCGATATACGTGCACCTCATGGGCATTCACGTTCCGGTTGAATGCACATCGCTCCTGCCTTTGCACCGGCTCCATTATATCAGTTCCCGCCTGTTACTCAGGAATCCCTGTCAATAGAGAGGACTACTGCCGTAAAGGTGGAGGCCGAGGTAATAGATCGGGTGCCAAATGACGACTCTAGCCTGGACCGATATACGTGCACCTCATGGGCATTCACGTTCCGGTTGACTGCACATCGCTCCTGCCTTTGCACCGGCTCCATTATATCAGTTCCCGCCTGTTACTCAGGATTCCCTGTCATTAGAGAGGACTACTGCCGTAAAGGTGGAGGCCGAGGTAATAGATCGGGTGCCAAACGGCGGCTCTAGCCTGGACCGATATACGTGCACCTCATGGACATTCACGTTCCGGTTGACTGCACATCGCTCCTGCCTTTGCACCGGCTCCATTATATCAGTTCCCGCCTGTTACTCAGGAATCCCTGTCAATAGAGAGGACTACTGCCGTAAAGGTGGAGGCCGAGGTAATAGATCGGGTGCCAAACGGCGGCTCTAGCCTGGACCGATATACGTGCACCTCATGGGCATTCATGTTCCGGTTGACTGCACATCGCTCTTGCCTTTGCACCGGCTCCATTATATCAGTTCCCGCCTGTTACTCAGGAATCCCTGTCAATAGAGAGGACTACTGCCGTAAAGGTGGAGGCCGAGGTAATAGATCGGGTGCCAAACGGCGGCTCTTGCCTGGACCGATATACGTTCACCTCATGGGCATTCACGTTCCGGTTGAATGCATATCGCTCCTTCCTTTGCACCGGCTCCATTATATCAGTTTCCGCCTGTTACTCAGGAATCCCTGTCAATAGAGAGGACTACCGCCGTAAAGGTGGAGGCCGAGGTAATAGATCGGGTGCCAAACGGTGGCTCTAGCCTGGACCAATATACGTGCACCTCATGGGCATTCACGTTCCGGTTGACTGCACATCGTTCCTGCCTTTGCACAGGCTCCATTATATCAGTTCCCGCCTGTTACTCAGGAATCCCTGTCAATAGAGAGGACTACTGCCGTAAAGGTGGAGGCCGAGGTAATAGATCGGGTGCCAAACGGCGGCTCTTGCCTGGACCGATATACGTGCACCTCATGGGCATTCACGTTCCGGTTGACTGCACATCGCTCCTGCCTTTGCACCGGCTCCATTATATCAGTTCCCGCCTGTTACTCAGGAATCCCTGTCAATAGAGAGGACTACTGCCGTAAAGGTGGAGGCCGAGGTAATAGATCAGGTGCCAAATGGCGGCTCTAGCCTGGACCGATATACGTGCACCTCATGGGCATTCACGTTCCGGTTGAATGCACATCGCTCCTGCCTTTGCACCGGCTCCATTATATCAGTTCCCGCCTGTTACTCAGGAATCCCTGTCAATAGAGAGGACTACTGCCGTAAAGGTGGAGGCCGAGGTAATAGATCGGGTGCCAAACGGCGGCTCTAGCCTGGACCGATATACGTGCACCTCATGGGCATTCACATTCCGGTTGACTGCACATCGCTCCTGCCTTTGCACCGGCTCCATTATATCAGTTCCCGCCTGTTACTCAGGAATCCATGTCAATAGAGAGGACTACTGCCGTAAAGGTGGAGGCCGAGGTAATAGATCGGGTGCCAAACGGCGGCTCTAGCTTGGACCGATATACGTGCACCTCATGGGCATTCACATTCCGGTTGAATGCACATCGCTCCTGCCTTTGCACCGGCTCCATTATATCAGTTCCCGCCTGTTACTCAGGAATCCCTGTCAATAGAGAGGACTACTGCCGTAAAGGTGGAGGCCGAGGTAATAGATCGGGTGCCAAACGTCGGCTCTAGCCTGGACCGATATACGTGCACCTCATGGGCATTCACGTTCCGGTTGACTGCACATCGCTCCTGCCTTTGCACCGGCTCCATTATATCAGTTCCCGCCTGTTACTCAGGATTCCCTGTCAATAGAGAGGACTACTGCCGTAAAGGTGGAGGCCGAGGTAATAGATCGGGTGCCAAACGGCGGCTCTAGCCTGGACCGATATACGTGCACCTCATGGGCATTCACGTTCCGGTTGACTGCACATCGCTCCTGCCTTTGCACCGGCTCCATTATATCAGTTCCCGCCTGTTACTCAGGAATCCCTGTCAATAGACAGGACTACTGCCGTAAAGGTGGAGGCCGAGGTAATATATCGGGTGCCAAACGGCGGCTCTAGCCTGGACCGATATACGTGCACCTCATGGGCATTCACGTTCCGGTTGACTGCACATCGCTCCTGCCTTTGCACCGCCTCCATTATATAAGTTCCCGCCTGTTACTCAGGAATCCCTGTCAATAGAGAGGACTACTGCCGTAAAGGTGGAGGCCGAGGTAATAGATCGGGTGCCAAATGGCGGCTCTAGCCTGGACCGATATACATGCACCTCATGGGCATTCACGTTCCGGTTGAATGCACATCGCTCCTGCCTTTGCACCGGCTCCATTATATCAGTTCCCGCCTGTTACTCAGGAATCCCTGTCAATAGAGAGGACTACTGCCGTAAAGGTGGAGGCCGAGGTAATAGATCGGGTGCCAAACGGCGGCTCTAGCCTGGACCGATATACGTGCAACTCATGGGCATTCACGTTCCGGTTGACTGCACATCGCTCCTGCCTTTGCACCGGCTCCATTATATCAGTTCCCGCCTGTTACTCAGGAATCCCTGTCAATAGAGAGGACTACTGCCGTAAAGGTGGAGGCCGAGGTAATAGATCGGGTGCCAAATGGCGGCTCTAGCCTGGACCGATATACGTGCACCTCATGGGCATTCACGTTCCGGTTGAATGCACATCGCTCCTGCCTTTGCACCGGCTCCATTATATCAGTTCCCGCCTGTTACTCAGGAATCCCTGTCAATAGAGAGGACTACTGCCGTAAAGGTGGAGGCCGAGGTAATAGATCGGGTGCCAAACGGCGGCTCTAGCCTGGACCGATATACGTGCACCTCATGGACATTCACGTTCCGGTTGACTGCACATCGCTCCTGCCTTTGCACCGGCTCCATTATATCAGTTCCCGCCTGTTACTCAGGATTCCCTGTCAATAGAGAGGACTACTGCCGTAAAGGTGGAGGCCGAGGTAATAGATCGGGTGCCAAACGGCGGCTCTAGCCTGGACCGATATACATGCACCTCATGGGCATTGACGTTCCGGTTGACTGCACATCGCTCCTGCCTTTGCACCGGCTCCATTATATCAGTTCCCGCCTGTTACTCAGGAATCCCTGTCAATAGAGAGGACTACTGCCGTAAAGGTGGAGGCCGAGGTAATAGATCGGGTGCCAAACGGTGGCTCTAGGCTGGACCGATATACGTGCACCTCATGGGCATTCACGTTCCGGTTGAATGCACATCGCTCCTGCCATTGCACCGGCTCCATTATATCAGTTCCCGCCTGTTACTCAGGATTCCCTCTCAATAGAGAGGACTACTGCCGTAAAGGTGGAGGCCGAGGTAATAGATCGGGTGCCAAACGGCGGCTCTAGCCTGGACCGATATACGTGCACCTCATGGGCATTCACGTTCCGGTTGACTGCACATCGCTCCTGCCTTTGCACCGGCTCCATTATATCAGTTCCCGCCTGTTACTCAGGAATCCCTGTCAATAGAGAGGACTACTGCCGTAAAGGTGGAGGCCGAGGTAATAGATCGGGTGCCAAACGGCGGCTCTAGCCTGGACCGATATACGTGCACCTCATGGGCATTCACGTTCCGGTTGAATGCACATCGCTCCTGCCTTTGCACCGGCTCCATTATATCAGTTCCCGCCTGTTACTCAGGAATCCCTGTCAATAGAGAGGACTACTGCCGTAAAGGTGGAGGCCGAGGTAATAGATCGGGTGCCAAACGGCGGCTCTAGCCTGGACCGATATACGTGCACCTCATGGGCATTCACGTTCTGGTTGACTGCACATCGCTCCTGCCTTTGCACCGACTCCATTATATCAGTTCCCGCCTGTTACTCAGGATTCCCTGTCAATAGAGAGGACTACTGCCGTAAAGGTGGAGGCCGAGGTAATAGATCGGGTGCCAAACGGCGGCTCTAGCTTGGACCGATATACGTGCACCTCATGGGCATTCACGTTCCGGTTGAATGCACATCGCTCCTGCCTTTGCACCGGCTCCATTATATCAGTTCCCGCCTGTTACTCAGGAATCCCTGTCAATAGAGAGGACTACTGCCGTAAAGGTGGAGGCCGAGGTAATAGATCGGGTGCCAAACGGCGGCTCTAGCCTGGACCGATATACGTGCACCTCATGGGCATTCACGTTCCGGTTGAATGCACATCGCTCCTGCCTTTGCACCGGCTCCATTATATCAGTTCCCGCCTGTTACTCAGGATTCCCTCTCAATAGAGAGGACTACTGCCGTAAAGGTGGAGGCCGAGGTAATAGATCGGGTGCCAAACGGCGGCTCTAGCCTGGACCGATATACGTGCACCTCATGGGCATTCACGTTCCGGTTGACTGCACATCGCTCCTGCCTTTGCACCGGCTCCATTATATCAGTTCCCGCCTGTTACTCAGGAATCCCTGTCAATAGAGAGGACTACTGCCGTAAAGGTGGAGGCCGAGGTAATAGATCGGGTGCCAAACGGCGGCTCTAGCCTGGACCGATATACGTGCACCTCATGGGCATTCACGTTCCGGTTGAATGCACATCGCTCCTGCCTTTGCACCGGCTCCATTATATCAGTTCCCGCCTGTTACTCAGGAATCCCTGTCAATAGAGAGGACTACTGCCGTAAAGGTGGAGGCCGAGGTAATAGATCGGGTGCCAAACGGCGGCTCTAGCCTGGACCGATATACGTGCACCTCATGGGCATTCACGTTCTGGTTGACTGCACATCGCTCCTGCCTTTGCACCGACTCCATTATATAAGTTCCCGCCTGTTACTCAGGATTCCCTGTCAATAGAGAGGACTACTGCCGTAAAGGTGGAGGCCGAGGTAATAGATCGGGTGCCAAACGGCGGCTCTAGCTTGGACCGATATACGTGCACCTCATGGGCATTCACGTTCCGGTTGAATGCACATCGCTCCTGCCTTTGCACCGGCTCCATTATATCAGTTCCCGCCTGTTACTCAGGAATCCCAGTCAATAGAGAGGACTACTGCCGTAAAGGTGGAGGCCGAGGTAATAGATCGGGTGCCAAACGGCGGCTCTAGCCTGGACCGATATACGTGCAACTCATGGGCATTCACGTTCCGGTTGACTGCACATCGCTCCTGCCTTTGCACCGGCTCCATTATATCAGTTCCCGCCTGTTACTCAGGAATCTCTGTCAATAGAGAGAACTACTGCCGTAAAGGTGGAGGCCGAGGTAATAGATCGGGTGCCAAACGGCGGCTCTAGCCTGGACCGATATACATGCACCTCATGGGCATTGACGTTCCGGTTGACTGCACATCGCTCCTGCCTTTGCACCGGCTCCATTATATCAGTTCCCGCCTGTTACTCAGGAATCCCTGTCAATAGAGAGGACTACTGCCGTAAAGGTGGAGGCCGAGGTAATAGATCGGGTGCCAAACGGTGGCTCTAGGCTGGACCGATATACGTGCACCTCATGGGCATTCACGTTCCGGTTGAATGCACATCGCTCCTGCCTTTGCACCGGCTCCATTATATCAGTTCCCGCCTGTTACTCAGGATTCCCTCTCAATAGAGAGGACTACTGCCGTAAAGGTGGAGGCCGAGGTAATAGATCGGGTGCCAAACGGCGGCTCTAGCCTGGACCGATATACGTGCAACTCATGGGCATTCACGTTCCGGTTGACTGCACATCACTCCTGCCTTTGCACCGGCTCCATTATATCAGTTCCCGCCTGTTACTCAGGAATCCCTGTCAATAGAGAGGACTACTGCCGTAAAGGTGGAGGCCGAGGTAATAGATCGGGTGCCAAATGGCGGCTCTAGCCTGGACCGATATACGTGCACCTCATGGGCATTCACGTTCCGGTTGAATGCACATCGCTCCTGCCTTTGCACCGGCTCCATTATATCAGTTCCCGCCTGTTACTCAGGAATCCCTGTCAATAGAGAGGACTACTGCCGTAAAGGTGGAGGCCGAGGTAATAGATCGGGTGCCAAACGGCGGCTCTAGCCTGGACCGATATACGTGCACCTCATGGGCATTCACGTTCCGGTTGACTGCACATCGCTCCTGCCTTTGCACCGGCTCCATTATATCAGTTCCCGCCTGTTACTCAGGATTCCCTGTCAATAGAGAGGACTACTGCCGTAAAGGTGGAGGCCGAGGTAATAGATCGGGTGCCAAACGGCGGCTCTAGCCTGGACCGATATACATGCACCTCATGGGCATTCACGTTCCGGTTGACTGCACATCGCTCCTGCCTTTGCACCGGCTCCATTATATCAGTTCCCGCCTGTTACTCAGGAATCCCTGTCAATAGAGAGGACTACTGCCGTAAAGGTGGAGGCCGAGGTAATAGATCGGGTGCCAAACGGTGGCTCTAGGCTGGACCGATATACGTGCACCTCATGGGCATTCACGTTCCGGTTGAATGCACATTGCTCCTGCCTTTTCACCGGCTCCATTATATCAGTTCCCGCCTGTTACTCAGGTTTCCCTATCAATAGAGAGGACTACTGCCGTAAAGGTGGAGGCCGAGGTAATAGATCAGGTGCCAAACGACGGCTCTAGCCTGGACCGATATACGTGCACCTCATGGGCATTCACGTTCCGGTTGACTGCACATCGCTCCTGCCTTTGCACCGGCTCCATTATATCAGTTCCCGCCTGTTACTCAGGAATCCCTGTCAATAGAGAGGACTACTGCCGTAAAGGTGGAGGCCGAGGTAATAGATCGGGTGCCAAACGGCGGCTCTAGCCTGGACCGATATACGTGCACCTCATGGGCATTCACGTTCCGGTTGAATGCACATCGCTCCTGCCTTTGCACCGGCTCCATTATATCAGTTCCCGCCTGTTACTCAGGAATCCCTGTCAATAGAGAGGACTACTGCCGTAAAGGTGGAGGCCGAGGTAATAGATCGGGTGCCAAACGGCGACTCTAGCCTGGACCGATATACGTGCACCTCATGGGCATTCACGTTCCGGTTGACTGCACATCGCTCCTGCCTTTGCACCGGCTCCATTATATCAGTTCCCGCCTGTTACTCAGGAATCCCTGTCAATAGAGAGGACTACTGCCGTAAAGGTGGAGGCCGAGGTAATAGATCGGGCGCCAAACGGCGGCTCTAGCCTGGACCGATATACGTGCACCTCATGGGCATTCACGTTCCGGTTGAATGCACATCGCTCCTGCCTTTGCACCGGCTCCATTATATCAGTTCTCGCCTGTTACTCAGGAATCCCTGTCAATAGAGAGGACTACTGCCGTAAAGGTGGAGGCCGAGGTAATAGATCGGGTGCCAAACGGCGGCTCTAGCCTGGACCGATATACGTACACCTCATGGGCATTCACATTCCGGTTGACTGCACATCGCTCCTGCCTTTGCACCGGCTCCATTATATCAGTTCCCGCCTGTTACTCAGGAATCCATGTCAATAGAGAGGACTACTGCCGTAAAGGTGGAGGCCGATGTAATAGATCGGGTGCCAAACGGCGGCTCTAGCCTGGACCGATATACGTGCACCTCATGGGCATTCACATTCCGGTTGAATGCACATCGCTCCTGCCTTTGCACTGGCTCCATTATATCAGTTCCCGTCTGTTACTCAGGAATCCCTGTCAATAGAGAGGACTACTGCCGTAAAGGTGGAGGCCGAGGTAATAGATCGGGTGCCAAACGTCGGCTCTAGCCTGGACCGATATACGTGCACCTCATGGGCATTCACGTTCCGGTTGACTGCACATCGCTCCTGCCTTTGCACCGGCTCCATTATATCAGTTCCCGCCTGTTACTCAGGATTCCCTGTCAATAGAGAGGACTACTGCCGTAAAGGTGGAGGCCGAGGTAATAGATCGGGTGCCAAACGGCGGCTCTAGCCTGGACCGATATACGTGCACCTCATGGGCATTCACGTTCCGGTTGACTGCACATCGCTCCTGCCTTTGCACCGGCTCCATTATATCAGTTCCCGCCTGTTACTCAGGAATCCCTGTCAATAGACAGGACTACTGCCGTAAAGGTGGAGGCCGAGGTAATATATCGGGTGCCAAACGGCGGCTCTAGCCTGGACCGATATACGTGCACCTCATGGGCATTCACGTTCCGGTTGACTGCACATCGCTCCTGCCTTTGCACCGGCTCCATTATATAAGTTCCCGCCTGTTACTCAGGAATACCTGTCAATAGAGAGGACTACTGCCGTAAAGGTGGAGGCCGAGGTAAAAGATCGGGTGCCAAACGGCGGCTCTAGCCTGGACCGATATACGTGCACCTCATGGGCATTCACGTTCCGGTTGACTGCACATCGCTCCTGCCTTTGCACCGGCTCCATTATATCAGTTCCCGCCTGTTACTCAGGAATCCCTGTCAATAGAGAGGACTACTGCCGTAAAGGTGGAGGCCGAGGTAATAGATCGGGTGCCAAACGGCGGCTCTAGCCTGGACCGATATACGTTCACCTCATGGGCATTCACGTTCCGGTTGACTGCACATCGCTCCTGCCTTTGCACAGGCTCCATTATATCAGTTCCCGCCTGTTACTCAGGAATCCCTGTCAATAGAGAGGACTACTGCCGTAAAGGTGGAGGCCGAGGTAATAGATCGGGTGCCAAACGGCGGCTCTAGCCTGGACCGATATACGTGCACCTCATGGGCATTCACGTTCCGGTTGACTGCACATCGCTCCTGCCTTTGCACCGGCTCCATTATATCAGTTCCCGCCTGTTACTGAGGAATCCCTGTCAATAGAGAGGACTACTGCCGTAAAGGTGGAGGCCGAGGTAATAGATCAGGTGCCAAATGGCGGCTCTAGCCTGGACCGATATACGTGCACCTCATGGGCATTCACGTTCCGGTTGAATGCACATCGCTCCTGCCTTTGCACCGGCTCCATTATATCAGTTCCCGCCTGTTACTCAGGAATCCCTGTCAATAGAGAGGACTATTGCCGTAAAGGTGGAGGCCGAGGTAATAGATCGGGTGCCAAACGACGGCTCTAGCCTGGACCGATATACGTGCACCTCATGGGCATTCACGTTTCGGTTGACTGCACATCGCTCCTGCCTTTGCACCGGCTCCATTATATCAGTTCCCGCCTGTTACTCAGGATTCCCTGTCAATAGAGAGGACTACTGCCGTAAAGGTGGAGGCCGAGGTAATAGATCGGGTGCCAAACGGCGGCTCTAGCCTGGACCGATATACGTGCACCTCA